>JAXCLO010000114.1:150134828-150146928 GCA_035583995.1 Arremon aurantiirostris
GGGCTTGTCCAGGGATTTCCAAGCCACAGTGAGACTTCTTTGCCACGGGGCAATCCCATCCCATCCCATCCCACCCCATCCCATCCCATCCCGTCCCATCCCATCCTTTTGGGAGCTCAGGAGCCTCTGGTGCGCTGGAGGAGATTTCAGGCCGAGGATCTGGGCTGGCCCTCATCCCAGCAGCATCTCTGCTGCCACAGTGGGAATTTCTGGATCAAGCACCACAAATCCAAACTGCAGGCACGACCATTGGCGTCCTCCCTGCACAAGCACATTCTGTCTAGCAGAAATTCCCTTTCCAGCAGGGAAATTGTTGTCCCTTCGTGGACAGGAGCACCCAGGAACAACTGCTGACAACGCTGCTCGAAAACACCGGGATTTTTGGCAGCTCCCAAATCCTGTTATGTGAGGGAATAAAGCCATTTATCCAGGATGAGAAGAAGAAGGCTCACACAAACCCATCCTGCTCTCCCAACACCTGGATGGGAGGATATCCAGCAGGGCAAGGGCCACCCCAGCCTTTGGAAAGGATGGATCAGCCTGGAGAACCCCCTGTGCTGCATCAGCCACACCATGGTGAGTGGCAACCAAATTCCAGCCCTTCCCATCCTTTAGAAAGCATTAAACAGCAGACATGGGAGGCCATGGAAGGCTGCTGGAGCAGGCAGCACACGTGGCTGCAGGAGGGGGGGAGCAGGAAAAGAAGGAAGAAGCGGAGACAAAGAGTTTCCTCCCCATCCCTGCAAAGCGCTTCCTGAGGAAACGCTCACGGAGAGATCCCAGCCCAGGCCGAGCTGGGCCCTGGGGAAAGGGCTAAACACAGGAATGAGGGGGGAACTCACAGCCCACACCATTGCCAGAACCCAGGGAATCCCTCTGGAGAACTCCAGACCCTGCCAGGGGCTCAGAGACCTTGGCACAGAGCCCCAGACCCCTGTGCCTCTGATTGAGCCCTTGGAAAAACAATCACCAACCTTTATATGAATAATTACAAGGCACAACTGTTTAAGTAGAATGATAGTGGATTTATCACAGAGTGAAAAATAGATTTTTGGGGTTTTTAGAATGGGGGTTCTGGGGGCAAGATGGAGGAATCTGGGCATGTCCAGCCTTTCTCCTCCTTCTTGGCCTCCATCTTCTGCTGGAGATGTTGGCACTTTTGGATTGGTTCAGAGGAGAAGCTCACTGTCTAACATAGGTGATAGGGATTGGGAAATAACTGTAAATATTGTACACATGGTTTTTAGTATAAAAAGATAACATCACCCCTAGGGCAGGCAGAGTGCCTGGACTGTCTTGCTGAGCAAATCTCAGCTGGACAGGAGAAAAAATTTTATAGATAAGGAAAAATAATCAACCTTGAGACCAAGAAAGGAAGAGCTCTGACTCCTTCAAGTGCCAGGCTGGGAAAAGAGACTTTGTAACTTTCCTTGGGGTCACTCTGACCAGTGAGAGACACCAAGAATCCACAGCAAAAATCCCATCTGATGTCTCATGGGTTTGGGAATGGCGCTTCACCCCAGAACACAGGTGGCCCAAACTCTCCAGTCTCAGTAGATGGTTGATAATTGCTGCCCCGAGATGTGCAGGATGTCTCTGTCTCAGCCCATGCATCTGAAGAAAGAGTCAGAGCACCTCACTTTTTGGTCTTGAAGTCATTTATTAATTCTTATCTATAAAATTTTCTTTCTGCCCAGCCGAGATCTGCTCAGCAGGGCAGCCACAGACACTCTGACTGCCCCCGAGGTGCTGTTGTCCTTTTATACTACAAACTACGTGTAACATATTTACACTTAATTCCCAATACCTATCACCTATGTTAGGCAGTGCACTTCTACTCTAAACCAATCCCAAAGTGCCAACACCACTGCAGAAAATGGAGAACAAGAAGAAGAGAGGCTGGACGCACCCAAGTTCCTCCATCTTGTCCCCATAACCCCCATACCAAAAATCCTAAATTCTACATTTTCACCCTATGATCACTTTGTTATGACACTATTCAAACCTGTATGACTTTCAGGTCCTCATTCAAAGTTGGTAACTTGCTCCAAGGGTCAAAATCAAATCCCCAAGTGCTCTGGGCTGTGTGCCAGGGTCTCTGAGCAGCCCAGAGGGGTCCTTGGCAACTCTGGACACTCGGAGGGATGCACTGATTTCTGACACCCAACCATTCCTGAGCTGCTTCTTTCAGGATCCTGGAACCCCCCTGTGCAGCTGGAAAGGGTGTCAGGTGGATCTGTGCTCGTTGATATTTCGTTTCCACCCATTAGATTTGTATTATTGATAATTTTACTATCCTGATTTCTATGATTTCTAGGCGTGACCAGCATCTGCAGGACAAGGGATGGGAAGGAGATCTGAGGAGTGAGGTGTGCCAGCACTGGAAACCATTTCCCAATTCCTGTGTGCCCATGTAGCCCAGAGCAGCAGATTTAGGGTGAAGGCACAACAGCCACATGGGGAAGGTTGTCAGCTTAGTTCAGTGATTCACAGGGGGCTGTTCCTCTCCAGGAAAGGTTGCAGATGAGTCCTCCACTGGAGATGGGTAAATCTCTGCATCTGCCAATCCACAGCACACAAGGAACATGAATTTTCAGCTGAGTTCAGTAAAAAAATGTGACTCACTACTGGTTTTCTGTCTATAGCGCTGGGGTATTGAGCTTCCTGACAGATATCCAATGATTCATCACAAAAATCCAGTCCCCCTCTCCTCCTGCAAGCGGGCCACTCGCTAATTGCAAAATTCCCAACTGCTCTTCATCGCTAAAATGTCTGTTTATGAATGCCTTCAGAGGATGCTGAGCTGCTCACCAACAGTTCATTGAAAATATCCAACATTCCAAGTCTGAAATCCAGGCTCTGTGGATGGTTACATGAGCTGCATTGTGTTATTTCTGATCCCTGGCTGGGCAAGTTGTGTAACTAATCACATCAGAACCAGCATCCATTTTGAACTGCATGTTCATGTGTGTAATTTGGAATATGCTTTTGGAAAATATTAAGCTATTTGAGTTCCAAATTGACTTTTGATGAGTATTCACACTAGTAAAGCTCATTTGCTGGAATATTTGTGGAAAGCAGCCATAGAAGCAGACCAGGAGATTCAAAGCAAATTTGTTCAGGACTTCAAATGAATATACACAGACATCTTTCTGCAGTATTCACTCCCTATTAGTCATGTTGCAGTAATACCTGCACTACACACTTAAAACTGAGTTACCCTTCCCACTGCAAGGCTGGGGCTGGGAGATTTATTAGCTCAGTGCTTCCAGAATGGATTTGACTGAGATTTTTAATACCAAGTTCCCAGCTTGGAGGGACACTTTTTAATTCCATCCCCTCCTGCCCCCTCCTCTTTCCCTCTGCCAGCCATTACAATAATTTAAGCAATTGATCACTCCTATAGCTCAAAAGCCTGGGCACAGAAGAAAAGGAGAGGGAGGTGGTGGCTGAGGGGGCACTCAGGGGATTTTAGACACTGAAGCAGAGGAGCTCCACGTTCTCTCTGAGTTGACTTTCTCGTGCTCACTGAGAATGCCCAGAAGTGTGAGCAATCAAAGAAAATGCTCCAGAGGTAAAAATGAAAGGACGATATGTGAAATCTCATTTACAAGTGGGAAGCAAATGAGGCAGGATCCAAGTGCTATATAGCCAAGCAGGCTCTAAATCAGCATTTATAGCAGTGACTTGGCAGGTGGGTTTTACCTCTCACCAAGCACTCTCTGTGTTAGTCAACAGGCCAAAATGTGCCCTTTGTTACATTCAAACAACTCTCAGCTAAATGTGCTGAATTTAAGGAATTTAGCAGGCACAGCCATGAACAGAATGTGCCTCAAAGAGAGCTGGCAGGGAAATTTCACTTCTCAGGAATCTTGCCTAAAACAAAACCTCTCCAAAAGGGTTTCATTCAAAGAACACCCTGGTCCTGTAAACTTGAATATCAAAACATCCCCTGCAAAAGTCCATACCAACCATATTCCTGTATATCTGTTTGGAAAAAAAAAATTAAACCTTGTAGCAGAAATTACATTCTAACAGTCAATTTTGGCTCATTTACAGAACCCTCTGTTCATGTAAACCTGAATATTAAAACACTCCACCAGTTCCATCCAACCACTATAAGCACACGTACCTTTGGTTAAACAATGCTTGCTTATTTCAAATACAATATCTACTGGTAAGCCTTAAAACACAACACACAGAGCTCCATTATTAAGCTTTAACCTTCCTAATATCTTGCTAGATAAACTTTTCTGTAGCTTAGGGAGTTATTCTAGACAAGCATTAATACATAGACCATTGTTCTATTTGTCCTTGCTTTTCTACAGTTTTAATAATTTTTCTGCTGACCTATCTCATGGCTGCCGCTTGGCTCTAATCACAGTTCTGCTGTCTCTGAGTCCTGCCTTTTGCAGCTTTCCCAAAACCCTCTGATTTTGTAGATTCCCACACATCCATTCTGGTCAGGCTTGAGCAGAGATCTTGGAATTTATAAACTTCAGAGGTTCTTTCCAACTTTCCCTCATTCTACAGCTCCTCAACAGACCACTCCTTCCTTATAATAAACAGTGATGAAGATCCAAGGAGCAGGAGTGCAGTGATTTTCTCGTCAAAGGTTGGATTTGATGATCTCAAAGGCTTTTCCCAGCCTTGATGATTCTGTGATTCTTTTGTGGTCATATCCTTCCTTTCTTCTTTCCAAATCCCTGTTCATAGGGAACTGGCACTGGGTAGCAAAACAATCTGCAGGAAATCTGCTACACTGCTGCTGAAATGGGTAAAATTGTGCTTTTTAGAGGCAATTATTGATCCTCCAGTGGTCAGAAATTGCCTCTCACAGGTTTCCCATCATGCTGCAGCTCCCAGGTGTTATCCCCACTGGGCAACCACAAGAAAGATCAAGTACACCAGGTGGGACACATGGATCTGCTGGGGAAGGAGATGCTTTTCAGGTCAAATTCTCCACTGCTGGTCTGCACTGGGTGAATGAACTAAAGGAAGGCACCAAGAAAACCCCACTGGGTATGTAAAAGTCACAGTAGCCAATTCCTCCTGAAAACAGAAAATATCTCCCTCTGGACACAAAGAAAAGAAATCTTGAAGCTCTTGAAGGCTTGTCAAGAAGGGGGGGGAATCACCCCCTAATACCCATCCTGTTCCAACAAGTTCATAGCCTGGTTTGAAAATTCAGCATGAAGTGATTTTCCCCAAAACAGGCGGAAACAGGAGTTTGGCAGCCTCACTCACTCTCCTATCCCACTCCCTGTGCTGTGCTAATTCCACACTTGAGATGGTTTAACCTCCCCCAGAGATGTGAGGAGGTCAATCAGCACTTCTGCTCCAGTTCATTGTACCCAGCAGCCTGAGCAGTTAGCAGCAGTTCCTCTGAGTGAGTTGATTTTATCAGAAATTCCTGCTGCTGCCTCTGTGCGTGCACAAACGTAGTCAAGGCTTCTATAATTAGAGCACACCAAGAGAGAAAAGCAATTTGTAAGGAGAATTGCATCTCTAAAATGTGTCTTTCTCAGAAAGGTGCTGCCTGCATGTCTGGGGGGAAAAGCTTGAATATTCAGGAGGAAATTCTCTGTACTGGTGCCACTAGACATTAACTAAAAAGCTAATTGTTTTGGGTTTTTTTCCTCACTGTATAACAGTCCCAAGTCGTAAAAAAAGCAACAAAACCCCACCTAGGCACACACAGGTGCAAATTTGCACACACCCCTCAGTCATCTGTGCTTAGTCAAAGACAAGATGCACAAAAAATAACCAAAATTTCAGCCAACAAGCTGAGCACTGTGACTGTGGATCTGTTTGCAGTGCAATGGCACGAGACCTACAGGAATAAACCTGGGGTAAATTTATACAGGTTGAGATTTATAACAGCAGATTTATAACACGATGCTTTTCACCACGCTAGTATTGGTGTTGCTCCAGAGCAACAGCATTTTGATCTACCAAATCCCACAGCATTTCTTTTCCCAAATATTTAAATGTGTCAAGATGAGCTTGCTGGGCAGTTGTATCTACCAACTGCTGCTGGGTCCTGGGGATGTTCAGTCTGGAGAAAAGAGGGCTCAGGGGAGACCTCACTGCTCTCTGCAACAGCCTGGAGGCAGGTGTGGTGCTCAGGTGGGGTTGGACTCCCAGGAAACTCACGAGAGAAAAACGGGAAATGGCCTCAAGGAGGTTCAGAGGTTCAGATCAGATATTACAAAACATTTATTTACTGAAAGAGTGGTTATGCATCCAAGCAGGCTGCCCAGGGCAGTGGTGGAGTCCACCATCACCAAAAGATGAGTCAACGTGGCCATGGTGGTATTTGGTCAAAGGTTGGAGTTGATAATCTTTGAGGTCTTTTCCAGCTTTATGGATTCCTTGGTTCTATAATTCCATTAAAATGTTCCCACCCACAGCCAACCGAAGGCTGTTTGCTGGTTTCGTGCAGCCAAAATCACCTGTACAGCTCTGACTGGGGTCTCACCTGACTCATTTTGGCTCCTTTTGTGTCCCCTTCCCTCCCCACAGACCCACAACAGGCACCCACAGCACCATGAAGCAGAACCACCCCGGTCTCTGGGCCACCACGCAAGAGATTTTGGGTTATTTTGGCAAACGGGAGGAAAACGAAACCTTACCAGACTGTGGGCCATGGTCTGTGCAGGCTGGGGGGCAAGAGCAGGGGAATGGCCCCAAGTCCTGGTCCTGACTCTGCAACATCTGAAGCTCTCTCCCTTCTCCACTGGAACTCTATCTCCTATTTCTATGGAAAATTTCTGTGATCCTGCCTGCAAAACTGAGGGGAAATGGCAACTTTGGGTCTCAGTTGCAAGGATGATGCAAGGAGCTGAATATACATCAAATAATACTGCAGGAAGTTCTTCGCATGCAGGTAATTCAAAAAGACTGAATAAATAATCTCATGACTCCTTCCAGCTTTAAAATCCATGATTGTGAGAGCTGAAAGGCATGCCAGAAAAAAAAATATATAATGCTACTTAACTGTTAATGCCAAGGTTAGATGCATTTTCACCCAAGATGGCTAAATAACAGAATTTCAAAACTTCCAGTGAAGTTTTGCACCTATAGACTGAGTAGGTGGAAAACAACTCCTTTAAAAAAGGAGCATCTTTGCATCACTAAAAGCACTCTCTGTCTAAATGGGCTGGAACTATGTCTGGGGACTTACATGCCATTGTCTTGAAATATTGTAAAAATAAAAAATTAAAAAAAACAAGCTTCACAGGCACGGAAAGTTAAAATTTTTGTGCTGCCATTAAAAAGTTGGAGGCCTCTATCTCTTAAACAATAGTCAGCTTGTTTAAATAACAGAGCTTAAAGGACATTAGCAAAATTCATCTTGTTAATAATTCATTATCATTCTTTTCCTCTTTCATCAAAATGTAGGTTTTTACTCAGAAAGTTGCAATATACAGAGTTTTTGGAGACTATTTTTTCTTACCCTGCTTCTCCATTGAAAGTACACTAAGATAATACTTTGGGGCATTTGTGGTGGATTTGGCAGGCTTGGGTTTATAATTGGACTTGAAGGTCTTTTCCAATTTTAAAAAATCTATAATTCTATGATATTGGTCATTGGGTACAAACAGGTTACCCAGAAAAGTCATGGCTGCCCCATCCCTGGAAGTGTCCAAGGCCAGGTTGGATGGGGCTTGGAGCAACCTGGGATGGTGAAAGGTGTCCCTGCCCATGGCAAGGGGTTGGAACTGAAAGATATTTAAAATCTCAGATCATTCTAGGATTTTATAATTTAAAAAAAAAAAAAAAAAAACAAAAAAACCCCAAAAAAACATTTGCTCCATGTGTGGAGACACAGTCCCACATGCCTTGGGTGCATTTTGGTTGTGTTAGAAAACAATTTCTGGCAGCTGGTGAGCTCTCAGATACCCAGTGACACAGAAGATCCTGCTGGGATCTGAACCCAGGTCAGATCTTAGCTGTGCCAGGGTTGGACAGCCTAAATACAGAGACCTGGTAGAGCCCACACGAATATGAGCATCAAATACTGGTTTTCTAAGAGAAAACCTATAGTGATGCTCTAAAAAGCCTGGAAATACTTCCTGTTCCTTGCTAAACTCTCATCTGACTGCTCCACCTCTTCACCCATCTCCTGGAGGGCAATTTTCTTGCAGACACAGCTGACCCCAGACAGGAGATGGAGGATGGGGATAGAGGGGATCCCCATCAGGGGATGGAGGACACACCTGAGCTGTGGAGAGCAGCACAAGGGAAATCCTCCTGAGCCATGCTGTTCACACCAGATTTGGGTCTGGAAGTGCTCCAGGTTGGTCTGGACAGCCTTTCCCCTCTCCCAGGGGGTCAAGAGCTGCCCCCATCCCTCCACCCAGCCAGAGCTGGCAGCGCTGCACTGAGCAGCATTCAATTAGGAGAGCTCCCTGCAAGCTGAGAGAGAGCTGAAGCACAGAGGGAGGAAGAAGCCAGCTCAAATAAATGGATAATTGCCATTTAATTCCCACGTATTAGATTTGGCAACACTCACATTATGGTTAAGTCAATAAAGCAACTTTGACTCGAGCCTGGTTTGAGGATGGGACAGAGCAATCAATCTGTCTGAGAGGAGCTTCCAGCCCTGCCAGGAGCCCTCAGGGTGGGGACAGAGGAAAAGCCACTGCCCCACTGCCATGTGAGCAGGGAAATGGTCCTTTCTGTGCCAACATGAATGTTAAGCAATGATCCCATCCATGCTCTCCCTAAATTAGGCAGTTTCCCTTACGGACGTGGTCCTTTGTGTGCCAACAGAGCATTAAGCAATGATCCCATCCATGCTCTCCCTAAATTAGGCAGTTTCCCTCGTGGACAATGCATTCCCCTCTTCTTCCCACACCTCAATTAGGCTGCACAGCACATCCCAGGACCTTGCTGGGAAGGTGTTGCTGTGCCAACCTGTAGGTGGATAGACCATAAGAAAATAAAAGTAGTATAGAAAGTAATCTTACCCCCTAAAGAGTTGCAGCTGAGCCAACTATTAAGGATTAGGAGCTGGCCTTTTGTTAACAGGCTGCAGCTGTAGCCAATAAGAAGAATGTTATAAAAGAGTGGATTGGTTAGTTGAGGAAGAACTGGAGTCAGTCGGCTCCTGCAAGGATGAGTCAGTGCGTAGAGGAGATGCCTGTGTGAAACATCAAGGAGGTATGAAACTCTGGCAATATGGAACCCTTGCAATATAATGATAATAGAACCTTTGTAATATAATGACAGAAAATGGTGACCCCGACACGATTCAGGAGAAAAAGTATTTAAATACTAAGCTATGTGACCCTGTGGATTTGAGGAAACAGGATTTGACTACATAACCCCGTGGATTTGGGGAAAAGGACTTGAATACTAAACTATTGGTAAAATATATCAATTGCAGCAATAGTGTTTGTTAAATATGAGTATAAAAGATTTTGAAGATAAGTACTTTTTAAACTGAGAAAAGCTGCAAAACTGAATCAACTCAGAAATATATATATATTCATACTGTAATATGTTGTCTGAACATCTAGATAACCATTGGTTCTGAATGAAATATATGAATGTGTCATAATGTTAATTTATTTGAACATGTCCTTCTAGAAATGCTGCAACTCTGTAATTAAAAGAAAAAAGAGGGAATTGTAGGGGGATAGAACATAAGTAAATACAGGTAGTATAGAAAGTAATCTTATCCCCTAAAGAGTTGCAGCTGGGTTAATTATTAAGGATTAGGGGCAGGCCTGATTTTAACAGGCCACAGCTGTAGCCAATAAGAAGAGTGTTATAAAACAGCAGATTGATTGGTTGGGGGCAACTGGAGTCAGTTGGCTGCTGTGAGGACAACGAAGGGTCAGTGCCTAGAGGAGATGCCTACAAGAAACATCAAGGAGGTATGAAACTCTGGCAATGTGGAACCCTCGCAATGTAATGATAACAGAACCTTTGTAATATAATGACAACACCAAGCCACTCTGTCCATCCTGTCCACATGAACACAACTCAGGAGGGAAGCCCATGCAGGAAATTCACTGGCAGGGAACCTGCTTAAGGGAATGAGCTAATTATAGCTGCAGCAGAGAGAGGAAAACTTCCCAGTGCTGCCTCACAGCTTCGTCATTCTCACCTGGCTGCACATCAGTGAGGGGAGGGTGTCCATGGAACCTGCCAGTGGGAAACAGCAAAGGGAGCAGCCCTTGCAGATTTGTTTAGTCCAAATCAATACTAATAAATGTTTCCTGGCATCTGACATCAATAGATATAAAATAATTCATTTACAGGTGCAGCTCCCTTTCACTGACACAAGTGAAGATTATTTTTTTTTGGTAAGCTACAGTTTCCTTTGGGAGGGACAAAATTTGCCTCTAGCACAACACAGAGTTGCTCACGAGAGATGTGGGAAAGCAAGTAAAACTATGGGAATTTGAGTTCAGCAAAAAATATATCAAGAAAGAAATTCCACCAAAAATCCATCATTTATTATTACTATTATTATTATTATTTCAACCAAGATGCATCATTCTGCATTACGTGGCACCTATAAAACAAAATTCTGCATTACACCACTGCTCTAGTGATGTGTCCTACCCAATATACACGAGAATCTGTGAAAGGCTGAAAAGAAAACTGTGGCAAATTGGTTTGGGTGAGCACACAGGCAGGCATTGCACAGGCTCCCAGGCTCTATATTGTGATAAACCTGGAAATCCCTGGAGATATTGCCATTAGTTTCAGTGGATTTAACACGTATAGGGCACATTCAACAGCAGGATGCAGTATAAGAGTATTCAGCCATATAGACTGAAACTCACCAGTATCAAGTAGGGACTTGTTCATCCCTTGCTGTTTAAAAGGAAAAAACAAACAAAAACCCCAGCCCACAACCAGAAAAAACAAGATGAAAAAATCTCAAATATCAAAATATCAATAACACTTTATTTTATGAATATCAAAGTAAGTAAGTTAAAAAAAAAATCTAAATTCCTCTGTACATTTGTTACCATTAGAATATTAGTGATAATTCTTCACCTTACAGTATTTAGATAGATGTGATGTGGCTATAGATACACATAAAGCACATTTTATAGCATATTTCTGTTCCAATGTAAATATTTTCCTGAGATGTCCTACAAGGCAAGAACATTAAAAGCACCTGCTATTACATCTTTGCTAAAACCTCGAAATTTCTCATGAAAATTTGAAGTGTGCTGTTAATGAAATTGTTGAGTTTTTAATGTACATGTCATTCTGATGAATGTAGAACATAATTTCCATAATGTCTTACATGTTTCATGCATTTCTAGGTATTACACCATCTTCTGAATAACCCAGGGAAATAGATTATTAGCAGATTATTAGGAAGAAAAACAGAATTATGGAACCATATCTGGTTATAGAGAATTTGCTTCAAGGTAAGAATCACTGCACAAAACTTCCCAAGTGCTTGCTCACTTTTCCAACCACCAGATTAATACTTTGCAATCCTTGCAATAATTTAATTAAAGTGATCAGAAGATGAGAAGTAATACTGCATCACTGAATATAATTAAACTTCAAGTTTATCCTCTAGAAATCAAGAAAAATACATATTTCTTCAAGGAAAGACATTCATTTTATTCTGACAGTGGAGAGGATAAAAGTAAAAATCCAGTCAGTTTTGTTGATAACATCTCTCTCGTCTTTCTCTCTCCAAATGACAACTCTTGCCTGGCTAAATAATCAAATAATAAGCATCTGCAAAGCTAATCTTCTTTTTCTGAGCTGTCTGAGCCACTTTATCCCATCCCACCCCTGTCATTGTATGGCAAAAACAGCAGTGCCTGTGTAAAAATGGCAACAAATAACCGTGTTGGAGTCTGCCTAGAAGAGAATCATGGAATCACAGAATATCCTGAGTTGGAAGGGACCTACAGGATCAGCAAGTCCAGCTCCTGGTCCTGCAGCAATCCCACCCTGTGCCTTGAGCTCTGTCAGGCTTGGAGCTGTGACCACTGCCCTGGGGAGCTGTTCCAGTAGCCGAACAACCTCTGGGTGAAAAACCTTTCCCTGATATTCAACCTATACCTCCACAAAGACAAAAAGAAAGAGCTTGTATTTACCACAACCT
>JAXCLO010000114.1:150157471-150174408 GCA_035583995.1 Arremon aurantiirostris
AAATCTCACAGCAGACACCAGAGAAAGTGTATTTTCATGGGGGCATTTGGCCTTGTGCCAGTGTCAAACCCTGACACACTCACCAGCACCCACATTCCAGAAAAAAAAAATAAAACAAAACCCTGATAAAGGCATTTCCCACCCTGGAGAACAGCTCTTCTCTATGGCACAGGTGGTAGATGGCCAGTCGTGTCCTCTCCGAAACACTTCTGGAGAAACAGAATGTGCAGGAAGGCCTTGGTGCTGTAAATTCAGCTCAGACATTAAACATCCATTAGAAATGGATAATTAAATTAAGAAGGAGACAGCCAATGGGAAGCAGTGCATGGAGGGAGCCCTGCTGGTGCTCAGCAATGGGGCCAGCTGAGCACCGACAAAGAGCAAATTGAGTGTTAGGAGGAGGGAAATAAAGCAAGTTCCAGAGCTCAGCTTGGCAGGAGAAGTGTAATAGATTCTGTCTTGGAGATGTATCAGCATCTGGGGCTTTTAAATCACAGAAGAAGGCAGAGGGGAGCAAAGCTTTTAGTACTCAAAGCAAAATCTGCAATGAGACTTTTACGATGATGAAATGCACTCGGGAGTGAGGGAATTAACAGGAGGCAAAATGTCTGGAAGGACACTGGACACCCAAGCTCTTCCCCTATCCTTTACCAGCATTTTGATCCCTAGGAGGAAGATGGTAAGATTTTTCCTCCTTCCTTGTTGCCCAATCTGACAGCTTGGAAACAAAAAAAAATATTCCTTTGTAATCACAGCAAGATCCTCAAATTGCTTCAAAATTACAAAGGAAAGAGCAACTTGTAACACAAATTGCCAACATCATTACAGAAAGAAGTGGTGTGTCAGATTTTGCCTTGAAATGGTGATGGATTCAATGCCAGGTCTGAGGTAAGACCTTGGGGTATCCAACTCTTCAGTCTTGTCCTGAACACTAGAAAAAACCAAGTTTCTACAATTCCCACATCCCTTCCTCCTCTGGAGGAAAGGTGGAGACCTTCTTATTGAAAAATGGGGGGACTTCTGAGCCCCATTTTATTTTCAGAAAAGCTTCAGATGTAATCTGAACACTTTGGAAATATCTAAAAGCATCTGATTAAGGAATCACCCATTTCAAATAGTTTATTTTCAGTGACACATCACTGCACTGCTCAAACAGAATTTACTGTCCACGGTGAATGGCAGCTAAACCATCTCATCCTCCCCTTTGTCCACACAAACAGCAAATCAAATAGAACAGTTCTACATGTTTTTCTGCACCCCTAAAAAGAACAAACAAGCAAAAGAACAAAAGCACATTACTAGGCTGGTTGTGTCAGTGGACAGTATTACTGGAGATAAAAAGACTGCATATTTATATTATCCACCTTTACAGTGTGGGGAAAAAAAACTCTTTTGCCCCTTAAAATACCCTTGAATCACTGAGAAAGTGGAATTTGATTTGTGTACCTACAAATGTACCTCTACACACACTGGCTAAGTGCAGCTGCCCCTGGCATGAGGTGAGAGAGCTGCTTAACCCCAGAGCAAAAAGCACACATGGAGCTCCCCATCAAAGAATGATCAGGACCTTGAGAGGGAAATAATTAATACAGACCAAAAAGCACAAATTTATGCCTCAACAAGGCCAGGAAAGGTGAAGCAGCATCATTTTCCAGTCTCATGCAAGGTAGCTCACAAGTAGGGAAAGGGGTTAAGAGCATACAACATTAATTAAGTTAATAGTTTGGGATTTAAGACAGGACATCAAACATGCCTGCTGTATAACAATCCATTTGTGTGTGCCTGCTCCAAAATCCCAGAGCAAAATTATGTCACTGCAGAGGCAAGGACACGGGTTCTGCCTTGCAGATTTCAATCAGGCAGAATTTACCATTCAGCTGGGTCCTTTCTGGAACACAAGAAGTTGACCTTGAAGAACTACCATGAAAGCTTCAAAAGACAATCAGTATTTGATCCTGCATAAAATGCAATCACCAGGAACGTCAGGAGATCGTGTCCAAATGAGCACTCTGCTCTGTTCCACCATGGTCTTGTTTTCCTATTAACAAAGTCAGTGATAAATTCTTGCTCCAGTCTCAGGAGTGGGAAACTCAGCATGTACAAAATATTTCTCCTCTGATCTCACACTAAAACTGGGCAATGTTTGTAAAGTTTGACCAGGAAAGTTACTTTCACCCAAGTTGGGGTTGCAACTTTACCTTGGCCTGTCCCTAATTACTGTGAAGAAATTGAAATATGCAGATGGGACAACTTTCTGTTCTCCATTTCTTCTGCCCTGAGGATGGTAGTCCCATTTCCTGAGTCTTATCATGGAATCACAGAATGGTTTGGACTGGAAGGAACCTTCAAGATCATCTCCTTCCACCCCCCTGCCATGGGCAGGGACACCTTCCACTATCCCAGGTTGCCCCAAGCTCTGTCCAACCTGGCCTTGGACACTTCCAGGGATGAGAATTCCACAGTTTATCTGGGTAACCTGTGCTAGGGCCTCACCACCCTCTGAGTAAAGAATTTAGGACTGCTCTGCCATGTGGGATTGCCACACTCATTCTCTCCATCTCTCTCCTCCTTCCCCACTTGTTTCCTCTCCCACACATGGCAATGATGTGAAATCCTTCCAAAACCTCCTTCTAAGGACAGTAATGAGTCTCATTTGGCCAGGTTGCCCAGAGAAGCTGTGGCTGCCCCATCCTTGGATATGTTCAGGGCCAGGTTGGACAGGGCTTGGAGTAATCTGGGATAGTGGAAGGTGTCCCTGCTCATGGCAGGGAGGTGGAACAGGATGATCTTTAAGGTCCTTCTCAGCCCAAACCATTCCATAAATTCTATGAATCTGTTCATTCATTCATAAAGTCCCTACCAGATACTGTAACCACATCTATAAGAGATGATTTGTTTTTATTTTTTTGCCTTGTCCCTCACCTCCCTAAATTTATACAGTGCTGTTCTACAGACATCCACCGATTCTTTATCCTCTTTATACTCCCTCCCTTCCAAAACTTCTTCCAGCAGAAAATTTAGAAGACTTTTCTCCAAATATATTTTTTTTTCCCCCAAGGCAAGTACAGGTATTAGGCAAGATCTGAGGCAATGGATCAGGACAGAAATTCATGTTTCAACACCAGCCTCCAGGACTTATGGAGAAGTTACAAAATGGAAAAATAACCCACAAGGGAATGGTCTGTCAAAGCCTTGATTTTTTAGGAGGTTTTTATAATTAAAAGGAGAAAGGTTTAATCTTTTTACCCTTTACCACAACCACTAGAGCTGCATATATGCTTTGGGGTGACAGAAATAATTGGTCCCTCTTTGTGCTCATTTGAATTTTTGGCCATGGTGATGCCTTCCCACAGCAACTTTCATTTGCTGATGGGTAGCAACTTTAGACCAACCAACCAAAAAAACTCCCTAATGTATATGCCAAAGTATAAAAACTAAGCTATCCACACAGCTTAGTATCAAAATACGTGGTTACAGAGCCTTGTGTTATAAGCACACTCCTGAGTGCAAACCACAAAGGAAAATCAAGGTGTCTACAAACACATTCAAGCACTTGATGTGTTTCTCAAGCCTCAATGTTCCAGCTCAAATGTAGTTTTCGATCCTGAAGCAGCAAGTTATACAAGTTATCTGTGAGCAGAGCAGTCACAAGTTTGATACCAATGCAGGTATCAATAAGCATTTTACCTTGTCTAACTTTAAACCTGGAAATAGAAACATCCTCTCTAAAAAAAAGCAAAGCATTTAGCCTACCAGAACATCCAAATGGAAAATTAGCTTTGGACTTCCTCTGAATCACTGAAGTTTGAAGGCTAGTTATCAAGTATATTTAAAAAAGGAAAATGAAAAGGAAATGGAAAAAAAAGGTGCAGAACAGCTCCTGCATTAGAGCACACCAACACAAACTTGTTTATTTTTAAATGATTCATCTTCAAACCTGGCAGTGCTCCTTCCAGAAGGCAAAGCCAATATTCTGTTCTACTTTTTTGATCTTCTAAATGCAGGCACAGCCAGAGGAAGCCAAGCTGGAGCCCAGGGGGAAGCATTTATGTGCTGCAGCCCAGGAACCAGCCCTGCCACAAGGAAACTCCAGTTGGGTCCCAGCCTTGGGTTAATCACGATTTCATTTCCCGGCGCTTGGCCAAGCTCTGTGCACGACTTTTGCTGCAGAGCCTTTCCTCCGTGGGCTTGTGCTTCTGCCAAGCTGCAGATAAAACTGATCTCGGCCACTGGGGGTCATTAAAAGGCCTGTTAGAGCCTCCTCCCAGGAACTGAGCTACTTCTCATGCTCGAATCTGGCATCTTTGCTCCTTTTAGTATTTCTCAGGACCTCAGCATTAAAATCCTTTAGGACTGGCAGACACTAAATCATCTTCGTTTTCTGACACACTGTAGAGGCTTCCCCTCCTCTCCTGCCTCACTTAGATCTGACACAGTCATTGTTGAAAGGCAAATCAGCTCTCAAAGCTCATCCTGGGTGAATAAATATGACTTAGAAAGCAATAGGAGAAGAAATTTAACAGAAAACAAATTCTCCTGACTCTTGAGTTGGTCTCCTGAGTGCTGTCCTGTCTGCAGGCTGGGCAGGAAAGGAAACCTTCTGAGGAAATGGTGATAACATTCTCCTCCCTCCCCTCTTCCACGTCAAGGAAGCAAGACACACATGAGGATCCTTTAGTAAAGCCTTTGGCATTGGTTCCCACAATATTCTCCTGGAGGCACTGGATTTTCATGGATTGGATAGGTTTTCTGTGTAAAACAACTGGCTGGTGGTGCATGGAGTTAAATCCAGGTGGAGTTAAATCCAGGTGGTGGTGAATGGAGTTAAATCCAGGTGGTGGCTGGTCACAAGTGGCTCAGTACTGGGCACAGCCCTATTTAATATCTTTATTGATGATCTAGATGAGAGGGGGAATTTCAGCCTGGAGAAAAGGAGGCTCAGGGGGAACCTTCTCCCTCTCTACAGCTCCCTGGCAGGAGGGTGGAACCAGACAGGGTCTAGGCTCTGCTCCCAGGGAACACGGGACAAGCCAAGAGGAAACAGCCTCATGGTACCCCTGGGGAAGGTTAGATTTGATTTTAGCAAAAATTTCTTCACCAAAATGAAGCATTGAAACAGAATGCTCAGGAAAGTGGTTGAGAGCTGTGCCCATGTAGATGCAGATCAGAGCTGGAGCTCCAGGGGATTTCAGGGTAAGGGTTGGGTTTGAGCACAAAGCCATTCCTCAGTCTGCTCTGAGCAGGATGTGGATGTAAATATGCTCGTGCCAAAGTAGGGAAAGCATTTATACAGCACAAAAAACAGTGTAATAAACAATGGCATTGTCTTTGCTTTGGGAAACCTGGTCAAGGAAAGCAGCAGGAGCAAGAGAGGGACTGAGAGATGGAGAATGAAAACAACTGGGGAAAAATAGAAAGAAAAAGATGGCAGGGAGAATAAAGCTGAATTCCTGTTGTGTCTAAACCATCAGATATGGAGGGGGTGGGATTTTTAGAAATAGGAAATAGAGGGACAGCAAATCAAGAGGAATACCAAGCATTTCTCCCCAAAATCAAGGCTGGGTTTTGTTTCCAGCCAAAGGAGGAATTCACAGGGTGTTCCAGCAGCGAGACCCCTCCTGCCTGACTCACAGCCCCCTGATGCAAATGCCACAGAGAAGAGATGCTACCAGGAGTTTTCCTAAGGTTTTCTATTGCAGACAGGCACTGACACTGTCTAGAGCGATACTGAAATGCTGGCCTTGTCCTCAACCCCTCTCTCTCACTTCTGAGGACATCTCAGACATGACTGAAAAAAGGAAAATACAACAATAAAAAAAAGAAAAAGAAGGGCAGGGGGAATAGTCCATTCAGACCAAAAAGGACAGGATGTTCTACCAGAAACAAAAGAGTTGGAGAGCAGCAGCAAGACAAGAAGCCCTCCTCCCACCAACTAGACATCATTAAAATAAAATAAAATAAAATAAAATTTGAAAGCAAAATAAAAAATAAAATTAAAAAAAATATTATGTAATATAATATAATATAATATAATATAATATAATATAATAATTAAAATAAAAGCTAGATTCTTACTAAGCTGTATTTGACTTACCAAGTCAAATCTGAGCGTATGGAGGGAAAAAGAAGCATTAAGACACACTAACAAGTCAATTAAAATCCCTCATCTTGTTGGACCAGAGGGTGCCAGGTATCCCCCAAATACAAAGTAGCCCAACCTCTCTGATCTCCAGGAATTTCAATCTCCCAAAAGGAAGCCCTTGTTAGTCACAGTGGCTATTTTCTTATTGTACATAAACATGAACTTTTTCTCCCTGTCAGGATGTAAATATGGCCTGGTTTCTTCTTCACTAATGAGCAATAAATGTGAAAACCCCAGGAAGTTGAAAAAAAAATTGAAAAATAACTGAAAATACTGAAATTGTGTTAACAGATCCAAAATTTAAAAGTATGAATCAACAGCACTTTGGTTGAGCAGTAAGACTATAAACGGAGAGGTATGAAATGACAATATCAGTGAAACCTCCAAATTACTTTTCAAAAAAACCACACACACACAGACTGCACATCCATTCCCCCCAGGTATGCACATCCTGTATATTTTTAGTGATTTTATTGTTGTTAGATCCTGGCTTGGAATTATCTGTGTATTGTTCAAACTCCCAACCATCTGGCTGCAGTCTGGCTGGGAAAGCACTTCAGGAAAATCAGCTGACATCTCCTCCTTCCCCACCTGGTTAACTCCTGCAGTACCTGAAATAAATCTAAAAAAAATGACTACTACAGGAGTGCAATAAAAGGGGTTTTTTGCAGCATTTTGTCGTAAACCCAAGTTCTTTGCAAACTGTATTTTACAGCAAGCCCTCTTTCTAAATCTCTACTTTACACCGTCTTGCAGAAGTGAAAATAATAATAAAAAAGAACTCAGAGGAAGGAGTGGGAGAAAGTGATACAGAAATCTTACTTTGCTCAGCCCATCACTTTGGTTGCTTCCACACAGGTGGAAAAGTATAAGAGGTCTGAAATTTCCAGACTCCCAGGACTGGTTTTTCCCTTCAAAACCTCTTTTTTAGGGGAGAATGGGATGGTTCCCAGCGGTCTTCCTTCCACACAGCTTCATATGCAACAGACCTGTTTTACGTGCCAAGCTCAAGTCCAGTCCTATTCCCAGCCCCAAAAGGTGGATTTATGACTTTAAAAATCTTCAGAGGGATTTGTGACTTCAAAAAACCTTCTTTACATAACTTTGTCCCTCTACTTTGCCAGCTGTATCCCTGTTTCCATTTATGTATCTCTGTTAGGAGAGGAGAAGGACTAGAGAATATTATATTTTATGCAGCCTGGTTGTGATCAGCTCTTCATTCTTCTGCTCCCCACTAAGGACCTGAGAAGAGCATTTAGAGAAAAAAAAATAAAATAAAATTCCCCAGCCAACCAAATAATGCTCTGTGCATTCACATGTATGGAATATTCTTTGTCTTTCTGAAAATCCATTCCCAAATCTCTTGGGTGAAGATTTCAAAGCAAGGAATGGCCAAACACACAGAAGTATCCATGGAAAATATTCCACTTTAGCACATTGCTGGGCACCAAGGGATTTAGGAGCAATCAGGTTTGACTGGATGCAAAAAAAAAAAAATCCAAAAAAAAAACCAAAACCAAACCAAACCAAAAAAAAAAAAAACAAAAAACCCACCAAAATAACACCCCAAACCCCCCAAAAAATTCCCCCCAAAAACCAACAAAACAAACAAAACCCCCAAACCACATTGGTTGAAATTTCAAGAGATCCTTAAAACCCTTCCAGAGCAGAAAGGGGAACCTTGGATTATCCATTCCCACACCCACAGCTGCATCATCAGGTACCTGGAGATCTCTGAGGTCTGACCTTAAAGAGATTCTGAAAATAGGACATAAGCTGTAAAAAAGCCCATTGGGAATATTTTAATCCTGGTACTGTATGTCCCAAGAATCACCTGCCTACCAATTCAAGCTTAATTTCCACTAAAAATATTGGCTTTAGAAAGAATTATAGAATTTTTAATGTACTCAGGATGTGCTCATATAGAAAAAAATAATAATATCATCATCCCATTGCAGCCCTCAGCAGCCAGAAAAAAAGGTGAGAAACAGAAAGATATCCACAAAACATTTTTCCAGCTTGGGAATAAAAAATAATTGGAAATTTGTTTTAGAAACACCTAAACAACCTGTTTTACATCTCAGAATCTCTTTAAACAGCTTCTTCTACCCAGCTGCTGCACCACCACCACTGCCTTCAGCCACACCAACAGCCACCGAATGCGCTCATAAATCCCAACCATTAATATCCAAGTCTAAGAGAGAAATTCAGGGAAGATCTGCAATGCATACATGCTAACATCCAATTTAAAACCCCTCCTTGCTCCTAAATGCTTTCCATCCACACTAATTCACCCTAATCCCCAATCCACCTGCCTACATCTGTCGAGTCCTTCCCCTGCTGACCTTTAACCCCTGCCCACTTGTAGCTGCCCGTGTCAGTCTCCAAGCCAACATCACCTGGAAGAAGAGATATTCACAAATAATATTTCTGGACTGACAGCATGGATAAAAGCTTTATTCCCTTTTTTTTTTCTTTTTTTTTTCCTCTCCATTCAAATTCTGTTTGTGTCATACGTATTTGGGTCAGCTGTGTCTACCCCTCCATTACGTACAGAAGTGAGATTTGTGTGTGTTCTGCAAATAAATACATCCTTAGAGTGGGGCTGCAGAACAGAAATCCACAACTGTGTTGTCCCAGGGTGACTTTCTGATGCTTGTATCCACACTCATCTGTTCTGTTTATGCTGGATATTAAGTCCTGCACCTTTAAGACTGATTCTAAAAGCAAAAGGGAAAGGAAAAAGAGCTCTCCTTTGCTTTACACCCACAAAAAGAACTCTCTCTGCAATCCATAAAAAGACTTTCTGAGTTTACCATCTCTTCAAAACAACAAAAGGTTTTATTGTTTAATAGTATTCATTTTTTAATGCTTATGAATGCTTATTAAACAAACAGGTTTTTTACACTTCTCTCAAAAGAATTTATTTTTCTCTCAAACAAGTGAAAGGAAAGGCCGCTAAATTTTGCCCTTTAAAAATTCATCCCCTTAAAAGTTTCCTTCCAAATTTGTCCCAAACTAAAATATGTGGTTTTTTTCAGTATCTCTATAAATCTCCATCCCCATTTGCTTGGCAGAAGGTAATGCCATAAAAACTCCACTTGCATTTTCAAAGAGAAAAAGGAAAATTCACTCACACACAGAGGATTCTAAATTCTTTTATTTCTAATTAGAAAATTATTTCAGTTAAGAAATTCTATGTCCTCAAACATTTAATTAATTGGATAATACTAAGTATAGGAGGGGAAGGAAACAAAAAAAGAGGGAATTTAAGAGATTTGCACCGGGCCACATCATGGAGTGGTGACAGAGGGACCAAGACATGGATCTGCTCTCCAAAAAATCAGACACTTGGTAGGCTACAAGCTGCACTCGTGCATAGATATTTTGTTGGTTTACCTATTATTACTTTAAATAATTATATTATTAATACAAATAGTATATTAACATCTTGAACATGCAGAGCTCAATTTCACCCAGCATGTCCTGCATCACCCATTGTCCATATCAAACAGCACAGACAACAGAGATGTTTTTTCCTTCCTAAACTTTATCCCAGGTTTTAGACTTTTTGGATTGGTTCCCTTTCACAGCCAAAACCCTGAGTGGAAATTCTGCAGCTGCAAAAAAAACTGAAAAAGTAATTTTGGAGCAATTCAGTTAATATCAAGTTTGGTTTGCAGCCAAAGATCAGGGTGAGGTAACACAATCTCACCTGGGCTAAAAATCTGAGCTGTGCCAGGGTCTGATTCACACCTGGGAAATTTTTGGGACAAAGCAAATTCCTGCCAAAAACTATTGCAGCTCTGTTTCCAGTGCCCAGGAATGTCCACTCCCAAATTTCCTGGAGTTATTACAGCAATAGAGGAGGAGACAGAGCATCACTGTACATGGATATCCAAACTAGGACAGACCAGGCTGAATTCAATTTCAACCTCATTTGGTTTCCTGATGAGTACATTAATAAAAAAGCCAAAAAAGCAATAGAAAAAAAAAAAAAAAAGACCTGTTAGCAGCCATAAGGGCAATAAAAAGTGTCAGTGCTTTCTCAAGAAAGAAATACAACATGGAGTGGATAAAGCTGTGTTAGAAATGGCAGTTTGTTTCGGTACACCACCCTTTCCAGTGAAGTTTGGGGTTTCTTCTCTTAATATTGCAGGAAAGGAGTTGCAGAACCTCAGGAAAAAAATGCTGGCTGGAGTATTTGAGTATTTAGCCTGTCTGGATGCTGATTCTGCTTCCTCCCTGGGGAGACAGCTTGATGAACCAAACCGGGATGCAGCCACCACACCAGACACTGGAAATATTCCAGCAAACCTGGAATAAGCTCTGATCTGCTCTACCCCTGATTTCAGAATGAAACCATCCTGGCAGCACATCTGCCTGGCACAGCTGGACACTGGGGAGCACTGGGATGTGCAGGTACAGACAGCTCTGATGGAAAATCAAACAGCTGCAGAAGGGTTGCTCCAGTCTCATCCTATTTCCCATGGATCCCCACTCAGCAAACATGGACAGATGTTCATACAAGGTCATGCAGCAATCCCACTGCTCAGTTTCAGCTGTATCTTGTTTCAGGTGGACTTTTTTGCAGGCACAGATCAAGAAAAACAGGCTGCAGATTCTATCCAAGCATTGGATACTGCCAGGATGGAAAGAACAGGATTCAAAGCACAGGGTGGAAGCCCAGTGGTGTAGAAAATGTTGAGGAAGACTTGCAGAACTTGCAGGAATTTCATAATAGAGCCAAGCACTCCCTCATGGCTTGTTAGAGAAGTGCTCTGCTCTCCTGACCAGAGAAGTGATCTTGAGAAAGTGAGGAAGTTTCAAAGCCACACAATTGGATTCAATCTAGAGAATTAACGGATCTTGGAAGTATTGATCAGAGAATCACAGAAATATAGAATGGTTTGGGTTGGAAGGGACCTGAAAAATCATCCAGTTCCATCCCCCTGCCACAGGCAGGGACACCTTCCATCTTCCCAGGTTGCTCCAAGCCCCATCCAGCCTGGCCTTGGACACTTCCAGGGATAGGGACTCCACAACTTCTCTGGGCAATTTGTGCCAGAACCTCATCACCACCACCACAGGGAAGAATTCTTCCCAAATCCCATCTAAATCTTCCCTCTTTCAGTTTAAAATCAGTGATGTCTTGTACAGCTCAAACAAGAGCTGGTACAAAGTTCAAATGAGGTAGTAGCTGAGTTTTCTTTTGTTAATAAAACGTTTTTTTCCCTCTGCCTCCAAAACTAAGAAAAGCTTTTGAAAGAGCAGCCAGAAGGGAAAAGACATTGGGCTAAATTCATTTCAGGAGCTGAAACTAAAGCACAGGACAGTCTCTTCTCCTTTAGGAAAATACACCCATGTGGAAACACATCCCAGAAGGGCAGCCCCAGGTCTGCGCACACACTGGGAAAGTAAAGGGACCATAAGCACATTCATGGAATCACAGAATGACCTGGGCTAGAAACCCTTAAAAAACATCTGGTTCCAAACATCTGCAATGGGCAGGGACACTTTGCACTGGACAGTTTCCACCAGCAACATTAATTCTGTTTTGCTTTCCCTACCAAGGCACCTCTAGCACACAACAAGCCAGCTCTGGGCAGAGGATCTTCTTAAACTACTTCTAATTCCACTGTAATTGAGTGGAAAATGAAGCAAGCTGTTCTGAGCTGTTCTGATATTTAAATGCATTTCCAGCTGAAATGCCTAAGGAAAGGTGAGTCTCTTTCATTTTTGATTTTCTGTCAAACACTGGGACAGCCAGCATGAGTTTTATATATTTGCATTAAAATTGCTTTGGATAACCAAGACTAGCAAATAAAATTGGTAAACAAAAAAAAAAAAAAAAAAAAAAAAAAAAAAAAAAAAAAAAAAAAAAAAAAAAAAAAAAGCTTATTTACCCAAGAGGTTTTCGTATTGGTTTGCTGGTTTTGTTGTATTTTTGGGGTTTTTTCCCTGCTAAGAAGTTGTCACCTCACCCTCACATATTTCATTAAAACACTTATTTATTCCAATGGTGTCTTCTGGTTTTGCAAGTTATATAAATAAATGCATAACCACTTCCAATTCCTGAAATACTGAAATTATAGCAAAATGTTCATTATAATGTTAAAAGTGCCAAAAGAGATAGGGCAGAGGTTTTCAAAACAAACAGTTTCAAAGTCAATTCGTGTTTGAAAGTTAATTCTCCTGGCAATTCCTTTTGCTATAAAACATGTTGTTCATTATTCTTTAATGTGTTTTCTTAATTTAAGTCTTATTAATTCACTAAATCATTGCTAAGATCTCCAAGAACTGGATGTAAGGCAGAGAAGATCTTCTAAATTTAGTCAAAATGGACTAAGAAAATAAATATATAACTTTTGGAAGCTTTGCACAATAGCAGAGAAACAATATGAAATAATTCTGTAGATGCCACAAAAATGTTTTTGGGATTGTCTAGTGAGAGAGATTATGATTGTGAACAATATTTTGTATTGTTTGCACTTAGACTTTAATTTGCACTTCACTAAGGATTTATTAAATTTGACACCCAACTCCTCAACTTCTGTGGGACAATAAATTCAAGAAAGACTTAGAAGCCAAGTCAATCATTAAGACTCTCAGAAATGTTTTACACAACATTTGACAAGCCACATTATTGTTTAGAGCTTTCTAAATTAGAGATAAGTCCAGAAGGAAACCTTGGAGCAATGTTTGTGAACCCATCTAAGCGTGACAGAGAAAAGCTGCTAAGGAGGTCACATCTTCAGTCCTTCCTTCTTTGAAGCTTGGACTTGATGATCTTGGAGGTCTTTCTGAACTTTAATGACTCTGTAATTCCACACTTGACAGTTTGTTTGAATTACTGAATGTGATCTGGCCCAGCCCTTCAGTTTGAGACTTCAGCCTTTGGAAAAACCACTCTTAATATTGCATAGTAGCTTTGAATGTCCCCCAAAATTCAACAATTTTGTTCTTGCTTTCTTTCACTGTTTTTAACTCTTTCTAGCACTCTTTCCTGAGGACATTTAAATGCATGATTTTGGACAGTGTTGCCACAACCAGACCTGGACAATGCCTTTCACTGCAATGACCACATGTTTCAAATTCCCTTCAGCAAAGCATTCCACATACTGGAATTAATTTAAGAAGCCAATGCAAAACCAAAGCAGTTCTCAGACCCCAAGAGAGCAGGATTAACCACCTGCTCAGTGTAAATTAACCCCAGGGGCACTCCTTGTGTACCCAGAGTTTGTTCCGTGCTTCAGCTCTTTGCAGCCTCGAGATGTGGGGTCGGCAGTGGATTCCTTCCCATGGTTTGGCACCAGACCTGGGGCTGCAGTGAGCCCACGTGGTGCTCAGGTGCGTTGGGGTTTTTCACAAAGGGATGGGACTGTTGGGACACCTTCCTTGAGCTTTATCGCAGCATCAGCCTCATAACATGGTTGAGACAATAGAAAGATGGCAGCAGCTCATGTCCTGCCAGCAGCAGCCAAAGATTTCTTTGTTACAGAGCATTTTAAAAACTTTCCAGCCAATAGCAAATAGCTAAAGCTTACAGACAGTTGCTGTAGCCAATCACTAAAAGTACACATGCACCTGCTTCACACAATGCTTGCCTGTCTGCTTTCTATTAACAATTCACAATACTTCATTTTTAAGCTTAAAACTTCTACTATCTTGCTAAATAAATTTTTCTGCAGAATTAAGGTCTATCTAGCCAAGCCTAAAACTCAAGCTATTGTTTCATGGCCTTGCTTCCTGTACAATTGTAACTTTTTCTACTTTCAGACATTGCAGCTGCAGCTAGCTCTAAGTTTTCTGTTCTTTCTGTTTCTAAGTCCTGCTTTTACATCTTTCTGAAAATCTTCTTACCTTTACTATTTCCCACATTTCCCCCTCTGGGTACAACCACAAAGAAACTCTCTTAACTTTGTTGCTTATTGACTGCCTTTCTAGAAATTTTCTTACCTTTGCTATTTCCCACAGTCAGGCCATGGTGCTGGTTTGTGCCTGAGGTTTTGAGTGAGTTTTGCCCCAAAAACAGAGCTTCTGCTAGCCCCACCCCACCAAAGGGGTCACCATCATCTGAACATCCCCTCCCACGGAGCACAGGAGCTCTGTGACTCTGCCAAACTTGGAGGCAACCATGAACTCCATTGTGTGTTTTTTAAAGACAAATAATTTTTCTGAACTGCTAGGAAAAGAAAGAAACAGGATGGGTATGGACAGAAGGGTGGTTCATCTGTAAGGAGTATTGGATAGTTGGGAAAAAACTCTTCACTGAAAGGGCTGTCAAGCCCTGGAGCAGGGAAGTGGCTGAGTTCCCATCCCTGCAGGGATTTACAAGATGTGTAGATTTTGGGGACTTGGTTTAGTGGTAGACTTGCTAGTGCTGGGTTAATGGCTGGACTTAAGGATCTCAGAGGGCTTTTCCCACCTAAACAATTCCATGACAAGTCAGTGACATCACTGGCACATGACTTTCCACCCAAGGGCTAGTTGGTGCAGCACAGAGGCAGGTGAGTGGTAGAGATGGGAGGGAAAATAAAATTATAGACCTGATTCCAGGAAAAAAAATGGTATAAAAAATCATTTAACAATTGCTAAGTATTAAAATGATAATTAGGTGATTTATACCCAGAGAACACTGCCAAGGACAACTTGCAGGGACCAACCTCATTCTGTTCAGTGACAAGATAACCAACCTTATCCAACCAGGAGAAAGACTCACATGTGATATATCTTGAGTACAACCCTGGCCAGAGTCCCACACAAACTCTTTAGGAGAAACTGAGGGAGAAATGGTCTAAATGAAGTCACAGCCAAATTAAGCACTGACCCAGCAGTCCCTTGAGCTCACCTGGAAGCAATGCACTGCTGGAATATGAAATTAACCTTACCTTTTCAGAGCTGGCATTTAATGTCCAGGTTACAGTAAGGTTAAGAAAGCAGTGTTAAAAATTTCCTGTCTTGTGGTATTTTAATCCAAGCTATTTAAATTCCCTGACCTATATGCCTCCTTGTGTAAGGCAGGTTTTGCTCATTTTCCCCACAAAAAGATGGTTTTGGGAAGGTAGGCTGAGGATAGTTGGGAGTGCAGGTTGCACATAGGAAGATCCAGAGTTCCCTACTGCTGTGCGGTGTTTGCTCTCTGTTTATCTTAGACATCTCACATTACTTAAAAAGTAGTATTTTTGAAGTCAATCTTTTCCATTTGTCAGGTTTAAACTTAAAATAAAAATAAAAAAACCCAAAAAAATGGAAACAATAACTTTCTACTACCTGCTTTCTAATTTTTCCATGCAACACCAACCCCCAGATGAAGCCCAGAGAAGTTCCTACAAGGAAACAGGGGAACACATGGATTTACAATGATTTTGGGCATCAGAATAAGGATATGAGAAGCAGATGTTGCTGGAGGAGGTTGCAACTCCCAGCTGCAAAGCAGGGACGTGGCTTATGCCACCTCCTGCCACGCCTGGCTGTCCCCCAGTGGCTGTGGGACAACCAAAGTCCCAAAGAGTTCTACTCCAGGCAATGCTGGTGATCCTGCTTGTGAGACACCTCAGGGTGCTCCTTGGTTAAGGCCACAGAACATCTGAGTTCTGCTGAGCTTCTCTCTCCCTCCTCCTAAAACCTGTCAATATTAAAATAATAATATTAAAAAAAACCCTTGATTTTGTTTTGCCCAAGAAATCCTGGATATCCACCATCAAAACCAGAGTCTGAACTAGAGTTTTCTGACACCAAAGTGTGCAGGACAAACCAAATTTCTGAAAACACTGCCTCAGGATCCTCCCCAAACCCTGCAGATGGTGTCTGTGGATCTCCTTAATTAGGCTGGTCAGCAGCATTAACCTCCACATGGCCTGAGGACGGGCTCTGAGTCCATCCATCATCACACTAGCCCAGAGCCAAGGGGATCACCTTCAAATAATTAAACTTTCCCATCCTGGCTGCACATTTGGATCGAGCATGGAAGAAACAGAGCCAAGGCAAACAGATGCATAAGCACAGAGGAAACCCCCATGGCAGTATCACCCCTCATTAAACAAAACCAAACTAAACCTGAGCCCTCTTTTTTTTGCTGTCTGTATTGCAGATGAAGCAGTTTCACCCCCAACACCTTTACTGCTGCTGGATCTCAGGGTTTTCTGTTGGATATTGAATATTATCACTGGACTACTGTTGGACATTTACCTGCAGGGACACCTGGTTTGATTTATTTATTATCTGCAAAGAGAGGGAGAGGCTTAAAGCACACACAGAACATTCCCATTAAGGTCTGTCCCTGCTGAGAGCAGAGACACAAATGCTGGTGGGAAGGCCATGCTCCTTTGTTCCAGCCACACCATGATCTAATACAAAAGGCAATTTTTCTTAGCAAGCCAGTCATCCATTGTCCAGGAGCAGGAGGCAGATAATTAGTGCTGCATTACCCTCTCCTGGCACTTAATTAATGGAATATTTGGGGATGCTGTGACAAAAGGCATCCAAAGTGTCCATCTTCTGTGGCAAAGGGACACAGGTTCAGATGAGCACGGAACAGAATCACAGGATGCCAAGTTGGAAAGGAACCTCAAGGATCATCTGATCCAACCTCTCCTGGCAAAAGCACAGCCTGGACAAGATGGCCCAGCACTCCATCCAGATGAACTTTAAAATTGTCCAACATTCTGGAATTGTCACAGACGTCTTTTATGGAAAATCCTTTCCTTAGAATTTTCCCTCCTGAGAAGCTGAGAGGCCTCAGGAACAAAATGGAAACATTGATTATCTGCTGCTGTGGAATGCAACAGGTGCA
>JAXCLO010000114.1:150200682-150284791 GCA_035583995.1 Arremon aurantiirostris
ATTATCAAACATCACAGCTGACAAGTCTCCTACCTCAGAAAGGTTGTTCTTTACTCCAGGGAATTTAGTGATAGACTTCATCTTGATACAGAGGAATTGATCAAAGAACTGAAAATTAGTGGCTGCTTGGGTAACCATGACTCATTCATTTAAAAAAAAAACAAACCAAAAACAAAACCAAAAAACCTCAAAAACTATTAAAGAAAAATTAAGTCTAGAACCTTGCTGGTATTAAAAGGTCTGTTTTAAAAAGGTATTTAATTATGAAAATTGAAGGATGTAAGAGATGATAAAAATAACAACATGTAGGAATTTCAAAGGTATCCCTTCCTGGATATCCATAATTCTCAGCTAGGGAAGATGGCAGCCCTTCGTACAGGGGGTAAAGAACTGCATAAAACATGCCAAAACCTTATGTTTGCATATGTACTTGGGGAAAAAATGAAAACAAAACAACTAAAGAAAAAATCCAGAAAAATTTCTCCCATGCCACCATAAAAAACAATACAAGAAATCTACAGCCAAAAAATAAAAACCCAAATAACTAAGAAAAAAAAAAGTTGGAAGCAAAAATTAATTTTCACAGTGCAGCTCGTACAGGACAGGAGACTGAACTCACAAACAATTCAGATAAATCAGGAATGTTTGTAAATTATTTCCACCCTTGGAAAATATTTGAAAAACATCCAAACACAAAATTTCACTAAAAGTAAGTGGAAATTATTGTCCACCCCATCGGTTGCTCAGGAAAGCCCAAAAATAGCAGCTCAGATGTGATTAAATCCAGCAATCCTGGGTAACACAAGCACCAAACACTGTGAAAGAGCAGGGCAAGCAGCGATTTGGCTCATTAGTGCTGATTTGTGACACCATTTGGAGAGAATCAAGGGGATTCCAGAAAAAAAGCTAACGTGGAATCAAAGTAAAAGGGTAAAGCAGGCAATGCTGGGCTCATTAATGGCCTGCCAGCCCAACAACAAATCCAGGAGAAGAAGAGGGAAAAAAATAAATGAAAGGAAAGAAGAAAAAGAAGAAGAAACAGCTAATGTTGGACACAATTATTAAAGAAGAATTATTTAATTTTGGGCTGCAATGGGCAATTTAACACTTCCTTTCCTGCCAGCAAGGAAGGGACAGCTCAATGCACTGATCCTTCATCTGTTGGAAACTTCAGTTGTGAGAGTGTTATTAAATAGTAAAATCAGTATGGATTTATGGGCACTGTGGTTTATTGAACCTCAGGAAATGTTCTCATCCACAAGACCACGCCACACTGATGACGTGAAATTTGTGGGACAGTGCATCACCTTGAGTGACCAAAGAAAATGGATGTGTCCCAGAGTTAACAAACTCATCAACTCCAAGGTATCAGGCTATAATTAATGAAAGCCAATTCCAGAGGTGGGGTGAGTTTCCAAAACAGTCCAACAGGGATAGATTAGGCATTGGAATAGTCCTGTCCAACTCTACTGCCAGGTTTGATGGAACACCAACAAAGCATCAAAAGAGAGCCCAGAGGAAAGAGGGCCTACAAGAGAGATGGAGGAGGACTTTGGACAAGCGCCACAGGAGAAGGGGGAATGGCTTCAAACTGAGGGAGGGAAGGTTTGGATTGGGTATTAGGGGGAAACTCTTCCTGTGAGGGTAGGGAGGCCCTGGCACAGGCTGTCCAGAGAAGCTGTGGCTGCCCCTGGGTCCCTGGAAGTTTCCAAGGCCAGGCTGGATGGGGCTTGGAGCAACCTGGGACAGTGGAAGGTGTCCCTGGCCATGGTAGGGTGTTGGAACTGGATGATCTTTGAGGTCCCTTCCAACCCAAACCATTCCGTGATTCTCAGAACTTGCTCACTTGGCATGGAAAAACTGAAGCTCCTGAAAGAAAGCAGCACCAAAGACAATTTCAGTGGAAAACTGATGTTAAGCAGAAAATTATGAGTTTGGGTCACATAAATCCAAGAAAAGAATTCTCTGTTGGCACTGAGGTTCTCAGGGTTTCCAAGGCACCCTCCCTGGATCAGTAACCTCTCATCTGGAGGTCTTGAGCCAGTGGTTGGAGTCCACAGCAGCATCACCAACACCCCAGCTTTGCTGTCTGAGGTCTTTAAGAAAAGAATCATCCTCTTCCCCAGGAGCTATTTACATTCCATTTTTGTTTCTCTCTCAGTAGAAGTGTTTAAATTATACAGATACATCACGGCCTTACTCTTCTCCATTAAATATTAAAAGGATTTTTTTTGTTTGTTTATGGCTTTTTTTTTTCCCTGTTTGATCCTTTTTTTTTTTTTAAATTTAGAAATAGAATGCAAGGAAACAACCCTGTTCAACTTTGCATTAGTACTGCCCTGCCTAAATGATTGTATTACAAACATTTATTTCTTGTCTCTGCACAAAATTTTGTTTGATAATGGGAGTTTAAAATATTCTTGATATCTCGCCTAGGAGGGTGTTTATTCCAGGAAAGCAGAACTACAAAGAAATATATTTAAGGCAAGAATACCTAAGACCATTAACATTATGTAGTGAAGTAAGTAGAGCACTTGGAGGGAAAAAAAAAGAAAATAAATTAAACAAAAAAACCACACAGTACCCAAAACAAAATATTAGAATAGGAGATTTACATCTACAGAAACTAAGAAAATTTGGAGAGACAGATTTTATTCTAGGTAATGACTTGAAACAGCTCCTGGGTTTCTTCATTACAGGGAAAAATCTGGGGTATGGAAGGAAAGTGTGGGTTTAATTTCATCTTTATTTCTCACTACCTAAATGCATTTTAATTTGCAATAAATTAATTTTCCTTGAGTCAAGTCTGTTTTGCCCATGAGGGTGATTAGTCAGGGATCTCCTTGTCTGTATCTTGACCTACCAGCTCCTTTATCCCATTTTTCCCCCTCATGCAGCTGGGAAAGGGGGGAATGAGCAGCTGGGTGGGTTTGCAGAGGCTGATCCACCCCAGGCAGCAACAGGTGTGAAACACAGCAGCTCAAAAGTGAAATTAGAAAGTTCAAGTTCAACCACATCCAAAGGTTTATCCCTGTCCCTATAACTCTTCTCCTGACCTGCTCCGGCCTCACACATCCATGGAATTTTTTCTTTATCCTGAGATTTGGCACTGCTGTTCTTCCACTTGCTCCACATTTCCTTACAGGACAGTATTTCCCTCTTGCAGAGCTATTTTCCAAGCTATCCCTTCCTCTCTTGCTACACCAAAATATTCAACACGTGAGCACCCTTTAAAACACTCCTCCAGAATCTGAAATTAATAATTCCACATGGAACCTGTTTCTATTTTTTTTCCTGTCTTTGTGCAGCACCTGGGATCCCCAAATTGCCTATTAAAAAAAAAAAATATGGCAACATGGAGCTACAAAGAATTGGACACAAAAAAAAAAATACTGAAAGACTGTAACAGCAGAAACCAGCAGATCTGATAAACAATGAAATTAATTCCACCAATCTGCATTCACCCCAGCTTTAATTTCAGCTATTAATGTGAAAATGATGACTGCTCAGATCTGCTGTGCTGCAAATTGCTCAAGCTCAGATTGACCCACCTTAATATGAAGCTAATAAGAAAAATGTTATTATTCATCTCTGTTACATTTACCTGTAAGTGATGATATGGGCCATGATACAAATGCACACAAAATCACCACTTTGGATTTTTAAGACATGGACATTTAACAAGATATTCAAGTGCCGTTTTAGCTACATGTAGGACAATGTCCTTTGCTTCAGAGAACAAAGTCCAGGCATTTTAACTTCAGAATTTCATGAATTTAAAACAAAGAATTAAGTTTCTTCTCTTCTAGAACATCAAAAAGTTGTCAAATTCCCATTTACTGCCTTTTAACTTATTTATATGACCACAAGGTATATCCCAGAGAAATGTCCATGTTCACACAAGAGTACCAAGAATTACTTGAATTAATGAATTATTGAATCCATTAATTCCTCCTCCAATTTCTCCTACTGGTTTTCATGTCCATTTGCTGGAGGTGCACACATACCTTTTCTCTCCTGGCAATTTATTGTCTCCCTGTTGCAAGATGCCACCATCACCTTTTTTTTATTTTTCTGAATCCATATTTCTGTGTAATTTTATGGTTTGATTATGTCTCTAGCATGAGGAAGCACATGATTACATGTGTGGGTTGTAACACATTTTCCCTATTAAATGTGGTAGCCTACAGTCTGCAGAAACCATGGAATTTTATTATTGGCTACAAGAATATTATTTTTTGGGTTGGGTTGTTGATTGGTTGGGGAAAGGTTTTTTTGGTGTTTTGGTTCATTAGTTTGTTTTTTTTTTTCTTGCAGATCACCAAAAAAAAGACTTCATAACCTGTTTTGATTTTCCTGTCCTCAGCAATCTTTAGATGGGAAAGAACATTAGGGAAGGTTGAAAAACCCAACTCATAGCAAACAAAACCTTGTAATTTTCAGCTCAGACTCCACAAAAAATTCTGACTTCTCTGACACCTGGTACCTTCAACTCGCCTTTTATCAGCTCACCCTGTGCTGAGTAAATGAGTGCAGTGGTTTTAACATCCCCATCAAGAGTTTCATCCATTAACACCAGTCCTCCCAAATTCCTTGTGAAAACAGGATTCCCCAATTCCTCCTCTTTCCCACACTGAGCCTCCATAAACCACCACAGCATGATAGACACATAATGGAGTAATTTAGGTTGGAAAAGACCTTTAGGATCATGAAGCCAACCATTAACCCAGCACTGCCAGGGCCACCACTAAACCACGTCCCCATGTGCCACATGTCTTAAAAATTCCTCCAGGGATGTTGGCTCCACCACTTCCCTGGGCAGCCTCTTCCAAGGCTTTTTATGAAGATTTTTTTCCTAATATCCAATAGAAATGTTTCCTGGCAGAACTTGAGGCTGTTTCCTCTTGTTCTTTTTGCTTGAGGGATGTGCCACACATGGCTCCATCCAATGTCAATTTAACCAAGAGCCTCTAAGTGCACAGCCTTCTCCATCCGCATCTGGCTTCCCATGGAGGAAAAGAAGAAAGAAAGAGAAAGGGAAACAGAAAATAAAAGCAGGATGAAATCCCCCTGGCAATACTTATCTACTCTCCCACTTGGCCTTACAGATATTGTCTCCATCCCAGAGCCACCAACCAGGTCACAGAGCAGAGGAAGGAAAAGGGGATTTAATGATAACTCTGATCATGAAGATGCCACCAAACAATGCCATCTATACAACAACATTCCAATCAAAATTAATTTCATTGCAGAAGTTCAAATAATTAAGCACATGCATAAAAATTAGTAATTTTACCATCCTTTAATGTTCTAAAAAAAACCCAAGACACCACTGTGGAAGTTAAATGTTCAGCTAAAGTGAATGGTTCAAATCTATAGAAAGGCTTTCACTTGGATGAAGCACTCCAGAACATGGGAAGAAAAGGAAAAGGAAAAGGAAAAGGAAAAGGAAAAGGAAAAGGAAAAGGAAAAGGAAAAGGAAAAGGAAAAGGNNNNAAAAGGAAAAGGAAAAAGGAAAAGGAAAAAGGAAAAAGGAAAAAGGAAAAAGGAAAAAGGAAAAAGGAAAAAGGAAAGAAAAAGAAAAATAATAACCCTCCAGTCTCCCCAGGTTGTCATTGCACCATCCCTCTTTCCTCTCTGTCCTTGAAAAAATCACAAGTTTTAGTCATACTCAATAAATTCATGATTTATAAAACTATCAGCCTTTCTATGTATCATACTTAGTTACCCAGGAAAAAAAATGCAATTAACCCACTGTATTTGGTGGGAAAATGAAGTAGCAATATAATAAAAAAAAAAAAAACCAACAAGATCTCCCTATTTCACTTCCATAAGAACCTCTCCAGAACTTCAGACCACCTCTACTACTGCTTTTCACTACTGAACAGCTCCATTTCACAGTCCCTGTCTGTCTGCACACGCCTTGGATTCCCACATGGCCATCCAGGAGCTCCAAAATGTCACATCTGTTATTAAAAATAACCTCCAAACATTTTTTCCTTCATTCATTCATAGCAAGAGGTGCTTCTTTCTGGGTGAACTTGCAGCCTGCTTCACCAAGCAGAACTGACTCACTTCCCTCACAAACTACTGCATGCCTTCTACATTATTCATACTCCAAGTTGTTATTTCTCTGCATTAGCAAACAAGAACAAAATATCCAGGGTTTCATTTTTATGTCTTTCAATGAGGTGAAAATGCTGTCGATGGATTTCTTCCTCAAGCAAAAACTTTGCTGGACCAACAGCCTGCTGTAATTAAGGTTAGACACCTCAATTAAAAAGAAAATCCAATTTTTGGTGTGTTGTTTCTTTCTGTGACAAAATCACCATTTCTGTATGTGATACGTGAGTTGCAGGATGCTGCCAAATAAAATGTAGCACATAAATATAAAATGATAGAAATTATTAAAGTTATTCTGAGCTAAATAATAAACACACTGCAGCAGAATTTTCTCAGAGGTGCTGGACCAATATGCAAAAGATTGGAGATGGAAAAGAAGTAATTAAAGAGGTAACTCCCATCCCTGGCCCAGTTGCTATCCCAATCTTCTGAGTGTTTTTCATGGCCTGAAGCTTTCACCAGTTTTAGTTTGACAAATGGGGAGTGGGGAAAAAAAAAGAAAAAAAACCCCTTATTTAGGACCTTTTCCATATTAATTAAAACTTGCTGATGAGACAGAAGAAACAATGCAAGCCATGTTAATTCCCAGAGAGGTTGTGGATGCCTCCTCCCTTTAAGTGTTCAAGGACAGGTTGGATGAGGCCCTGAGCAACCTGATTTAGTGCATGGCACTTCTTCCCATGGAAGGGGGTTGGAATTATATGATCTTTAAGGTCTTTAAGGTCCCTTCCAACTCAAACCACTCTATGATACCCTATATGCAACAAATAAAATGTCTGCAAATAGAAATACATCTTTTGGTAACTTCCAGTTGGACATGTTTGGTTTAATGGTTTGAGAACCAAGTGGATCAGATCCTTGCTCCCCACTTCCCCTCATCCTTGGTCACCTGGGATGCTCCCACAGAGCAAGGGAACATCCCAGCTCTCCTCCTACCCCATTCACTGGCTGCATTTAGAGGGCTCTGCTCTGCAGCTAAAAACAGCAAGGTTAACTGCAAGATTTTACATTCTTTCTCAAAATATGAGTGGGAATGGTGCAAAGAGCAATGGGATTCCCTTCCTGTTTCTATCATTACTTATTTTTCTTTTTATTTTTTTTATTTTATTCTGAGTTTCCTTTGCATAAATGAAACACTGAGGAAGGTTGAAAGGAGCAGAGAGGGAAATGGAAGGGGTGGGGAAGTGTAATGCAATTATAACACCTAAACCAATCTATTACAGAGCTGCAGGGGACAATGACAGAGAGATCCTGTCGTGAATAATTCCTGCTGCTCCTGAGGGCTTCACCAGCCCAGCTCCAGCCTCAAACACCTCCAGCACCAGGAGAAGGAGCTGCCTGTGCTGAGCATCCATCTGACTGGGCAATGGAAAGATGTCCTGCTGCCCCTGGCCAAGGGTGATGCAGCTGAAGCAGAGCCAGGCTTTAATCAGAGAAGAACTGATAAACTGATAAATAAAAATTCACATCAAGGTGAGTTTTGCAGGATTTAGGGCTGGCTGGATGCTGGTGTCACTCAAAATATGTGACCAGAAGCAAGGCTGTGTAAAACATATCTACCAACTGCACTTGCCCCTCCTCTGAGTCAGAGAAATTAACTTTTTTTTTCCAAAAAAAAAAAAAAAAAAGGCAGGAAAAAATTGAATGCCACAAAGGAGATGGATGGGAAATTCCAGGTGCTTTGCCTGGAACTTCATGGGAAGAACCACCAAGATCTCAGGGTGGATGTAGAGAACTGACATTGTAGAAAGGAGTGAGGAAATTACAAATCGAATTCAGATTTTCATTGCACAAAAAAAGAAGGGAGAGGGATGGAATCCTTGACTGTGTGCTACCGTGTCACTTCCAGAGGGAGGATTTTCTGACTGCCACTGTACTTCACGTGGCAGCTTTAAAGGTTATGGCTGAAGGGGCTCTTCCAGCAAAGCCTTCAATGAACTCCGAGTGAAATAAAAACACACACCAAACAAATCAACAACAAAAGCAAAGCAAGGACAAAATTTCTGAGCAAATATCCCCAAGGGATGCTGCCTTGCTCTGGAAACCTTCCTGCCTCCTGCAACACTCTCCCAAATTAATTTAGCAGCGGGATCATGCATAGCAACACCCAGGTTCAGTAAACAGCAAAGGGCATCCTACCACAAGGTCAAGAGCAACCTAGAACTGCAATTCCTGTCTGTCCAGCCAGGCCACACAAGTGTGCAGCATCCCTCTCATTTCCAGGCAAAATGTTTCCATTTTCAGATATCTGCTACCGGCAGTGAAGCGCTCACATACAATGGATCGTGATATGAGCTCAGAGAAATTTTTAGAGGAAGCAATTGAGGATAACCAAGTTCAAAAAAGGCTTAAAGAAAAAATCCTGCCAATTCACACTCAGGAAAACAACAAACAAACCATAAATTAATAAAGTACACCCAGCCATACACACTACTTGTCCCTTTTTTGACTTGAACAATAAAGTCCTGAGAGCTCATGATGTTGTCCTCCAGCAATCACCATCATCTTGCTGGTGTCTAAATTGGAAAGAAGGCTCAGGGGAGACTTTATTGCTCTCTAGAACTACCTGAAAGGAGGCTGTGGTGAACTGGGGGTCAGCCTCTTTGCCCAGGCTTCCAGTGACAGGAAAGGGGCACTGGCCTTAAGTCATGCCAGAGGAGGTTTGGGCTGGATAAAAGGAAAATTTCCTCACTGAAGAGTGGTAAAGCATTGGAACAGAGAAGCAGCAGAGTCATCATACCTGGAAGTGTTCAAAAAATCAGCAGATATGCCAATTTACCATATGGTTTAGGGGGTGTGGTGGTGTTTGTTCAAAGGTTGGACTTTGACAATCTTAAAGGTCTTTTCCAATCTCAATGATTCCGTGATTCTACAATTCCATCTCATGACTCTTCTCCCTGGACAAGATTTATCGCAAGGGCCATTCAAGAGCTCCACCAGGTGAGAACAGCAGTGGTACCATCACAGCTGATGGTTACAAAACTGCCCATATGCAGCAGAAACCAAGCTGGAAGTCCCCTGAGAGAAAAGCTGATGTCCACAAGCACCACCCAGCTGGAAAGTCATGGCAATCAGAGGACACACGCTTGGCCTCAATCCTATTTCCATCAGAAATATTTTGACTTGCAGTGGGTGCCCTGAAGTTGAGATAATTTCCCACTAAGGCAGCAGTTACACCACCTAAAAAACACAAACTGAAAATACATTTTCTATTCTTCTTCCTCAGGCTGAGTACCACTTGGATTTTATCCCTGGGGTAACAAGGATACTGATGCAATAGGAACACCCAAAACCAGAACATCAGATTCCATGTTCCCTAAAGAGTCAATAAATACCACATTGACTTTTAAGCTGAAAACCATTTGTTTTGGTTGTTCACTGGGGCTCTGCATGCGTGTGTGTGCTGGTGGGGGTGGGATAACCATAAGAACATCCCACATGGAAACAGCATTAGCACATTCCTTTTGTAGACATTTTTCCCCTTCTATCAAGGAACTATTTCACAGAATAACCCCTCACGTGCACCACCCAGCACAAAAAATATAAATACATTCATCTACAACGACAAGAGCAGAAGGTGAATAGTATCAGTAGTTTAAATCATGCTTTCCTTGCTTGATTCCACTGGTTGCAACCTTTGATGGAGTCAAGCACCTTATTTAGGGTATCTGCTTTGGAATAAAAGGAATCATTTTCCAGAGCACAGAGGGGCTAAGAGCTAGATGCACTTTAATCCCTTCTGCTGTGGAGAACAGCTGGCTATGTTCCAGTAAGCTGTTTTACTTATTTCTCATTCTTATATTTATCTACTGGTAGATGTTAAAAAAAAAATTTAAAAAATTTTAAAAAAAGGGACACGGCAAAGGGGTAGTGGAATAGTGGAATAGCAGGTGAAGGGCTCAAGAGCTGCATCTCCCAAAGCCAATCCATTATCAAATTGATTTCCTCAGCAGAAATTGTCTCATTTCCAAGTGGGAAACAAAATCTTCCACCATAAGCACATGAACACCCACAGACCCAGGATCACATCTTCAGTACAACTGAAATGTTAGTCCACAGATGCTCCAAGGGCTGGAGAGCTGGGGCTGGGAGAGCTGGGGCTGCTCAGCCTGGAGAAGGGAAGGTTCTGGAGAAATCTTAGGGACTCTTTCAGTGCCTAAAGCAGCTCCAAGAGAGGTTGGGGAGGGACTTGGGACAAGGGGTAGAGTGACAGGACAAGGGGGAATGGCTTCAAACTGACAGAGGGGAGGTTTAGATTGGATATTAGAAAGAAATTGTGTACTTCTGTATGAGAGGGTGGTGAGACCCTGGCACAGGATTCCCAGAGAAGCTGTGGCTGCCCCATCCCTGGAAGTGTCCAAGGCCAGGCTGGATGGAGCTTTGAACAGCCTGGTCCACTGGAAGGTGTCCCTGGCCATGGCAGGGGGTTGGAACTGGATGGTGTTTAAGATCCCATCCAACCCAAATTGTTCTGTGATTCCATTATTTTTTCCAGGATGAGAACATTCTGGGGAGCTGAGAGCAGCATCTGTTTGCAGTAAAGCCTCACTACCTGCCTTCGAGGTTTATTTGCATTCTGTCACACCAAAACTGCCAAAACCCCACGTGCTTAACTGGAGGAACAAGCCTTCTGTATTACAAATTTAAAAATAAATATATTATAATTAAATATATTATAGTCAGCCACCAAACCCACCTCCCTCCTGACAGACATCCCTGCTCTAAAAAAGAAACAACTCAAAGGGACTCTCTCAACCTCCCCCTTTTCCCAAGCACAAAGTGGATGCTATTTAAATCCAGTGACAATCTGCAGCACACAAAGGACAGAGAAATTGAATTTTGTGGAGAAATGGCGTAATATGGTGAAAAATAATAATCAAAGGCTGAATTTGTGCTATTTCCAACAGGCAGCTCAGCATCCATAGCTGTGCTCCTTAGCTGTGCTCTCCTACAAGAGCATCCTGTCAAAAAGTAACATTAACTTTCTACAGCCCATATATAGCAGTGACATTTTTATTCTGCTAATTGATTAAAAAAAGGAGTTAAAAATAAAATCAACTTTTGAACTACCTAAGAGCAGTAGCTTTTTGGCATGGAATGATGCTATTTGAGATCAGTGCAGAGTCTTTTAAACAGCACATTTGCCATGGACAAAGCTCTCTGCAGGCACCTTCTCTTGCCTGCAAGGATGATAATTATTTTCAGAGGAATAAATCCTCACTTGTAGTTTGCAACATCTCTTTCAGCCCTTTGAAACAGCATGATCTGAATTCTTTTCAGTGCAGCACTGCTGACCTTCACACATATAATATTACATTCATTAAACATCCCTTCTAGCCTTGTTGCTGAGATCTACTACTCTGGACAACTTTTCCTGTCCAAAACTGTAACTCCACAACATGGAAGGAGAGGACTGTGGGTAGTACCCACCTCAAAAGGCTCTGATGCTTCTATTTTTTATTTTCATGCATTAATCTTCAAAATAGGTTAGGAATAACTGGAAACTTCTTAATTTACACTGCTGGCAGCTCCCAGTCCAAAAGGAAATACAACTCGGTGGCAGAGAAAAGCAAACTTCTCTGCATTTAGTTATTTGCCATTTAATTCATGAACAGAGTTGTAGCTGTTTACAACTCTGTAATTCTCTGAAGCTTTTTGGTATTGAGAGAAAAGGGGAGAAGACCAATTTAAATGCACACATCCAAACAAAGCACATTTTAATGCTTAACAGGGACATTTTGATGCATCAGTAGATGTCACACCTTTGGAGTCCACAGTAAATACAAGCTGTGGGAATCAACACATCATCACTGCTTCTAGGAGCAGCAGAAATGGACCAGAAATGGATTAGATGTTGATGTCTTTTGGCTGGAAAATAAAGCAGATTGCTCCTCAGGAAGGCACTCAGAGCCCAACTTCCCAACCTTGCTGCAAGCAGCGGCACAGAGTTATTTACAGGCACCAGGGGCCTACACCAAAATTTACTGAGAGCACTTGATGCTTTCCCCTTCATTTCCAATTCCTTCTGCTCAGCATTTTCCTGCCTGTACCCTATGGAGGACTTTGCCTTTTACTGAGGCCATCACAATCCTGATTTTTTTGCCAAACATGACACTTTAAAGGCATCATGGACTGCAAGGGACTTCCACAGAGCTCCTCTATATCCCATGCCAAGTTAAATCAGAGAAGATCAATGGTATCCAAAGGTATAAATTCTCTCTGGCTGCCAGATTTGGAGTCAGACACTTCACCCAGTGGGGTGGGTGGGCTGATTGCACAGTCCATATTCTAAATTCACCTGAACACCTTCATCTAGCAAAATTTCAGTTATCACAAAACCATGGGACCCTTAGAAATGCTCTTGGCATTCCTTTTCCAGGGGAGCTGGGTGGTTTGTAGCATTTAGTGGGTGGAAAAAGGACAGAATGAGAGTAGAGCCACAGAAGTAGATGATATTGTGGATGGCTCTCATAGAAAGCCATCAAATGTCTACAAAATGCCATAAAAGGAGCTTAAAATGGGATACAGTGACCCAAATCTGCTACAAAAATCGGCCTAAACTGCTATAAATTGCTTGGAATCCTTTCTGTCTGCCTAGTCAAGGACCACTCAAAGCTACTCCTCAAAACACCATGTATTTTGCTTAACCAAATGCCAAATACACAAAAAATGCTGTTTTCCAGTTGCTCATCCCAGAGACCAGTGCAGAGTGCACCACAGATCTCATCTTTCAATGAACCAAAGCCCCCCTACACACATCCATTGGGATTAAAAAACATTCAGGGATCACAGAAGCTGCAGGGATACAAGAGAAATTCAAGAACATCGATCCTTCTGGGATGGTATCTGCCACTGGAATGCTATTTTCCAATATTTCACTGTGATCTCCAAGGAAAGGCAATCACTGGTTTATTTCATGTATAGAGACACAGGGGAACACCTGATTTTAGCTCAGATAAATCAAAGGATGACCTGGTCTGATGTGAGGTGTCCCTGACCACGGCAGGGAGGTTGGAATGACAAGACCTTGAAGGTCTCTTCCAACCCAAACAATTCCATGACTCTGTGACAAGAGCACTTCAAGGTGTGAATGTGAGGGAAGCAGAAAGCTTCTAGGCAAACCCTCCAAAATTATTTTTGGAACACTTTGTTAAAGGCAATGAATTCAATTCCAATAAATTCAACGAATTCAATAAGAGCATAACAGGGACTGATGGTTTTTTGCCTCCCACTCTTGGATCAGTCTCCTTTGGGAAACTCTAAGAACTCAAAAAAATAATTTGAAAACGCTAAACTAATAATAATGGTATTGTAAAATAAAAAATAATTGTAAAATGCTAAACTAAAACACAAGAAAAGGTCAAGTTGAATTACTGCATTGGAGATAAATTTTCACATTCATCTTCCCACTGTGTGCAGTTCTGAGCTTTCCCGGAGACACAGATGAAGGGATTTTGGAAAGAACAAAAATGAGAGTGGTGAGGCACTGGAAGGGTTGATCAGAGAATTTTTGGCTGCTCAGTGCCTGGATTTGTTCAATGCCAGGTTGTTTGGGGCTTGGAGCAACCTGGGATATTGGGAGGTGTCGCTGCCCATGGCAGGGGGTTGGAATAAGATGGGATTTAAGATTTTTTCCAACTCAAACCATTCTATGGGCAGAAAGAAAGCTCAACATGGGATTTTGGGATGAGCAATGCTGGCAAATCTCTCTCATCATCCCAAAAGTGGTTTTGTAGCTGCACTGGGAAAGGAGGGGGAGGTTCAGAACTGCAAAGTGAAGAGGAAAAGTCAGCAACTTCTCCACAGCCAGAACCACTTGCGAGCAACACAAAAAAATTGGTTACAGAGAAACCCAAAGACTCAGCCTCTATTTTATAAACGAGAATAACACTGACCTACTTTCCAGCACACTTGCAAAGCTGCTGGAGATGCCACAATGAAAGGCACTACAGAAACCTAAACACCGCCTCAGATACACAGCAATAAGGTTATCACTGAAATGCAGCAAGGCACTTGCTACAGTGAAGGTAACAGATAACAGATCAAATAATACAGAGAGCTGGAATTTTTTTTTTTTTTGAAAATAAGTTTCTAAAAAGTATTCAGGACATACTCTAGCAAATGGTGCCTCACATCTTTTAAAAATCACAGAAAGCAAAAGGAACTTCTTTACGTGGCAAGGTTCTTCTCTGGAAGAGCCCCAAGAGATAACCTCCATGGAGCTCAAATTATTAGCTTGAAATACAAGGAGGAGCTTATCCAGCCAGGATTCACATCTGTATGGGATAAGGAATTAATCAGGTCTTGGGTGATTCAAAGGAAGCCCTCTGTGGTAAAATAGAGGAATGTAAAAGAACAGAAATTTCCCTGGCGGAGAGAAGAAGAGGTCTGGCACCCTGCACAATATATGTTGCTTTTCTAGGGGAAAAAGCAAAGTTGGGCTGTTGAGTTTTTTAGAAATAACTTGGTTTCTTGCTTGCATTCGTACAGCCATGCAAATGAAGCTCAAGCCTCCACCAAGATGTACATTAAAAATATTATTTCTTTTCAAAATGCTGAATTCGCCCTTACCATTTATAGAGACAAGTTTTCAAATCTTCTGCTGCAGCAGTTCCTCCCCACATTCCCACTGGCTATGAAAAGACATTCTTTCCTCTAAAATGGGAAAAAAAAGTCAATCTTTGCAGGATGGGGGCTTTGGTAAGCAGAATGGGAGTGTGTCTGCAGATTACCAAAAAAAAAAAAATTTAGAAAAAAAAATTTGAGATAAAGATAGCAGGTCCATCAAGAAAGCTTTCAAAATGTGAAAAATAACCATCAGCTCTTGATTTCAAGAGCTCTATTGCACCAATCAGCATTTGGTCCTTTCATTTTCATTTCAGCCTTAAGACCACCACCGGCTCAACACTTTGTATTTCTTCAGGAGTCCTATTCAGACCTAAAAATGAAATCACAGAATCATAGAAAAAGTTGGGCTGGAAAGATTCTTTTAAGGTCACCTAGTTTCAATCCCCTGCATTGAGCAGGGACTACCTCAACCAGACCAGTTTGCTCAGAGCCCTGTCCAATCTCACCTTGAGAGTTTCCAGAGATAGGGAGGGCACAGCTGGGCAATCTGTGCCATGGCCTCACTATAAGAAAAATTAGAAGTTAGAGATTCTTAATCTCTAGTAAAAATCTACCTTCCTTTAATTTAAAACCAATAACCCTTCTCCTAACAATATGTATCCCACAGAAAACCTGCCCTCACCTTTTTATAAGCTCCCTTTAGGTACTGAAAAGCCCCAGTAAAGTGGAGGGCAACTAAAGTTTTTAAACAAGTGAGAGAATATCTGGAATTAACCATTCAGAAGCCAACAATACAAAGAAACACAGTCTGCAGTCCAGTAACACACAGAAACTTTGGCTGTTTCATTGGAAATGCATCTCAGAGATGTTTTAAATCCCACAGACTCAGAGGGTGCGATGGTGTTTGCAGGGGTCTTAGGATGAGGGAAGAGATGAGGATCTGACTCCATGTTTCAGAAGGCTTGATTAATTATTTTGTGATATATATTATATTAAAACTATACTAAAATAATAGAAGAAAGGATTCCATCAGAAGGCTAGCTAAGAATAGAAGTAGAATGATAACAACAGCTTGTGACTGACCAAAACAGTCCAGACAGCTGGACTGTGATTGGCCATTAAATAGAAACAACCACATGAAACCAATCACAGATGCACCTGTTGCATTCCACAGCACCAGATAATCAATGTTTACATTTTGTTCCTGAGGCCTCTCAGCTTCTCAGGAGAAAAAATCCTAAGGAAAGGAGTTTTCATAGAACATGTCTGTGACAACAGGGAACAGCCAATTCTGCTCCCAGCAGGACCCACCCACCTGTGGAAAGGTGAGCCCAGCACGGGTTAATCCATCCCAGCCAGGTCACCCAGGCACCATCACCTCCAGGGGGGATTTTCCCATCCTCTGGGCTGCCTGCCTTGCAATAACTCAAGTTGTGGTGCTCCCAGTGGGCCTCCTCAGGGCCCATTTCACACCTTCATAGATCTCACTCTGAAGGCATTTTTCCTCCCAGTCTAATCTTTGGAAAAATTTGACAGCAATAAAAATGTAATAAACCAACCAGTCGGATTATATATATACACTGCAGTCTGAGAAAAGATGAAAGGCTGCATTGTTCAGAGATATAATTCCAGGGGCTCCCACAGTGTAGCCTGTGCCTACACAGAGGAAGAAAAGGAGCTGAAGCAGCTTATATTTTGTCTTATAAGTCGCCTAAAATAAACCCAGCTTCTGATCCTCGGCTCACATCAGGAGAACGGCACTGAGAAAGCCAATAAAGAGCTGCCAAATATCTCATGAGGACAAAATACCTGTTTGTTCTACCCAGCCCTTGCCAATGCATCAAGTGAAGTGATATGAGGAAGGGAAAGGAGGATTGTGTGCCTGGGAATCAAATATTCAAGAGCAGAGGGAAACACACCCAGAGTTATTCTGGGTCACTTTGAAGTGAAATCACTGCAGTCAGATTGTGATGAGCAGTAGCTGTGTGGCCACAGTACCTCTGCAAATACTCCTAATTTCATTTATATTGATAGACATTAAAATGCTCTTAATTTAATTTCTATTGGTAGACATTAAAAAAAATAATAATTAAATCTACCAAGCCTCAAGGAAAACAAAATAAAAATTAAAAATTTAGCCATGAGGCCTGATCAAAGATAAATTGCAGCTTTTATAACAACAATAATAATTTATGCCACTGTGGCACTGGACAGCAGATGATTAAAGATGAACAAAGGTCTCCATGTGTCTGGATTTATACCAGGCCACTCCATCCACTGGGTTACAGGAGCAGCAATTAACCACTGCTGGAGAAGGGAGGCATCTTAAGAAAATCTTGAAGTTTCAGAAGTGAGTTGTAACACCTTTAGGAGAGCAGTTTGTCTCCTCAGGAGCTGAGACATCTTGAAAAAATGGTGACTTACAAGATTTTAGTTTGTCTTTTTAGAGAAACTGGTGTCACCCTTTTGTGTCAGGGTAAAACAAAACAAAAACCCAACAAACCATCATAAGAAACTGTTTAGACACATAAATTCAAATGTGTCAAACAGCTTTCACCAAAAAGATCAATGGGACACAGCTGAAGACAGCATTAAATAGAATTTTACTGCAAAACTCCTTGGGAAAAACATCTCCTTTTTTGTTCATAATTTTCTGACTGTTGCCTCATCAACCTAACAGCCAAATTTTCTTCCCAGCTTCCAATCCTACTTAGAGAAATGAAAATTCCCATCTGAGAACAGCTGTTTAAGAAATAAATCTCTTCAGCAGCTTAATGGCAGAACTGCAAGGGTAATTTCACAGTTGCCATCAGAGGTGCTCTCGAAATCTGCAATTTCCTGCTGAACTCGGGGTAAATCTGTGCAGATCCACTTCAGGGGGTAGGAAGGAACTCTCTGATGTTCTCCCCTAAGACAAGACAAACTCACAGTCAAAGAGAATCACATTCAGATTTATATTTACATCCTTCATTAAATTTGAATTTAAAATTTCACCAGTGTGGATTTTTGGGCAAAGAATGATCTTCCCGTAAATGAACTGGAGGTTGAATCAGCAGCCTCTGTCCTCTCACTGTTGGGGCTCACCTTGGCTCTGAGTCCTCCTGGTCATTATTCTTTGCCATTCTCAATACTCTCTCAACAAAAATAACTTTCCCCAGTCTTTACAGACCAGTTCCTCAGACCATGGAACTCATAAATCTTCTTTATTGTGTGGGAGGGAAGAAAGAGAAAGCTTTGCAAAGTTTTGACTACAAAAAATATTAAAAGTTCATTCAATTCAGATTAGAAGCTCAACTATGTCCATATGGTTTTATTTTCTTTTTTTCCCCCCTCTGAATCCAGAATTCTACACATATAAAGGTTCTAAAAAAAGTCTATTTAAACCAAAAAAATTATAGTATGAAAGAACTTGTACTGAACTAAAATATTCAGGAAGAAAAATAAGTTCAGCACTGGAACAGTAGTTTTAAAAATCCATATTTTGGTTCATTTCACTTAAAATCAGGCAGCTGCTTTCACAGTCACCCACAAAAATGAAGGAGAACCAGAAAAAGTGAAGGGCAGCATGATGGGGGAGAAAAGTTGAGAGAATCTGAGCACAAAAAAAAAAAAATATTTGGAAGAATCTTCCACAAATGTATTGTTTGAAAAAGATCATGGAAGCCACATCCCATTCCACAACATAATATCCTCATTCCTCATTCTTGATTGGCACTCAATTCCTTCCTCTGGTATCCCTTCTGTAACAAAACAGCATGACATGACCACAGAAGGTTAAAAAAAGGCCACACAAATTCACATCTGCACTCAGACCTTCAAAGGGAAGGAGGATCTCAACAATTGTTATCTGATGATGTATTTGAAAACACATTAAAGAATAAAATGCAGCCAAACAAAAAATAATGATCGCTGAGCAGAAGCTGCCAGAAGAGAAATGATGACGCCAACCCGGAGATTGATTTTGTGTCATCTTTTACACAGAGAAGAATATTACAAAGAGGAAGTTTGACAGAGCAAATAAATTTGTGTTGGTTTGACTCTTCCACCCTCAATCAAATGCTCATGATCTACAGAGAAAAACCAGATAAGGGGAGAACAGAAAGAGAACAGAAAAAAAACCCAAACTGCCACAGCACCAGCCCCAAAAATAAAAATCTGTCCTAATAAAGACCTGAATAATAAAAGTTCTTTATAAAAATAAAAATAAGGAAAAAAAGCCTTTACCCTAGATAGAGAGAGAGCAAGTAATGAAGGAAATTTCATCCTACACCAGCTAAGAAACTCTGTTTTCCCAAGCCCTTGGAGGGCATCTCAGCTGGGAAGCAAAGCTCAAAGGTCTCAGTTTAGTCCTTCTTGACAGCACTTCACAGCAAAAGCCCTTGGGGAGCCAGTTTCCTTCTCTATGAATTGGCAACATCAGTACTTGACAGTCCTCCAGGAGCTCCATGAGAAAAAAAGGAAAAAAAGAGCTGATTTTGGTTGCATCATTCAGCAATACACCAGAAGAAATCCCACAAGTCCATGTGGAGATCCACTCCCACATGAGAATTTTGTTTTGCAGCACACTTAAATACCATCTGCAAGAGAGATAAGGAACTGGAAGACACTCACAGAGCTTCAGAACACGATCATCAGTCATCCTCTCTCTCTAAAACTACCAAGTGCTAAAAAGAGCCACACCAAGAGGGTGCAAGCAAAGATGTGGGGCTGATTAATGCATTAATCAATAAACAATTCCCTTGGGTTGACAGAGGGAGAATGAGCCCATGGGACAGAGGAGAGCTCTGTGTCATGGAAGGAAAAGGGTGAGCAATGCAAGGTTAACACATATTTTTATGTTAACACACATTTAATAACAAGGTTAACACATTTTGCCCACAACTTGACACCTACATATTGCTCCAAGCCCCATCCAACCTGGGAATGTTCAAGGCCAGGTTGGATGGGGCTTGAAGCAACCTGGTCCAGTGGAAGGTGATCCTGCCCATGGCACGGGTCTGGAATTGGAAGAGTTTTAAAGTCCCTTCCAAAACCCAAACCATTCTGTCATTCCAATGATTATGTACAGATGTACTTCAGACTTCACCCAAAGGCCTTTACAACATTAGCTAATTCATTTTTTTTTTCCTTTTATCTTCGTGGAATCTGTTTAGATCCTGTGTTTTTGGGCCAAAAGCTTTGGTGCAGAATTTATTTCACATCTATTACAAGGTACATTACACTAATTAGCACACACATTATGGCCTGCTTTGTGCCCTGTGATAAATCACACAATGCTGTGGTCTGGGGTAAACATTGCCATACATCTCTGGACACTACTGCATGTTTGACCACTTCCATAAATACAACTATTTCTGTGCTACAAGTAGGATTGGCTACAGGGACTAATTTATCACCATTTTCTTTCAGCACATAAACAGTGTAGTAAATTCTGTAGCTTCCAGGGGAAAAAAAAAAAAAAAAAAACAAAGAAAAAAAGAGGCAGCAGTGGGATTTCCTTCAGTAAAGTAGCATCAGTTGTATTTTTCCTTCAGTAACACACCAATTGTTCTTCATTTTCCAAAAATATACTCGCTGTGTCATGCCTAGTGTGCAGTCAGACAGGTTTCTGGCTTTCAAGCTTGTCACACCTGAGAAATTGAGGTGAAGAGAGGACAGCAGGCTCAGGCTCGTAGTTTTTAAAGACTTTGGTGGTATTATAAGCTTTCCTTCCATCTATCCCCACACAGGTTTGTTCATACACAAAGGCTCCATTTCAGAGGTAAATCTCATCATTCCATCAAATGTGCTGAACTTCACACACTGCTCAACAAATAAAGGGAGGGGGAGAAATCCTGACAAAATATTTCTGCAGAAGAGCAGCAGAGGTTGGATGCTCATTGTCCCACACACACATCAAATGTGCCACCATGAGCCTGGCATGCTTTCCATGGGGGGAAAAGCTTTATTTCAACATGCTCAGGCTCCATCCAGAGCAAATGAGGCAATTTTAGAGGTTGTGACCTCTCTGGGATAAAAGAACCAGAGCTGGAGCATCACCTGCGAGTCAGATCATCACCCAACTAGAGCAGCACGAATGGGTCCTGGGACTGCAAGAATTTAATTTCACAATTAGATATCCAAATTTACCGTAGTGTTCCAAGCACACAGTATCCATTGACTCATTGTCCTCCAGCCCACCCATCCAAAAAGCAGTAAAAAAAATGCAAGGGCAAAAAATAAAGTTCCACCCTGGATGATATTGCAGGTGAAGCCCCTGTTCCCCTTCCTATGGCAGAACTCACCAGAATGGTCCCTCAATTAACCAAAAGCATTCCCTGCATCTCCACCAGAGGCACCAAGAGAAAAACCATCCTGAAAGATGCTGGTTGGGGTTTTGTCCTTCCTGGACACTCCACGCTCACCTCTGGCACAGGATTCTCTGCTGCATTGAGATTTCCTCCTCCAGCAAAGTCCTGCCCTATGGATCACACAGTGATTCCCAAGCTGCTTTGAACAGATAAATGATGCCAGCATCAATTATCTAGCTTAATTTTCATGGATAATCCCACAGGCAGGACAGCTCCGGTGTTCTCCATGTTGCATGGAGCCAGCAGAATGCCAGCATTTACAAACATGTCCTAGATAAAAAGGACAAAAAATTCAGAAAGCAACAGCAACTTTGCCTCCAGGTCTGCCTTACCCAGAGTGAATTGGACTTGAGAGAACAGCAAAGGAGAGGCCAAGCTCCCAGGAAAGCCACCAAAAAAAGAAACAGCTTTAATATCATGCAAATGACAAAGGGAGAAGGAAACGAGGTGTTTTGAAAGGGACCAGAAAATCTTGTATCAATGTGGAACCCCAATTCAGCAGGAGACAGCCTGACAGGCAGATGTGACAGCACAGAGAGGAGATCAGACAGAAGGAGACAGAGGCTTAAAACTTCAAAGGATTGTGATTATGGTTTAGATCCTACACAGGTATGGCCTGGAAATAAAGGACATCTCCATGTTCCAAAGTTTTGAGTGGAATCTCAGAGAGGTTTATGGCCTTTGGCACAGTTAAATATTGGGATGTTGGTTAGCCCAAACTGGAGATGTGGTAGGATATGCACCATTAAAAACCCCTTGATCCCAGTGGGAGCCATGTTCCATGAACTAAGGAAGAGGAGGATCCCTGAATTTGTCTTGTGCAGGAGGAGACACCACCAAGTAGCTCCCACAGGCTGCTGGGATGGGACTTCACTGCACAACATGAGCAAACATGACCAGCGTCATGTACAGATTTGTTCTTCAGACCTAAACAGATTCCTAAGAAGGCTTCTATGTGTGTTTTCACCTGAAGATGCTTCTTTGCATTGTGGCTGTGGTCAGATTAACATTTCCACTACACTGAATCTGACAGTCAAGAGAGATGAATGTCAGCAGCCCAAGCAAGCAGATCAGTCAATGCACAAAACCCAGATAGCTCAACACAAACAAAAGCCAAGAAATGTTAAACTCTGCTGCCACTCTATTTCCACTCCTTTGCTTCTCCATGGCATTTCAGAGCTCAGCAATGCCTTCTATTGCCATTAAATGTGAATATTTCAAAAGGTGCTGCATCAACAACTGACAGTAGAGCTGTGTGGCACAGCTATAGCAGCAAAGCTATAGCAAGGCACCCAAGACACACTTGGCTTGACCAAAGTCCTTCAGAAAGGTCTCAAATAGGGCTCAAGCAGGATTAAACACCAAAGCTCATCCCATTAAAAGCCAGAGAAACACCCAACTGTGAACAACCACCTGATATCCTGGAACAATTCTGCTGCAGGCACTCCCACGTGTGATGGGTCAGCAAATCCCCATATCCCAATTCAAGGGGAAGAGAAAATTCATCATGCCTAGGTGAGGAGATTGGACTACACAAGCCATAGCAGTAGAATCACAGAATCACAGAATATCCTGAGCTGGAAGGGACCCACACAGATCATCAAAATCCATCTCCTTGCCCTCCAAGAATCCACTGTGTGCCTACAGACGTACTGAAGAACTCTTGAACACACACACACCGAAAGTCCTTCAAAAGCACTGGAAGTTAGGGCAGCAGCTTCCATCTTCTCTTTCCCAGACACCCCAGAGACTCATATTACTTCCTCAATTACTTTGAGGGAAGAGCCAAGAAAAACAAGGCTGTGGTCCAGACATCTCTGCTGAGCCCACAGGGAAGACTGGACAGCGGTTAGAGGATTGCAAACCAGGAATTTGTTCAGAAGGAGAAAAATCCACAGCCTCAGACCTCCCAAAGGAGTTGAGTTCTTTCCTCCTCTGTCCAAATTTATGTTGTGTCCAGCTGCAAGGCAGAAGTGGCCAAATTGTGATGTGCAGGAGGAAATTGAGCCAACAAGACACCACTGTGCACTGTGCCTATGTCTGAAGGAAAGAATTAGGGCTGGGCAGTCCTTCCTGGCTCCAGCAGGCACTCAGAAGATTCCTGGCTGTCCAACTTCATGTCCAGCTTGAAAAATCTCCCTCAGCATCTCCAACCACTTCACTCAGCCCATTCTTCCTCAGGTGGAGGAGATGAAAAACTCCTGACATGGAGCCAACATGTGGCAGAGGTTAAGCAAACTTCAATGCCACGAGCCAAAGGCAAAGGAGCTCATAAAATAACATTTTGCCACAGACAACCAGGCAGAATGAGATCAATCTCTAAGGCCGCTTCCAATCCAAATCATTCTGTGATTAAGAGCCCAATTATTTCCCATGAGTTGGGCTAAACTAGAAAGAAAGGTATGAAGATCTGGACCTGGAGATGCAGCCCCAACAGCATAACCTGAAATAGCTGTGTCTTCATCATAACCCCACTACAGGATATCCAAGGTGCTGGCTGAGGACACGAGGGAAATTGAGACTTTGCCAACAACTTAAAAAATTCCCTAACAGCAATTCCAAACAGTGCCAAACTCTTGCCAACTAAAAAACAACAGTGGGTACTCACTAAACCTCACAAATTTCTTTTCCTGACTCACATGCTCCTTGTTTTCCTTCTGTGGAGGACAAACCCTCCCAATTTTCCATTTGAGCAGTGGGATTGAAAATCTCATACAATCAAGCTCATGTACAAACAAAGTGGCCCTGTAGCTACATCTCTGCTCAGAAATGAGATTAATTGCCAGCAGTAAAACCATTATGTTATCTGAAGGTCTGCAAGACATATAGGTATTTAATGTATTAAAACAAAGGTGCAATTACTTTAAGTGAAAAGGGGTAGAGTTTTTAAAACACAGAGTTATATTTTATACCAAAGCTCAGGATTTCTTCAGAACATCTGCAGGCAGAAACAGAACAAGAAAAAAGGCCACGGGAGAACTTAATCACACAAGACAGAAAAGCCAAGGTTAGTTTTATCCAGGTCAGGACTTTTCAAAAGTTGGGATTTTGTTTGTTTTGCCCTCATTAGAGGGAGATGCTACTGCAGAAACCATGAAAAAATGATGGGTGGGTTCACAGCTCGTGTCTGTGCCAGTGCACTTCTCCTTGGATAACATCAGATCCTTGCAAACCCTGTCAGAGCATTGCCAAAGCTGATCTAACTGGCAGTGACAGAGTTAGAAATCTCTTCCCCATCAAAATCAGTTAAGACATAATAGAAAGTCTATCAACTTCCAGTCCTGTAAATATTAACTTTCAAAAGCTACTGAAAAACACAGCCTTTTGGGTTTTTTTAAGGAGAAAATTGTTTATCACTTCAATATCATGAGTCAACTTCTCTACTACTCAACTTTTTTCCTCCCTTTGTTGTCTAATAAATAATTATAAACTGAAATTTTTAGAGTACATTGCAAATATCCCATCAGCTTGTAGAATGTCCTCCCCCCACCCATATCCATCTCTCACCATATTTAAGTATCTGCTAAATTAGACAGCAAAGTTTTCCTTTGAATTATGGCTACCCTACAGCAGCAGCAGAGACTATGTAAGGTATTATAAATACAGAATTTTAATTCTTAAAAGGCAATTTGAGCTGCTTATCAGAAATGCCATTTGTGAGAAAAAAACACACTTTGTCCAGTCAATGCCAACAGCCTCTGCAGGGCAGGTCTGGGAAAACTTCACCTCAGCCAAGGAACAGCACTTAGAACCATGGAATGGTTTGGGTTGGAAGGGACCTTCAAGACCATCCAGTTCCACTCCCTGCTATGGGCAGGGACACCTTCCACCAGGCCAAGCTGCTCAGAGCTCCACCCAAACTGGCCTTGAACAATCTAAGATCCCCTTTCTTCTAAAAATCCCCCACTTTCCTGAAAGTAAATGTGGGGAAAACATTTCAGCAGGGTTTGCTGCAATAGGACAAGGGGGAATGGCTTTAAGCTAAAAGAATGTTGATTTAGGTAAGATATTAGGACAAAATTATTTACAGTGTTGGTGGTAAACACTGGAAAAGGTGGTGGATACCCCATCCCCAGAAACATTCCAGGTCAGATTGGATGGGGCTCTGAGCAATGGGATCTGGTTGAGGATGTCCCTGATCATTGGACTTGGTGACCTTTAACATCTCCTTCTTGTCTGAACTATTCCATTTGTGTCTTGTAAAGATTTCCAGCACTGAGCTTTTGTTTAGCCTGCTTTCATTGTAGACACAGTAGAGCAAGGAAAAGGAAGGGAAAAAAAAGGAAAAATGGAAGGACAGGAAGAAAGGAAAATGGAAAAGAAGGCAGATCTGTAGACAATGACGGAAAGGAAAAGAAAAAAAACAGGAAAAGGAAGGGAAATGACAGAGAAGTGGAAGGGGAAAGGAAGAGGGAAAGGGAAAAAACCCAGGGTTTTTCTTGTCCAATTTAAGGGTCAGAGAAAAAATGGAAATACCATCTTTCCTCAACTGGCATTGGGAGTGTATGGAGCTATTTAAAAATACAGTGATATGCCAAATTTACTAATTCCTACAAAAATCAATGTCCCCAGCCACTGGGTTTTGTTTCCTAATAGAGGCCCTGCATGTGCTTAAGTTAACTGAGTTCTGGTCGATACATGATGTAATTTTATGTATTTTTATTATAAAAATGCCTCCAGTGTGACAAAAGGCTGGTTCTAAGTGCAGGGGAGGATACAGACTGTTCAATGCCCCTGGCAACAGCTTAATGGGAAAGCACAGATATTTTAAATTGCTTTTTAATCACTTCTAGATATTTCACCCCCAAAATTGTAACTTACTGAACAACTACACCTTATTGGGAATGAGCAATGCCAGCAGGCACAGACAATATTTTTCATTTGGCAAAAGTGCTCTGATCCTTTGGAATAATATTCACACAGAACAGCATTGAAGTTGAACTTTTTCAATTCTCTGCTTGCAGGTTTCCATTATTTACTTCTGCATTTATTTATTTTTTATGTTCTGTTTAAAGAACAAAATTGATAGATTTCTTTATCTGCTTCCCAGCTGCTCTTTCAAAACAGACAGAGAACACCTTTTTCTAACTTAAAACACAGTTCTAACTCAAAGATTCCCAGGACAAGATCCTTCCTGGCTGGCCAGCTTGAGCCAGAGCAGATCATCTCAGGCAATTACATTGCTGAGGAGACTGGGATTGATGGCATAAACCAACCTGAAACAACATTAAAACCACAAACATTGATTCAAAACATCTTGAAATGCTGAAATGCTCTCCTTATGTGACAGGCACTGTGCCATGGCCTCTCCCTTTCATTATCCTGACCCTCCTTGACTTTATGGAGTCTCCTGCCCTGCTACAGGTTGTAGCTATCCTGGAAAATGAGAGTGGGAAGCAGAACTGAATTGGGAAGTCACGAAGAATTTCGAAATTTCATCAACATTTCAAATTTTATAGAAAACCTGTCATTTCAGAAGACAGTGATGTCCTTTCCCTTGGAATTCATACAACAGATTTGGATAGTGCCACAGGGTTTCCTCCTCTTTCTGTTTGATGCTGGGTGAGTACTTTTTTGGGCTCTGGAGATCATTCCTGTGCAATCACTGCTTGTTTGCCTTCCTCTGCTCTGAGGCTGCCAACACAATCCTCTTCCAAACCTACACACAGCTCAACATTGTGATCCATCTCCGAGGGATGCTGATCACAATGTTGAACTGTGTGTAGGTCTGGAAGAGCATTTTGTAGTTGGAACAAGAAGATCTTTAATGTCCCTTCCAACCCAAGGCATTTCATGGATTCTGTGATTCCCAGAGTGGCTGCTCTAACACCACCCCTTACATGGTATCTGCATCTTTACATACTGTGAGAGGACAGGGAAAAAGAGGAAATATCCCAGCCATGGCTCCATAAAATAGCCTCAATTTTGCAGCAAGCAAGCTGGAGGGCTGCCATTTCATTCAGCTGAAATAGAAATGCATTCAGCCTTTTGGATCTCTAAAGGCAGAAGTAACTCACATCAGCTTCTTCCTTTCTGCTCAGGAAAATAAAGGGACATCTGGATTTACCTCTTTTGCTGGTACCTTGCACACACTGTCATCCCAAACCAGCACAGGAACCTGCCTGTGTGAGGGGGAGATGTTTTTAAAGCACACCAAAAAAATCCAAATCTGGCAAATAAGGAGCAAACAGAAAGCTGCAAGGCCCAGGGATGCAGATAATTCAAAATGTACTGATGGGCCCTGAAAAATGGAGGCTGCAGCCAAAAGGTCTGGCCTGACACAGGACAGATTCACTGGCAGCTCACTGCAGAAATGAAGGTGGTTTCATAGATGTCTCTGCCCTAAGACAAAGAGCCACTTGCTCCTGATTTTGGGACCTGAGTTTCTGTAAAGTCCAGGTCAAAAGAGAAAAATTAATCCCCATCCTTTAAAAACTTGATGCATAAATAAATCAAATTAAATCCTCAACTCTATCACAGAATCCCAACCATAAATCGGCAGCCATTTGATAGAGGGAGGGCAAGGACAGTTTCATCTTTCCTCCACCACACTTTAGAAGAAAAAGAGAACATTTTCAGGCTGGAAAAGAGGTCACTTGAGCTGCTGCCATAGTGTGAGATGTGGGAACAACATTAATTTCTATATCCATGTGTTTTCAGGTGCTGGTGCTTGATCCAAACACCTGCACAGCACAGGAAAGCTTCCATCAATCCCTTAATATCCAGTGGAAATTTATCTCAATTTTTGAATATTACAAACATCCAGGAGTTGCCCTTAGCTACTGCAATAACTGTAATTTCACGTCCCTGTATTGTCCTACATCACAAAGAAAATAAAAATCATAAAATTATAAAATCACAGAATGGTTTGGGTTGGAAGGGATCTTAAAGATCATCCAGTTTCACCCCCTGCCATGGGCAGGGACACTTTTCAGTATCCCAGGTTGCTCCAAGCCCCTTCAACCTGGTCTTGGACATTTTAAGGGATGGGGCAGCCACAGCTTCTCTGGGTAGCCTGTGCCAAGGTCTCACCACCCTCACAGGGAAGAATTTCTTCCTAATCTCTAATCTAAATCTCCCTTTTGTCAGTTTAAAGTCATTCCCTGTGTCCTGTCACTCCATCCCTTGTCCCAAATCCCTCTCCAGCTCTCCTGGAGCCCCTTCAGGCACTGGAAGGGGCTCTGAGGTCTCACTGGAGCCTTCCCTTCTCTAGGCAAAACAGCCCCAACTCTTCCATCCCATCTTCCAGGGAGCGGTGCTCCAGCCTTCTGATTAGAAATCCTTCCTTAACACCCAGGTTTTTCCCATCTGAGGAGCATTCCCAAATCACAAGAAACCCTCTTCCCATGCAGTGCACAACAGACGCCTCCCACAGTCCGACAGCAGTGCTGGCATCCAACAATGGAAACTTTCCCTCTATTTGCATGCTCGGCTCTGCCAAAAACAAAGCACCCTGCTCAAGTGGGAGAACACCTTCCTACTTGTTCAGGGGAGGCCAGGGAATTTGTGCAGATCCCTGGTTACTTGGAGGCAGCACCTCTCAAGGAAGACAACTGAGGGAGCTCAGAGCAGCAACTCAGTGCTAAGGAGATTAGGAGGGTGGCCCAGGGAATCAGCAATCCCAGCACATCACAGCCACACAGCCTTGCCCACGGCTGTCACTTTGATGAGAGTTTGCTACAGAACCAGCACAGAGATTATCTTGTTCCCTTGCAGGAATGCATGGATTGAGATGCAGGGGGGAAAGCAGCAAGACGGGAGCCGCAGGCTTTGTGGAGGCGAAGCCAGCTCTGCTCACTGAGCAGGGACCACCACATGGAGGAATTCCAGCCAGAAACCACCCCAGCGCTGGAATGCTGGCCAAGAAAGTGGTTTGAGAAAACACAAAATGTGCCAGCAGCCTGATGACACTGCCCATTGCTCTGAGGGGGGGTGCACTGAATGCCAGGACATTCCCACGAAGGCAGGCGTGGGTGGTTATCAGATTAACCCACCACCCAGGGAGAAGGGATTTTGGGTCACCACACGGCTCACACCACATGCTGGATTTTGGGTCACCACAGGGCTCACACCACACGCTGGCAGCTGGGACAGCCACACAAGGGTGTTGCATAATGGCTCTTTTTCCTTTCCACACACACTCAGTGGCATCCCACAGAGCAGTGCTACAACCAGGGATCTCCTGTGTGGTGAGCACACAGAGCAGCTCACTGTGAGCCAATTCCACCAGGAGTCCACAAAGAACCATGGAATTGTTTAGGCTGGAAAAGACCTTTAACATCACCAAGTTCCACCATTAACCAAGCATTGACTGCAAAGGCCACCACTCTGACATGTCCCCATGTGCCTGTCACTATTGGAGTTAAAGACACATCACACCACAACATGTCACAGACATATTTTATGAAAAATCTTTTTACCGGGATCTTTTCCCCTAAGAAGCTGAGAAGCTTCAGCTTCTCCATGTTTTGCTGCTTTGGAATGTGATCTGGAGAATTGCTTACCCAGCATGTGAATCGTTTTTACTTGATGACCAATGACAGCCACCTGTGTCAAGGCTGTGAGCAGTCACAAGATTTTAGGATTGTTCCATTCCTTCCCTTTCAAGCCTCCTGATGAAATCCTTTCTTCTATACTTTTAGTATAGTTTTATTATATCATTTTCTTTTAATATAATATATATCATAAAATAATAAATCATCCTCCTGAAATGTGGAGTCAAGATTCTCATCTCTTCCCTCATCCTGGGACCCCTGTGAGCACCACCACACATGCCACATCCACACATCTGTTAAATCCCTCCAACACGTCCTTGGGCAGCCTGTTCCAACGCTTGGCAACTCTTCTGGTGAAGAAATTATTCCTAATATCAAATCTAAACCTCCCCTTGTGTCACCATCATATTTTCTGAAAAATCCCTTTGCCAGGATTTCATCTCCTGGGAAGCTGAGAAGCCTCAGAGGAAAATGAAAACAATAATTATCTGATTCGCTTCTCGCGTGTTTTGCTGCTTTGGAATGTGGTTTGGACGTTGTTTCCAACTGGTCATTGTTTGATTGGTTTCATGTGAATTGTTTTAACTTAATGGCCAATCACAGCCAAGCCGTGTCGAGGCTCTGGAAAGAGTCATGAATTTTTTAGTATTATCTTTTAGCCTGCTGTCTGTATCCTTTTTCTATTCTTTAGCATAGTTTAGTACCGCATTCTTTAATATAATACAGACCAGAAAATAATAAATTAGCCTTCTAAGAACATGGAGCCAGATTCTCAATTCCTCCTCTGTCTGGGGAACTCAGAAAATATCACACCCTGGCACCACTTGAGGCCATTTCCTCTTGTCCCGTCACCAGCTTTGAGCCCTTCTGTGTGCCCTTGGACAAAGCACTCAGGTCCTGAAGAAAAATCAGCATGTGATGGAACAGTTCAGCAAAAACAGAAAAACAGCCTTTGTGAGGTTCACCACTGACACCTGAAGAGATCAGAAGGATGGGGACAAGGAGAAAATGCAATGAGATCTAGCAAGGGCCTGGGCACAATGAGGACATCAACACATGGATGTTTCATCTCCATTTGTTTTAAAGGCTTATTTTATGGATAGTTGTGTGCACACAGATGTACGTTTATGACTGATAAAAACACAGCTTTTCCAATTACTGTGCCTATAAGTGAAAGCACCAATGACCAGCCAGAGACAAAGACAGAAAACCACTCAGTGAAACACAAAAAAGTTTGGGCAGTGAAGCTGATGCTGGACACAAATCCAGGCACCAGCTTAGCCCCAGTCAACCTCTCTTACTTGCATCACCTGAATGGCTGAAGCACAGGTCAGCCCAGTTGAACAAAGTCCCCAGGGAGAGCCTGCTGGTCTATTTAGCAAGGAGTGGCCTCTCCAGACCTCAGCAGCCTCTGGCAAACACATGGTGATGTGGATGAAGGTCTGGGGCCAGGGAGCACCTTGTGCTTGTGCCCTGTGCAGCCCTTCCAGCACAAGTGCCTTCACCAGTGCTCACTCAGCACAGAGCATGAAAAAGCTCCAAACAACTCCACTGCCTGGACTTGCAGAGTATCAGGAGGTGAAGAAGAACAAATCTGAGCAGGGAGAAATTTGGACTTTTTGCTGTAATTATGTTCTTCTATAGCTTTGCTCCCAAAGCACCACCTGTGGCTAACAACAGTGAGGTTTTCAAGAGCATTCCACACCCAACTTAGAGTGTGTGACTCTTCCCTAAGGGTTTCCATCCACTTTTCTCATCATGCAGCAGATAGACAGGGAGAGCAACAGACCCTTGGTACACATGGGGTGAGGAGAGGGCAATCAACAAGTGTGCAAGAGCACAAATTCAGCACAGGCACAATGACAGGACTGACAGGTCAACAAATTGATGGGGACTAAAATGTTGTCAATACAGCCAAGGACCACCATGGCAGCTGGGGACAGAGATCCTGAGCCCAGCCTGGCTGACACCATCAGTGCAGCTCCCAAAGCACCACAGGACTTTCACATTCATCACACTTGGTGCTTTTTACAATTCACTCCACCACCACCAATGCCCTGCACTGGGTGACTCCAGATCCAGCAAAAGCAAGACTGGTCACAGACACAGAGATGCCACAACAGTTATTTCCCCCCTCATTGCTGAAACAATCTGCTCTATCACCTGGCTAATTACATATTTTTATTTTTTTTTCATTGTCCAGGTAGCTCCCAGAGACCACACTCCCCTGTACCTCCTCCTTTCTGCCACACAGAAGAAACTGCACATGAAGGTAAGAAATGGGAAGGGAAAACCATAAAGCTGAGAAAAGATGCTCTTGGCAAAATTTGTTTTAAGGCACAACTAGCTGGTATTGAAAGCCAAATCCTCTGGTTTTCACTCCAGACCCATGTGGGAGGACAACTTGTGTTCTCTCTCTCCAGCCACACATGGTGTTTGGGGACTGTTCAGGACAGCAGTAACACCACCAAAGCTCTGGGCTCAGTCCTGCTGGGAGCAGATCCAGGGGAATGAGCACTGGGATTTAGGGAAACATCACCTGTATCAAAGGGGACGCCCATCACACTGATTCAGCACCAGTGCTGCCACAGAGGACAGGAAAATTACACAAAACACTGTTCCCTCCCCAAATACGAGCCTTGCAGGGGATGAATCTGTTTCTGTCCCCAGGGTCACCAAGAAGCAGTCCTATAAATCTCCCTACGCCTCCAGGGGAGGGAAACCAGGTGGGAGGGACAGATTAATCCCAGAAAAAGCCAGTGGAACTTGGCTGTGGCTGTGCTGCCCACAAATGGATCTGCCACAGATGGATCAGCTGCTGGAGCAAGAAGCAATTTCCCTGGGAGGGGAACACTGAGCATCCAAGGGACACATGAACATCCCACCAGTGTGATATGGACCAGCTCTCCCCTGCTTGCCTTTCACACTGCCCAGGAGACCAACAACGCTTTACCACCCTGGCAGGGGTTTCCAAGATGAGGAACATGAAGTTTAACCTGAAGACCTAGAACCTGAAGATCTAGAACCTGAAGATCTACAGAACAATGCAGTTCTCAGTGATTTCAGGGAATTTTGGGATGGATTATTTAGTAGGGTTTGTAGTTTCAGGGTAATGGTTTCAAACTGAAAGAAGGCAGGGGTTCAGGTGAGATAAAAGATTTTTGAAAGACACAAAAATGTTGCCCACAGAGGCGGCAGGTGCCCCATCCCTTGAAAGATTCAAGGTCAGGTGGGATGAGGCTCTGAGCAACCAGATGAAGTTGGAAATGTCCCATCATTGGACATCTCACTGCTCATTGAAGTGGATTATATTTTATGACCTTCAAAAGTTGTTCCCAACCCAGACTATTCCATGATTCAAACTCTGCCCGGCATCCTTAAGCACCCAAGTTTCAAAGCACTGCATTCTCCATGTTTATTTTATTCCTGTGCATGGTTTGCTCTAGAGATCAAAGACACGGAACCACCAAAGAATCAGCACAATAAGAACACAGGGAGAACATGAAAATATGGTCAAAGCTCTGAGACAACTCTTGGATAAGGTTGCTTGGATAAGGAGTGAAGATAAAGCACTCCCTCCCCAGCCTCACCAGCAAAAACTTACATTAACCAGCTCTCCCTTTTGGCAACTCAGTCCAAAAGGGAGTGAAACTCATATAAAATGAAAGTCATGGAAAAAAAAAAAAGTTTCTCAAGGGAAAAATTATCCCCATAATTCCACTTTCAGGCGACCTTCTCCTGAAGAGATGTTCTTACCAGCTACTTCCCAAGTCCTGCTCTCCTGGGCACACAAGAATTTCTTCTAATCTGGAAGAAAAGGTAAGACAACTGATAAGTACTGGGAAAAAAAAAAACTTATTTCACTGTCATGGTTAAGGACATGGCAACCAAGAGCTCTGATATCCAGGCACATTCTGAACTGAGCTGCAGGAACAGGTACAAAACCAGCTGTTGGTTCCTCAAAACATCACAGCCGAGCATGGGGAGAAGCACCTGCTTTTCAAAATAAAGTTGATATGAATCTTTAAAATTCCTAGAAGGTTTCAATATTTCCAGATTAGCAACAGTACAAAAGAAGGGGGTGGAATTGTTTGCAGAACACCTGCAAAAATAATAAATAACATTAAAACCTTGTAAAAAATTACAAAAAAAACCCCCACAAATTTAAATCTTCAATGGAAAAGGATAATTCCTTGTTTAAGTGTCCAGTCTTGCTGTGGGAGGAGCACTCTGGCCACAATCCAGTTCAGCATTTCAGTGTGTCAGAACTGAGAGAAGAGGGAGAACCCTGCTGAATCAAGGTCTTGGCATTTCTCACCAGCTGCTTGTTTCCCTCTCCTGCTGGCCTTCAAACACGTACACACACTCCTACCTTCCAAGAATTTCTAATTTTAGCTTTTATTCTAGAAACAACACCCCCTGGTTACAAAAGCAGCTGATTTTGCTGCCAGGAAAAAAGCACTTGTAGAACCCCAAGGGGCAGGTCCTGCATTAGATGAGCACCAGGCAGCTCTCAAGAGCTCACAAAAGGCATTTTAATTAATACTCCTGCTTGCTTTGCTCAATTAACACCACTGAGGAAGCCCTTCACACACTGCCTTCAGCTCTGGTCACTGTGGGCTGAACACTTTAATATCGTTTTGCATTTATAAATACTTCCTATACAAATGGCTTATACTTCCTACATGCATGCTGTCTACAGAAAGTTCGGTTAAGAAAAAAAATCTAAAAAAAAAAAATCCCAAAAAAAAAAAAATCTAAAAAAAAAAAAAAGCTATTTCCCCAGAGAGAAAAATTCAGAGATAAAATTGCAGCAATGATTTATATCTGCCCAGAGGAGCAGAGCAGCAATCCCAGCCCTTGGTGACCTCTGTGCAAACACACCAAGCCAATTACACACTGTGACAGAGGATTTTCTTGTTGCTCGGAGTGAGAAACATCAAAAGGTGGTGCAAGTAGTGAGTGTGTGCCACTGAGCAGGCTGGGGACAGCCAGCCTCGGGGTTTAATCAACATTTGATTCCAGTTGTGTGAGGGGTTTTGTAAACACTGATCTTACGGAGTTGTTACATCTGGAGGATGTAATTCCCACTGACCTGCCCGTTTAACCTATGGAAATCACCACGGGGTAACTCAGCTCAATCCTCCCACTCCTTCCCTTCTTGTTTCCCTTCAGATGAGTGCTAATCCACCTCGTGCTTTAGTGTCCCACACTTGGGACATGGCCAGCAGCACTTCTATGTCCTCTGGCACGATAAAAGGCAAAACACAAAGTTTTTACAGCCACCAGTCATAGCCAGCAGCTGACAGAAGAAATGCTCTCAGCTTCCCAGAGTTACAGAATAACTTAGGTTAGAAAGGACCTTTCAGACCCATTAGTTCAACTACTAAGTACTGCCAAGGCCACACTAACCTATGTCCCCACGTGCCACATCCACACATCTGTAACTACTTCCAGGAATGGTGACTCAACCACGTTCCTGGGTAGCCTCTTCCAATGCCTGAAACACCTTTCAGTGGGGAAATTTTTCCTTAGATCAAATCTAAACCCCCTTGGTGCAAGCTGAGACTATTTCCTCTTGTCCTGCCACTTGCTGCTTGGAAAGAGTGGGCAGGACATGGTGATGTGCAGGTCCCTGGTTTGGCCCAGGACATCCTGGTTCCAGCTTCTTGTTGAGCCACACCATCACTGCTCAGGTTGTAAGGATGCTTTTTTCTCCTGGACATCCCAGAGCCCCTTTCCTTTATCCTGTTTCTTTAGGAAAAAAAACAAAAAAACACAAAAAAAACAAAAAACCCCCTAAAAACAAAAACCAGGGGCTGAGAGCTGGGAATTTGTGACTTGACAGGCCATTCTTTTCTGCTCCAGAAAAAAAAAAAAATTTAAGAGGTGCATTTAGGTCTGGATTTTAACCATCATAGGCTCACTGTCCTTGTTTCCTGCAGGATATCACTCAGAGTAGCCAAACCCCAGGTGATTCCAGCAGGAGAAAGAAACACAGGTACTTCAGAGGATTCAAAACTCAGCTCATCCTACCACAGCCCACAAGGACACTGAAATTCCAGATCCCATCTGCTCCCCAAAAGAGGAAGTTATCCCTCCTCCTGAGATGTTTACAAGGGGAAAACTCTGAGATCAATTTTACAGAAAACCATCTCATCTTCCCAGCTGGTGCTTTGATTCTTCCCCAGTCTGCTCCATCCATGCTGTGCACTCCATCATCTGCTTGGAACTGGGATGGGAGCATCCTTTTCTAACACTCCAGCTTAATAATTAAGCACCAGCTTAATTATTACACTCTGTACATTTTGGGGAGTTTTGCCTGTTTTCGTATTTGTTTGAAGCATTCAACCATGGGGCAAAACAATTTCTGCCTGCACTGAGAGAGGGAACACTCCTGACTGTTTAGGTGAGATTAATTTCAGGATTGTGGCCAGACTGAGGAAATTGGTGGCAGAAATCCTTCATAGCTGGATAATGAGGTTGTGGCTTTATGAGTAATTCTCCTGAGTTATGTGCCTGGCACCTTGGGTGTGGGTGACACATTCCTTCCTCCCCTCCATTTTTTGAATGGGAAATGTCATCCAAGTGCACAAACACAGTATTTATTAAAAAAAAAATAAAAATAGCAACAACACAGCTCATGAGGTGGAGGCACAGATTGCATCTCACTTGTACAATGTACAATCAGCTGCTGTCTGGAGGAGTTTCCCTGCTGGGTTCTCCTGGGTTCTCCAGGAATATCCCCAAACCCCACCACAACTGTGATGTACCCAATATTCCAAACATCTAAAGAGCCTCTGGGGTGGAAACCAGGACAGTACCAAGCCAAATCAACAAAAAAACCCCTTTGAACACCTCTGTTGTACCAATATTTTTGATAATAATCCAGGCTTCCTCACTCCCTGCTGCTGAGCCACCTCACATCCACACCCATGGTCCTGCACTACTCCTCCCAGCCCAAAATGGCATCCCTGGATTGCAACCAGCTCCCACTTTTTGAGCAACCAAAGGTTTTCACATGGAGGTCACCTGAAGTTTTAATGCTGTCAAAGCTGAGCTGCAAGGAAATTAGAGAGGAGGAAGAGCAGCATTTTTGTGGAGATGCCTCTGCTCCAGCTGGAGCCATCACCTTCCATTACTCAGCTCCTTTTTGGGAATTCTCCATGCCCTCCCCTCTATTGACAGTTTCTTCTGGCATCACATCCACCCTGCTTCTCCTGGAGGATGAATGAGCAGATGGGACCAGTGGAAGATGGATGAACTGCACAACTGGAGTCCTTCCAATCCAGTAATGCCCCCCCAAAAGATGCAAAGATCCTTCAGGGGTCAGAACCTTTTTTCTAGGGGTAGGAACAGGGTCAAGGGAGACACTCAGGTGGTTACTGAGAGGCTGTGCAGACCACCTCATGTCCGCATGGTTGGTTTTACCGTTCCTCAAATTCCTGCTTTGCTTGCTTATTCCCCAGCCAACCCACTGCAATGTAACAGCAAAATAAGGACAATCCTGAAGAGTTTTGAAATTAATATGATGGGCTTGCAAGCATCTTCCATCATGCAGAGCTAAAATTAAAATGTACACCCGCCCTTGCTTCACTCTCTGAAATCCACCAGGCAAAAACTCCCCTGTGTCACACCAAGACTCCAACAGCTGAAGGGGTTAATGGAAAACTGCATTTCAGCTGCTACCAGGCTTCAGAGCAGGGTTCCAGCCCCACCACCACGTCTGCTCCAGCAGACCAACCCCTGCCTGAGACACAGTAAAGCTGCTTTAAGAGCAGCTTCCTCCATCACAGTGCTGACAATCATCCTCCAGTATAAATGGCTATGAGAGAAGCAGGGGAATGGTGGCTTCCAGACATTTTGGAGAAGGAAAAGGCAACCATGAGGTTTTCTCAGGAAAAATTTGCTGAAGAGCTCATGAGTGTTCTGCATGTACCATCACACTGAAATGAGAGAAGTAAAAAACAGAAACCAGAAGAGAATTCATTCAATTTCTGCAAAAATCTCAGGGGACAGGTGGGAACAAACATAAAGTTCAGGGACAACACCCCAATGACACTTCATGAGGCGAGGCATCCCTAAGGAGAGAAAGCTTCTGAGAATCACAGAATCACAGAATGGTTTGGGTTGGAAGGGACCTTAAAGAAGATCTTGGTCCCAGCCCCTGCCATGGGCAGGGACACCAGACCAGGTTGCTCAAGCCCTGTCCAACCTGGCCTGGAACACTTCCAGTGATGGGAAATCCACAGCATTTTTGGGAAATATGTTCCAGTGCTCCCAACCCTCACATGGAAAAATTTCTTCTAAATATCTAATACAAACATGGCCTTTTTTCAGTCTGAAGCCATTCCCTCTTGCTACTCCATGCCCTTGTCCAAACTCCCTCTCCAGCTCTCTTGGAATCCCTTTAGGCACTGGAAGGGGCTGTCAGCTTTCCCTGGAGCCTTCTTGTCCTCAGGTTGAACAACCCCAACTCCCTCAGCCTGTCTCCATAGCTCCAGTCCCATGATCAGATTTGTGTCCCTCCATCTGAACCACCTGGGGAAACATCTCCACCCTCAATGCAACATCAGCAGAGAGGTTTGGGGCAAAGACCTGACACTGAGCTACCAGACCAGGGCAAACCTCTGATATCTGAGCTACAGCTGGTCCTACACTGCAATTCCAGCTCAGATGAGCAGTTCTATCAGAGGTACCCTGACTCACAGCCCTGAAATCACTGTGAAAACCCTGCTCAGCAGCAAGGCACCAACATGGCAAGTCAAGACATTCCCAAGGTCTTGCTGCAAACCCCAACTGATTTTTTCTTTTCCTCATGCATGTGGCTGACATTTCCTTCATGGCTCATCACACCATCAGGACCACAGCAAGAAAACCAACACCCTCTCAGACACCTTCTGGGAGAGCAAACACAGCTGCCTGGCCTTGATGTCAATTTTGGGGTTGAAATTGAGATGCAGATTGCTGCCGAAACAACGACCCTGGGGGAGCTGTTGCTTTTTCTCTTGAGATGCAGAGACACTTTCCATTTCTTCCCTCCCCTTACTTCTACTGATTTTACCGGATTTCTTAGAGAAGGGAACAGCAATTGCATGACTCAGAGGGAGAATCATCTACCCAGCACAGAAATGCTCATGTGCACACAAGGAGCTGGGTGAGACACAGACTTTTGTCCCAGGCCATGGTATCAGACTGGCAAAGCTCTGTCACCTGCCCAGAAGAAAACACAGGCAAGAGAAGAAGCACCAGCACCAAGAGTCAGAGGCTGAAATTGCAGGGATGTGATGAACAGAAAGAGGCTTCCTCCAAGAAACCATCAAGCCAAACATGAGAGTCCTCATCCCATGTGCAGAGGAGGTCACAGGAGGAGAAATCTACAACTTTCTGCATGGAAGAGGCTGTATGGGATCAGGTCAAGATGATCAATGTGGTCAAGGGATAAAAACCATGCCCAGGAGCAAAGTGAAAGCAACAACCCTTAATGATGCCCCCAATACCTCATCTACCATGCTGACTTGCCTTCCTCATGTGCTTTAAGCTTTTGGAACACACCTCCAGAAAAAGTTGTGATTGACTGGAATATATTTTCCATTGTCTCCACTTTTGCTGCATTTTTATGGTGGTGCCCAAATATTTAATTGCTGAAAAGGTGGAGTGAGAGTTGACAGGGCACATGCTCAGAAACACCAGAAGAAGAGATGGCTCCTCTGACACAGGAAGAGAGGTCTGAAAACAGCTTCTAGAATTAAACAAAAGTCTTGCCATAGGAACAAGAACATGATCCCCTGCAAAACTGCAAAATTCCCTTGATGGTGTGCAGATATTTACAGCCCCCAGGGCTGTTTTCACAGTTATGGTTCCTCCTTATCCCTCATACAGCTGGCAGCAACACGTGTAGGATCTGGAGACTCTGTGCAGGGGAAGACAACTCATAAAGGCATCAGTGCATTTCAGCAAGGCCTTCAGAGTCAGTTATCTGATGTTTCAGACTTCACTGATGGCATTTATGAGCTTAAAAATGTATATAAGGCTTCAACATCCTTTCCCAGCCGCTCTCTTTAGGATGCAAATGCAGCTTAACACAATTAGGCAGGACAGAAAGCCCAGACATTTTACAGGATCAACCGCATTCCAATTGTCAGGGGAAATAAAGAGACACCAGCTCAACAGACAGGCTGGACAAAAGCCTGTTTTCATCTCTGGATGGTTTTCAGGCAGTGCAAGGAGGAAGAGCCTTTTTCCAAAAGGCATCAAGCCCTGCTACAGCTCTGCATGGGGGAAAAATTATTCAAATAATCCAGTATTTGTTAGAAAGAAAATAAAAATTAATAAATATTTTTTTAAAAATCTCATCTTTAAAACTGGAGAAAACCAAAACTCCAAGAAAGTAGCTTGAGCAGGACACATTGCTCCATTTACAGATGTAAATAAAGCAGGAAGTAAATGAAGGAAGGCGGGTTTAGACCAGATATTAAGAAGAAATTCTTTACTGTAAGAGTGGTGAGGCCCTGGCACAGGCTGCACTGAGAGGCTGAGGAATCCCCATTCCTAAATGTGTTCAGGGTCAGGTTGTATGGGACTTGGAGCAAGCTGGGGTGGTGAAAGGTGTCCCTGCTCATGGCATTAGGGTTGGAATAAGATGATCTTTAAGGTCCCTGTCCACCCAAACCATTCCATGATTCTGTGATTCTCTGTGTTATCTGAAACTCCCAACATCAGGACAGAAAAGAGAGAGGAGAGAGAGAAGGAGAAAGTTCTCAGTGTGACGCTTCTGGAAGCTCAAGGTTTTTATTTCCACTGCTCAAGGTTCAGAATTGAGAAGCTGAGAAAATGTCTGGAGGTACCTTGAAACACTTCCCACCACGACTGCTCTTTCAAAGGAGAAGCAATGTGAAAGTGGCAGGAAGTAGATATTTCTATATAATTTGTCATCTTTCACAGAAAAATCAATCATCCCTAATTCTAGGTATTTATTTTTTTCTATTAAAAGACCTAAATAAAGCATTTCTGTTATTGCAGACTGCCATTAAAAATAAATTAAAAGAAACAGATTTACTAATTAAATCTTCTGGAGCATCTCTGCTATGAAAACAGGATGAGAGAGTTGGGGCTGTTCAGTCTGAAGAAGGCTCCAGGCAGAGCTTAGAGCACCCTTTCAGTCTTAGAGGAGCTCCAAGAGAGCTGGAGAGACACTTTGGAAAAGGGGCAATGGCTTTCAGCTGAAAGCAGAAAGATTTGGATTAAATTTAGGAAGAAATTCTCTACCATGAGGATGGTGAGGTCCCAGCACAGGCTGCCCAAAGATGGTGTGGATGCCCCATCCCTGGAAGTTCAAAGTCAGGTTAGATGGGGCTTGGAGCAACCTGGAATAGTGGAAGGTGTCCCTGCCCATGGCAGGGGTGGAACTGGATGATCTTTCAGGTCCCTTCCCACCCAAACCATTCTGTGATTCCAATAATGTTTTTTGGACCTACCCCTGAACTCCCCAGTGATTCTAGAGAACCTTTAGGTGGTAACAGAAACATTGACAAGATTATTTCTAGGAAAAATTCAAAACAACTTATGCTTCTCTTTGTAAACAACAGGATCAGGAGGCTCTCAGAAGTCATCAGTTTGGCAGCCCTATCACTGCAAGAAGGGAGATGGAAAACCACCTGAGCACAGGTACAAGGTGCCAGGTGCTGATTTTGCACACCTGACATGCTGAAGCTGCTTGGACCATCCCTCCACACCTGAGTGCCTCCATCTCCCACCCTAAATCCTGCACCACAGCCCTGACCTTTGGGCAGTGCTTTAAGACCTCTGGGTCTGTTACACAAGCTCAGGTGTTGCCACCTCAAGCCCAGGTAACCCAACACAAATCACTGCAGAGAGATAACAGCACGGCCTATCTGAAAATAGACAGAAATCCCCATCAAAAACATCTAAGTCGTCATGATAGAAAAATAAATCCAGGCAGATTGTTGCTCTCATTGTATGAATCATCATGTTGTTATAGCAACTTCATATCTGCACCCAATCTGAAAACCAAGCACAGCTGAAATAATATAACAGCATTAAGTTAAAATGATATATAACAAGACAAAAATGGATCGGCTCGATCTCCGAGGAGCACCCACACTTCTTTCTCACCCTCTTCCCCGCCTTTGGAAACATTGCTTTGCTGTATTTAAACAATAGGGAAAAAAAACAGCCCAGACTTGGAGCTCATGGAAAAGAGGAGCCTTAATGAGCTTTTGAATTCAGGAAGAGTCTTCAAAATGAAGAATCAGGGAATCGTGGAATCAAAGAATCGTTCAGGTTGGAAAGGACCTTAAAGATCATTTTGCTCCAGCCTCTCTGGCATGGGCAGGGACATTTTTCACTTGTTTGAAATAAAAACAAGTGCAATTCCCAGTTACAACCACCAGACCCAGCCAACTGCCCCTATTGTTCCCATGCACTCCAAAATTCATGCATTGAACGAATTACATAAATTTTATAATTTTTTTATCTTTATTTTTAATTCATGCAATGCAGGACATATATAAATATATATGTACATTGTGTTCTGATCTGCTCCGGAGCCCTGAGCAGAGATTCCAGCCTGAACACAATATTTAGAAGCAAGAAAGGGGATGCACAAGTTCTAGCTTTAAAATTGCAGGTCTGTGAGGTGATTTTATTGCAAGAGAAAAAGAGAAAAGTGTCACCAAGGTTCTTTCCATCAGAGCAGCAAAGGAAGGAAGGTAAATAAACAGAATTGTTTCAGGAACTTGGCAGGATAGCACAGCTCCTCTGCAAGGCAAGGGGAGCCCACCAACCTCTAAAACACTGCAGGTGCCTCAAAAAACACTGTTGTGCCCCAATTAGTGCCAAAGATGAGCAGAAAGCACCACAGGGCACTTCACTGCTCTTCTCCCCATGCAATGCTGCCAGCAACAAGGTTTGAAGGAGAAGGGAAACTGAAAAGAAAGAGGCTTGGGAGATTTGCAAATTTTGCTCTTGATGTTTCAAGCAAATTAAGACCAAATAAACCCCAAAATAGAAAAAGCAACCCACAAACCCACAGTTCTAGTCCCAACAAAGTCCTATTAGTCTTCACAACAGCACAAAAGTGACTCAATTAATTAAAAGCAAATAAAAAAGAAGCAGCCTAACTTATTATTTCAGAGTTCAAGACAGCAAAAGCACCAGTCTGCCCCAGACAGAAGTCTATTTTTTCTTTTCTTCTTTTTCTTAAATGCATTTATTCATTAAGGCTTCCTCGTAGGCTGTGTAATGAGTCACTTCTTGCTTCTCTATGAAGTGCAAAGGGATGGAAAGAAATAGGATTTAAATGGAGGATGGAGACACTCACAAAGCCTGTTAGAAAAGCTTGAAAAGCTTTTGAAGGAACAGATAAAGAGAGGCAACTCCTCACATGGACCCCAAACCTTTTTCTCTATCACCAGAGCTTTCCCAGGGTCTAAGCCTGGCTGTCTCCTCGCTCTCAGCCAGCACAGAAAATCACCCCCTCTCCTCCACTGAGCTTTCTTCCTCCCCAGAAGAGAGGAGGGGCTGAGAAACCTGAAGCAGGAGTGATGCTGTTCCTCTCATGGACCTGGTGAATCAAAAGTGTGGATGTGGCTTTCCCTGCACCAGTGAAATATGATCGGGGAGATTGATACCAGTTGGTATCACCAACAGCACAAGGCATTTCATGGCTCTCACCCCAGCAGCCTCCAGCTCAGAGTGAGCCACACACCTCCAATTATTCTGCAATTGTCATTCCGAGAATCACAGAAACACAGAAGGGTTTGTGTGGGAAGGGACCTTAAAGAACATCTGGTTCCAAGTCTCCTGTCGTGGGCAGGACACCTTTCACTAAACCAGGTTGCTCCAAACTCTACCCAATCTGGATTTCCAGTGGAGAGGAAAAGTCGGTCCAATCCATCAGATCAGAGATTCCAAGCTCAATGAAAAGCTCAGGGGAAAAACTCTCCCATCATCAGTCTTGTCTCAGACTGGATCTGGAAAATCCTGATTTGGTCTCTCAACTACTGTCAGGAGTTTCCCCTGGCTCTCCAGGTCCTTTGAGTCCTCCCACCATAAGTTTTGAGGAAGCAGAGCCAGCACAGAGATGTGACACAAGTCTGCAAAATGGCTCAACAACAGGAAGGGCACAGGCGTTGCTACAATAAACACAAATCCCAAAAAATCACAACCTGATCCCAAATCCACTGCTGCCAGTCTTCCAGCAAGGACTCCCATCTTGTACATGTGCAGAAGTAGAAAACTTAAAATAAATATTAGGACAAAGTAGATATTGGGGAAGAAATTCCTCTCTGTGGTGGTGGTGAGGCCCTGGCACAGGTTGCCCAGAGAAGCTGTGGCTGCCCCATCCCTGGAAGCGTCCAAGGACAGGTTGGATGGGGCTTGGAGCACCCTGGGATAGTGGAAGATGTCCCTGCCCATGGCAGAGGTTGGAATGAGTTGATCTTTAAGGTCTCTTCCAACCCAAATTATTCTATAATTCTATTTTTCTGTGAAATTGCTCTGGTGACACCCATGATCATGTGTCAGTCCCCATGGCAGAGATCTTCTATCTTCCCTAGAATGGTGTCTCTCACTTTCCTAACATTTATTCCATCTGAGAAAAAGAAAATTTAAACCAGAAAAAAAAAAAAAAAAACAACCAAAAAAACAAAAGCAAAACTGAAAAGTGACAAAATCCCCCACAAAATCTAAAATAAATTAGAAATCCTCCTAAATACAGAATCTAGAGGAACTTTTTTGCTGCCACCTAGACCCCTTCCAAAGGGTTCCCATGCCAATCTAATAATAAAGCTGTCGTATGGGGGGATGTGATTTTAGCTTTCAGCTGAAGGTTGCTATGGGAGGCTGTTCCCAGCAGCAGCACTGTGCTGCATTTGTAAAAGCTCTTTCCAGCATCAGACACTGATTTTTGAGTAGGAAAAAAAAAAAAATCACTATTTTTGTTTTTTAAAAATTTCCATAAAAAGCAGCAATGCTGGAGAAAAATGTAGAGAAAAAAGCAAAATATAAAAGGGGGCTGTAATTCAGATGCCTGTAGAAATGCAGATGCACTAAAATCCCCTTCCCAAAGCTAAAGCATCAGGAAAACCTATGTTTTTGTTTTTTTTTTTCAAATCAGTGCACATCAGCTGAGTTGCTGCATTTGCCAACACCAGGTTTGCCGGGATGAGGGAGAAGTTAAAGACAATGAGATGATCTCAGGTGCTGTATAAATGAGATGCAGAAATGGGAACAGGTATTGCAGTGCCTCTGTGGGGTCATCTGCTGCGCACTGAGATCTTGACTTGCATAAAAATAAGGCACCACTTCACAACAGTTTGAGGAAGTTTACCCAGCCCTTTAGAATTTAAAGAAAAATATAATATATATAGGGATTTGTGCAAGGAATGAAGTATTATGTGTGTATATATATCTATACACACACAGAGTTATGTAAAGCTGGTCAAATACAAATGACTCTCTTAAAACTAACAAACAAGTAAGCACAGAAGATATTTTCTACAGCAATCTGCAAGATTTAGGGGACTGTTACAACCTGCGGGATTTATAGAAGAGACAGAGTAAGAAGAAGAATTTAACACAAGGACAGAGCCCTGAAGAAGCAGCAGAAAGAGACACAGTTACTTTTTGCCTTTAAATAGTGAAGACCACCAAACACAGATGTATAAAAGAGGCTTCCAATTCATGCTGCCAAATCCTCCAGCCATTAAGTGCCTTAAATCTTTGCAGGTTAAGCAAAGGAGAGTTGGTAGATGAGATGTGGGGATGGGGGTGAATATCTAGAGAGAAAACACATCCCAGCTGGAGATGGGAGAGCACAGGAGAGCACACAGCCACACCCAGGATATGGAGAAGGGTGAGGATCAAGATCATCCAGTTCCACCTCTGCCATGGGCAGGAACACCTTCCATTATCCCAGGCTGCCCCAAGCCCTGTCCAGCCTGGCCTTGAACACTTCCAGGGATGGAGCAGCCACAGCTTCTCTGGGCAACCTGTACTAGGGCCTCGCCACCCTCCCAGGGAAGAATTCCTTCCCAATATCCCATCTAACCCTGCCCTATGGTAGTTTAAAGCCATTGTCTCCTGCCCTGTTACTCTGTGCCTTGTCCCAAGTCCCTCTCCAGCTCTCTTGGAGCCTCTTTAGGCTCTGAAAGGGACTCCAAGCTCTCCCTGGAGCTTTCTCTTCTCCAGACTGAACTCCATGATTTTTTTGCTTCAAGTCTTCAGTGGGAACCTTTGCCTCAAGTCTACAGTGACACCACTGAGATGCTCCTTCTTCATCAAGAGTCAGGAGGCAAGAAACCCTATAGACAGACCCACAACCAGAAATTTCTCTATGTCAAAGGTTCCAGACCCAATTTAAACTCTGATGGAAGTTATACACAGGTGAAGTCTTAAGACAGGGGAAGAGAAACTTATTTGAGTCTGATATTCAGATAAGCAACTGAGATGCTGCAGCAGAAATATTTTCAAAGCACAGATCTAGCCTGGGTCCTTCACCCCACTGATTTCACAGCTTCTGAGACAAAATCTCAACAAGGAACAAAGAATCTTTTGCCATTACAAGCTTTTACCAGAACATACAAATAACCCAAACAGAACCCCTGATCAAGAAGTCAGAATTTGTTTAAATGCCCAAACTCCAAATCAGCAACAAACAGGAGCCCATGGTACCAGGCAAAACAGGAACCATCACTGAGATGCATTGACTGCAGTACCAGGAACACACCATTCCACTAAAATTATTATATTAAATTGCTAAAACCAGACCAAATTATTGCAAAAGACTTCACTATCAGCCCAAGGCTTCAGAGCACCGCCAACCCACCCTCCACATTCCCAAAACTCCTCCTTCCCCAGCACTCTGCTAATAAACTCAGGGATGTCCTTCCCAGAGGTCTCAACGCCTTGTCAGCAGAAATTCAAATCAATCCAGCCCTGGAAGCAGCTGCAGCAAATAACTCAATCACGTTCATCATTTTAACTTATCCTATTTATGAATCAGGTCAAGCTTGAAATCTCCATTTACATTATCAGCCTTCATGATATTAAGATAATCATGCAGAGGACTGATCAAAGGTTCCTTGTAACTTTGGAGTACAGGAATTACCATACAATAACACTTTATCTCCTCCAGTGTCCTTTGTGACTGTCAAGAATACTTTCTTCCCTAGAAAAAAGGACAAGGAATAACACACTGAAGAAGAAACTGCTGCCAATACTAAATCTAAGAGTAACAGGGCAGTGGGTGCTGTACACATATCTCCAAAAAAAACCATGAAGATTACCAGATCTTAAAACATAACAGGTTGGGCTGGGCTTTGACTAACCTGGTCCTGACCCTGCCCATGACAGCGAGTTGGAACTGGATGGTGTTGAAGGTCCCTTCCCACCCAAACCATCCAGGGATCCCAAAATCTGCTGAAAGTCTCTGAGAAAAACAGAGATTCAAGCTGCCTTGAATTACCTCTATTTTATCTCGCCTGTATGGAAGAACATTTTGATTTTTCCAGACTTGATACTGAAAATGACCCGAAATGGTTCTCTAAAGGGCCTCAATCTCCTCAGCCCTGCTTTCATGGGAAGATGAATCCTGCAGCCTCCTGGCCCCCAGAAATACTCTGCTGATGCTCTCACAGCCCTCTCTCTGTTGTCCCTCCAGCAGCTCCAGCACCTGCCCAGCATCACCAGGTCACTGCTGCAGATCTGAAAACAACCACCAAAACATAAGAAAATAGAAAAAAGCAATTCCCATCTTCTCAAAGAACTTTCAGTCTTTTGTTCACCTCCAACGCACTGTTTTTCTTCCTGCAACAAATAAAGTGCGACATCATTCTGCTATTTTTGTGAAGAGATCTTTTATCCAGAGTTTGGGCAAAGGGAAACAATTTCTAACCTGATTTTAAGATTATTTAAAGCGGGTAAAAAATAGAAGGACATAAGCTTGTAAAACAGTCTTATGTGGGAAGAAAATATAGGAACACTTTATTGGAAGTGCTTCACTTCTGATACTAGCTATTAAAAATGTAGATATAATCCTTTATTTATCTCATTTGCAGCAAGAAAACTCTCCACACACAGAAAGAAAAATCACATGGGATATAATCCAACAACAATCTCCCCCATTAACTCCAGAACGATGTTCTATTGAATATTTCAAGCGTGATTACACCGTAACAAAATGGCACCATGCCACCAAGCCCTGTAAATTATTTTCTCTCAATACCTCCCTCCCTTGCAAAGAATGCCAGGAGTCTGGATAAATAAAAAAAAGTGCTCCCACATCAAAGTAAAAGACAGCAAAGAAACAAGGAGGATCCTTCAAGTGACAATCCCAGTGTTTGTCCCAAAGTGGAAAGATGACCTTAGCAGTTGATGTTGCACCTTCTAGGTGGGATCTGGGCTGGGAATTATTGTACCAAGAGGATGTTTCTGCAAAGGAATTAAATACACAAGATTTAAAATGATGGCAACCTGCTCTGAGTCATAACTCTGAATGCAGTTAATGCCTCTGCTTTGATTTTAGGACTTCCAGTGGTAGAAAAATTTCACCTTAGCTTCTCTAATGTGGAAAAAACACCATGAGCAGGAAGAGATGAAAGCTCAAAACAGCTCCCTGGGTGATGCATGAGCTCAGAGGGATCCCAGGTCCAGTGAGCTTTGACTGGGATGCACAGATGTCTTTTTTCCAGTCATGACTTAGGAGGAAGCAAACACAAGCAGAATCACAAATATTGCCAAGTCTGGGCAGCGAGGTTCTAACACAGCTAATTAAATACTTTGTCAAAGATTTTCTGATTGTTCAAAGGATTGGGATCTGCAAGAAGAGGCTTGTAGGGGTGTGAACAGTAGCCAGAGTGCTGAGTTGAGCACATCTGAAAATGGTAAACACCAACATGGATTCAATTTGAATTCCCTGAACGTGTTAGGGAACAGGGAAGGCAGAAAAAGCCAAGTTCACCCATGTAACTGAAGTGCTGTTTCTATGAATCCAGCTCTACAGCCAAGGGACCAGAGCCACCCTAAGGTGCTCCACTGACCATGGAAGGAGGCATAGTTCTCCAGGAACTTCTTCAAGTCCTTTGGGACTGCTGTTGTCGCTGTCTGACCCCATAATTAACAAAACCAGGATCAGCAACCTGGTCTGGTGGGACGTGTCCCTGCCCATGGCAGGGGTTTGGATCTAGATGACCTTTAAGGTCCCTTCCAACCCAAACCATTCTGTGACTCTGTGATCATGGGGGACATCAATGGATGGGCTAAGGAGGGGAATGACACCTTAAGACCCTCACAGCAGCTCATGGTCCCCAAAATTCCAACTCACTGCCTTCTTGAACATGCAAGTTGATTTTCCTCTCTTGTTCAGAAATTTTACTTCAATAAGGCTTAGAATTATGTACACCAGGCCCAATAAATGTGAAACAAAGATGGAGAGAGAGTGTTGTAGCAGGCACAGTCCTAGCAGAAGCTGAAGCCAATGAGAGGAACTGCATGTCACCACTGGCCCCTCAAAAGGAAATTTTGGCCAAAGCTAATCCTTTCAGGTGAGCAATGGGATGCATAGGAAAGGAGACAGAATAATATCAAGATTATTTTAAGGAAAAATAGAATTATTATAGATCACTATAACATAAAATTCACCACCAGAGAGTGGTGAGGCCCTGGCACAGGTTGCCCAGAGAAGCTGTGGCTGTCCCATCCCTTGGAAGTGTCCAAGGCCAGGTTGGATGGGGATTGGAGCAACCTGGAAGGTGCAGGGGCTTTGGAAATTGGTGATCCTTAGGTCCCTTCCAACCCAAGCCACAGTACAATTCTAGGAAAATTGTAAGGTAAAATTGGTAGTGCAGTTTAATTTGATTCTTAAATTTTTTAATAGAGAAGCAGCTCAAAAAATATTGGGAGATGAAGACCTGAAATGCTTCTTGCCCCATGGAGACTGGAGAGAAGAAAGGAGACACACTGAAGGAGTGAGTTTGATTTGGAAACTGCACCAAACACAGCAGAAAAAGCTTCAACAAGGAACAGTTTAGAGAAGAATTTCTCAGCTTCCTACAACCTACTAGAAATAAAAAAAAAACACCCAGGAAATCTCCCTCAAGAAAAAAAAGAAGTCAGGAAATACTCGAGAGATAAGAGAATTTTTTGAATAACTGACATACAGCACAGGTTTTAGAGGCCAAGAACTCCAGGATCCAAAGGCACAGGGAAGCACATAATGAGACCAGTCAAAGTTGTCATAACTAAGTTGCAACGTGAAATGCTGAAGCCAAGCCTTAATGATTTACCATCAGGAGAAACCCAGGGAGGATTCATCACCACATTTGCATATAAGGACACTGCTTGCTGCTCTTTTCAGCACGTTTTTCATGATCACCATCCAAAAGAGAGATTCTTGAGCTAAATGAAGCCTGTGGCTCTCTAGGCAATTCCTAGACTACTTATAATTAAAGGCACCATTAAGCCTTCAGAGAAGCAGATGCCAATCCATGTCAAAAGTTACACAGCTGAGCAGGGTCTAATTACACTGAATTCAAGAGATACATCACATCCCCAACAGATGTCATTTTATAGAAAGCCTTTTCCATATCTCACAGTCTTAAGATCCTTTGAGAGTTTCTCGTCTGTATTATCCCTTTTCTTTAGAAAAGACCATCCAGAGTCATCTGCTTGCAAGCTTAAGATGAGGTAAGTGGGAAACAGAAGAAAAAGACATTGATGTGGTGAGGAAGCCAATTAAAAAAAAAAAAAAAAAGAAAGTTTACATGGAGAAACAATTCCTTCCTTCCCATTTCACACTTTTTTGATGATAGGATGATATTTTGGGCTCCCTTTTTTTGCATGTTTATTCAGGGTCTGTACAGCCAAGCAACTGCACATTCTTGAGAACTGGTAAATGCTACAAGCACAGTTCATCCATTCCCAAAAAAAGAATTTTATGGACAATGTAGAAAAACAATTCAGAGCCATGAAAAGGGTTCTTGCACAGCCTGGCCCAGGTGGCAGAACAACCTAAAATATCTCTTGGATTAAGACACTGATCAAGTTTTCTCCTCTGCATTTAAATGGTAAAAGAGAGTCCAAATAAACTCAGAAGCAGCCATCATAGAAGATACTAAAAATATTATCATCTAAACACAGAAAGGTCAAAAAATAAATTCTTCACTGCCTTCTCAACATAACGCAGAAAGCACATCTATTCTTAAGCATCCACCAAGGCCAGTGAGTTTGGGAAAAAGACAGATGGGAGAATATGTAGGAGAATATGGTCTCTGAATACTTCCACAAATAGGCTACCAAAAGTCAAGAGAGATGCTGTGTCACAAGGGATGCAGAAGTCACAGGAGATGCATTTCTTGACATTGCCCTTCAGGAAAGAGATCTTCTTGAGCTGAGAGAGAAGTCTTTACTACTTGTTCCCATGGCATTGCCTCCAGACACTCATCCTGTAATCTTCTGATATGTTTAAACAAAATGGCCCCATGGCTGTGCAGTGACAGATGCCACTTTTTCAGCCTTTCCCAGCAACATGGTGATGATCATCACAAAGAATGACAGTGACACAAGAATCACCAAAGGTCTGTGCTGAACTTCCCTTTTACTGGTCCCATTTCCTGCCTTTTCAGCTGCTGCTGTAACTCGAAGCTGTTGGAAAGCTTAAATAAATCATAGAAAAAAAGAAAAACAAATTTAAAAAATCCTGAATCATAACTATCAGCCTGAAAATCAAGGGAAATTTTAAGGGTAGAACACTTTTCCTATGAAGACAGGCTGAGACAGTTGGGGCTGATCAGTCTGGAGAAGAGAAGGCTCCAGGAGACCTTAGAGCCTTTCCCAATACCTAAAAGGGGCCTACAGAGAGGGTGGAGAGGGACTTTTCACAGGGGCATGAAGTGATAGGACACAGGGGAAATTAATTAAATTGAAGGAGAGTGGGTTTAGATTAGTTATTAGGAATAAATTCTTCCCTGTGAGGGTGGTGAGGCCCTGGCAGATTTCCCAGAGAAGCTGTGGATGCCTCTGGAAGTGTCCAAGGCCAGATTGGATGGGGCTTGAAGCAACCTGGGATAGTGGAAGTTGTCCATGCCCATGGCAGGAGTTTGATCTTTAAGGCCCCTTCCAACTCAAATTATTCTGAGATTCTATGAATCAAGGAAAGAAAGATAATTAAACACCAGGGTGGAGAAATAGACCAGAGCACAACACTTGCAGCAAATACCCAGGGACTGGATTCTCTATGAGTAAACAAATGGGAAACCAACCAGGTTTATGGCTCCTCCTGAGGTGGAGGGGCAAGTAGACACAGCAAGTGGTAGCTGAAGTGCCAGGAGGTGAAAGGCACTTCTGTGGAAAATGAGGGGCCTTCTACTCGCTCTTCAGCAGATGGAGTGTAGAGAGCAGATGGAGATGTTCCTCCACAGCATCGTGCTTTAGCCATTTCTTTTGTGACATCCTGGCTGGTGTCCCCATCAACAGCAAGGCCAGTCTTGGTGGTGTAACCAAAAGCAATGGAGTCAGCCACTAATGCTCCAGTTCTCCAGTCACTTTCATTTCATAGTACAATGTTAAGGGTTGGACTTGATGATCTAAAAGGTCATTTCCAACCAAAATGATTCTATAATTCTGAACTGGGCCATGAGGAGGGATGGAACACCTGTCCTATCAGGAAACACTGAGAGAATCTGAGTTGTTCAGCCTGGAGAAGCAAATGCTTCAGGGTGACCAAAGCTGGGGCCTTTCAGCATATGAAGGGGGTCTGCAAGAGAGCTGGAGAGGGACATGGAGTGATAGGACAAAGAGGAATGACTTCAAACTTAAATAGAGCAGGTTTACATTAGATATTAGGAAGGAAAAATTCTTCTCTGTGAGGGTGGTAAGGCCCTGGCACAGACTGCCCAGAGAAGCTGTGGCTGTCCCAAACCTGGGACTGCTCAAGGCCAGGCTGGACAGGGCTTGAAGCAATCTGGTCTAGTGGAAGGTGTCCTTGCCCATAACAGGGTGTTGTAACAAGATGATTTTTAAGGTCCCTTCCAACCCAATCTATTCTATGATTCCCTAACTTTTATATACATACTCTGACAAGCACCAGAATTTCAATGCACTGTATCCCAAAACCCCCTGTGAGAAGCAGGTGTCCCACAACCAGAGGCTCAAAGACTCTGTTCTTGCTTCCCAAGTATCCTGTGCCCAGCCATCAAATGCCACATTTTGCTTCCAACATGAATCTGTTGTGCTCCAATCAATGGATCTGCGACATTACTCTGCCATTGTTGAAGCAATTGGGACCATAATTAACAGAAAAGTGTCCTTCAGTTAAACAGTGGCCTGATTTTAGTCACTTTAATCCAAAAATTAGATGTATATCATTCATTGCATGAATTTGCCTTTCTATTTTAAGGATTTCTCACCATCTTGACTGCAAACAAAGCATAGGGTCTTGTTTGCAGTCAAGTCAGAGCAAAACTGATGAATGCCAACACAGCTGGATCTCAACAGCCCTTCTGCTAAACTGCAGTGTAAAAATCAGGGGAGTGTCAGAGATTACCAAGGAAAATACAGCAACACACCTGTAGGTGTCCAATCAAAAGTTATTTCATGGAGAGGGAAACAATTCCAGGTGCAGAGGAAGCATGCAAAGGAAGGCACAGATAGCAGAGTTGGCATTAGTGCAGCTGCCTTTACTGCAATGACCCTAACTGGCATTTCCAGATGTGAGACAAAAAAATCAGCTGACAGGAGCATCTTTGCCTATAACCCTAGAAAACCTAGGGTGAAGAAGATACAGGGCTCTATGCAAGTCATACATGAAGAAAAAAATAGAATTAAAAATCCATTCTTCTTTCTTTTTGACATATTGAGCTCGTTAAAGCAGTCCACATTCTCCCGTTGCTACCAGCAGCATTTATTTATCACCATCCTCAATTCTGAAAGCAAACTCCAAGTGATAACACACGATCTCCCTGCAAAACCAAACTGAGATGGATGGAGGACCAGGGGTATAATTTAAGACAGTTTACATTGCTCACAGTACCAGGAGCATTGCATTCAGGCTGCAGGAAAGGTCATTAGTAAATTGAAGGCAGCAGAAGATAAGAGAAAAGTTTACAAACAACATTTCAAGGGGAAAAAATGTGCTTATTTGGTCACTCAGAGAAAAGAGCAAGCAGAGAGAAAGTCTGAGTGTGCAAAGAGCCTCCATCACTCCAGGCAGAGGAGTGAGCTCATCTCCAGTGCTCATGATGGAGCACACAAGATCTGCATCAGTGCCATCAATAGTAGCACCCAGTGTGACAGGAACCTCCTCCTTGGCAAAGTCATCCATACCAGCAGAACAGTTTGGAGTCATCTCCTGCCTCCCAGATGGCTCATTCCTGTTGGTGCAGAAGTCTGGGGAGCCAGGATCTCCCTGCAGCAGACTGCAGGGGATGCTGCCCTGAGCTGGCTACGCTTCAGCTTTCAGCCGTTTTGTGACTGCTCCATGAGATAAGCACTGAGATACAGGAGATAAGCAATGTAAAGAGTTCACTTCTTCCCTCCTGAACATTATCACCTGATAAAAACACAGCTTCTCAATTAAAGGAGAGGCTCTTTAAGCTGTTTTTTTGGAAGAACACGATGGAAGTCTGAACTGCCTGTAGCCTGGTCTAGTGGAAGGTTCCCTGTCCATGGCTGTGGGTTGAAAGGGATGTCAAAGACCATCCCATTCCGATGCCAAACCATTCCATGATTCCATGGTTCTATGTCATCAGCAGTCAGCTGGATTCAGTGGATTCTCCATGGTTCAAAGTCCAGCTGGGAGTAAGGTCTTTCTGGTGAGGAGACACTGTGGGAGCCAGGCCTGGTTAGTCTGGAGAAGACTGAGAGGGGAATCTCATCAATCCACACAAATATCTCAAGGAGCCAAGAGGATGGTGCCAGGCTCTTTTTATGGTGCTCAGCAACAGGACAAGGTCAATGGCCATAAACTAAAACACAGCAAGTTCCACCTCAACCCAAGGAAGAACTTCTTTTCACAGAGGGTGGAACAGCAGCCCAGGGAGGCTGTTCTCCCTCTCAGGAGACATTCCAAACCCACCTGGATGTGTTCCTGTGTCACCTTGGCTTGGCAGGGGGTTGGATGGGATGAACTCCAGAGGTGCCTTCCAACCCTGAAGATTCTGTGATTCTGTGAATATATGAAGAAGCTCAACCTAGCAGGACAGGCTGAATCTCACCCTACTTTCCTTTCTAAATTTGGACTATCCACATGGACACACTTGCCTTGAAACACCTGAGGATCTCTAAAACACAGGTAGCCACCCTGACCTCACAGAGGGGCTACTTTTCATAATCAAGTTCCTTGACATACTCATCAGTTCTAGGGGAGGAGAGAGCATACACCAAATATATGGAATGTGAGCTAATTCAGTTATTTTGCATGAGGAAGATTATGGACAATGTCCTAAATGCCCAACTTTCAGGACATATTGAAAAAGAAGATATTCCTTCTACTCTTTTTTTGGTCAATACAAGGCTTAGCAGTGATAAACCCACACATCCCTTTTGTGCATAAACTGAGGACTGCAGAAACCAACAGTGAATCCCCACCCTTGTCCCCTACAAAAAGCTTCCTGCCATGACAACCCTTGTTCTCCCACTCCATATTATCATTATGCTTCTCTCACAACGTCTCCACACCCTCCCTGTATCCATGGACACTCCCCTCCTCAGCTTCAGGACCCATTCATGCCTCAATTTGCTCTCCAAAGCACCCAGAGAGGCAGCAAACAACCCACATGGATAATCTAGACCCGAACACATGTTAACTGATTGGCTGTGTGATACCAAAAAAATAGAGAGTCAGTGAATTTGCCTGAGTTTTCCTTGAGGACACTGAGATATTAAGTCCTTACGTGCTTGGTGAATACATACATTGATGGTTGGGTGGAGGAGAAAATCAGTGAACTGTATTTTTTCCCTCTGATGTGATTAACCGAACCAACCTACTTCAGCAGAAGAGGCAGAAAGACACTGACGGAAGAAAGCCTTAAAGGAAGTGAGAAACTTCAAACTATCAAAAAAGTAAAAAAAAATATTTCTGTAAACAACCCAGTAGTGCTCATCTGCTCTTACTTTCAGACCCGGGCCCCAAATATTCTGTTTGTATTTAATTTTCTGGCTCGTCAAGTAGAAAAATCACCCACTCCTGAGGCTTTCAGCTTTATTTACACACATGTTTAGGACTGAGCTGAACACTTAAACCTGTCATTGAAGGTTTCAGGTGCTCCCAGCTCCCATTTACACTCCCTGAAGGCTTTGCTCTCCGCATCACAGACAACCAGAGAATCATTAAGGTTGAAAAAGACCTCCAAGATCATTGAGACCAACCATTAACCCAGCACCACCACCATGTTCACCACTAAAACACATCTTCAAGTGCCATGTCCATGTTTTTGGTGATGGCGACTCTACCACTTCCCTGAGCAACCTTTGCTAATGCTTAACAATGCTGGCAGTGAAGAAGCTTTTCCTGAAATCCAATCTAAACCTCCCCTGGCTCAACTTCAGGTCATTTCCTCTCATCTTGTCACTTGTTACCTGGGAGAAGAGACTGACACCCACCTCACTACAATCTCTTTCCAGGCAGTTGTGGAGAGTGATAAGGTGAGCCTCCATTTCTCCAGGAGAGAATGACACTGCCCAGAAGAAACAAACCACCCTCCATCCTACCACATCAGCCAAGGTCCCACCATGTGCCAGTAGCTGAAACTCAGGTTCTTCAGCTGGGAATGCAGCAGGATTAATTTAACCCAAGAGAAAGCACAAGCTGTTTCATAAGAGTTGAAACTGTGTTGTCTATCCAAAATCTAAGCATTTTTTAAATTATTCTTGGTAGGGTTTTGTTTGTAATGCATCTGACTCTGGTGTTGGCTTAAAGACACCGAGGCCAAAATGTTGGACAGGGCTGAAATCCATGAATTCACCTACAAGACAGTGGAGCCCTGACTTTTACTGGCCTAAAATTATGCAAAAAGGCATCTTTAGGCTGTAGCTCTGTGATGAATTAGCTCTGACAAGGGAGGGAACTCACAACCTCCCCACAGCACTCCCTCCCTGCCCCACACCATAGCTGCCTCTCTGCTCTCCTGCCAACACAGGGACCAGCAGCTAGTGCTGTAAATGAGATCAGTGAAACATTCAGTTAAAAATAACAGCCCCAACCTCCTCCATTGCAGGAGAGCCTTTCGGATCACAAATGATGAAAGCACATTTCTAAAAAAAGCAAGCTGAGTTGACAGCGATTTCTGAGAAGGTGGCAAAATAACCAGCCCTGAGCCCAACCAGCAGAACAAGGGCTGGGCTGCTCCAAGCATTGCTGGGGCTCCAGAGTAACCCTGGCATTGGGAAAACAGGTCTCAGTACCCCCATTTAGTGTTTACCTGCATCAAAGATGGTGCCTGGCTCCCATCCTGGTGATGCTGTAGGAGCAGGACATTCAGAGGACACCACCACCCTCTATTGTGAGCTATTCCTTGGGCATCTCCTTGCCCACTGGGCTGTATATTCCTGCCTTGTAGCTGATAGGGAGAAAAAGTCAGGATGCAGCTTCTGGGGTCAAGAAACATCATCCTTGTGGTACCCACAAGCACTCGGCCTGTGGTGCTGGCTGAAACTGTGAGGGAAAAGAGAAGCAAGATCCCTGAGGTTTCTTACAACTATTTTTACGATTGATACTGGGAAAGAGGAGAGGGAGTGAGGAGTAAGTTTTTTCCCCCCTTTTTCATGTCATCTAAACACCATCTAACAAAAAACCAGATGTTTTCACCCTGCAATCCAGATGGATGTCCCTCTGCAGCAGGAGGATGCACCACAGCATCTCGCCTCACATTTCCAATGCCGGGATTCAACACAGCCACTGCAACTTTTAATGCCTTTTACAAACATCTAATTCACTCTGTATTAATCCCTCAGAGCAGCTACTCCTTCATTTTACCCTTGGAGACATCAAGCTAAAATATTCATCGGCTTGAGCACAAAAACCTACAGCTCTAAGCAGTTGTTGAGGACAGAGGATGTGCTGTTACCCAGTTCTCTGATATATACAGCAGTATAACACCATCCTTGCAATAAAAGTACAGAACGAGCCTCTAAAGATGCCTTTTTACTAGATGTTTGTAAGTGGATTTAGGTTTAATGACAAGTGCCTCTTGCTTATTTCCTGCTTTTACTCATCCTTCTTTTGGGGGGAGGGTGGCTGACAGGGGCTGTTCTTTCTCAAGCTTAATATTAAATAAAAGAAACCCAAAAATATATTGAAAATGCCCTCTTAAGTCATGGCACAAGGCATATTTCAAATGAATGCAGCTGAAAACCTCCAAACTATCAAAAAGCTATTTCAATAAGGGATTTTCACTTACTCGAGACATTCAAGGCATTGATACAACTTCTAAAAATATGAATCTCTTCCAAGTATTTTAACTCAATTAAATGGACAAAATCTCCAGCACATGACAACAAGCCCATGGCCCACATTTCAGTGTTCCCAGGCTACAGAGGGCTTTCCAAAGCTCATTATTTCAGGGACAGCTTTCAGGCAGTCTCTCAGCTGACTCTTGCAGGCCATGTCCAGACATGCCCAGAAATCTTTAGCATTGAAGTGTGTAGTACAGAAGTGTGCATTAACTCGTGTGTGCATTCCACATCTCAGCCACAACAAATCACAAACACAGAACAGGACCTGACACACTATTTAATTTTGACCTTTGACTAAAACAGAGCCAAAGCAAGGTGATTCCAGACCGTAAATACTCCTGACTCCACCAGCATTGAAGATGTTCAGCCTTCAAACCCTGAAGGGAAGCAAACAACAGCATCGAATCCCTGCAGTTGTTTCACCTAAAACAGACAGAAGGGAGGTGGTGACACTGAGGTGATGCTTTGCAGTTCAGGCAATCTGTGTTCAAGTGCCAGGCTTGGCTAAGCTCTGGATGCAGCAGGAGAATTAAACAGAAGCCACAGTCCTCCCACCTCATCCAAAGCATCCTGTAGCTGCAGAATGCATAGGAGGGACTCCTGGTTGAATGGGATGTTACTGTGCTTCAGTACAGCACAGCAAGGAAAGGATCTGCATCATTTTAATTTTTAACGTTCAAGAAGATTAAATTAAAATAGTCAAGGAAATCACAAATGTAGAAAGATACAACAATTGCAATCAAGGTGGCAAGAAACTGGCAACGTGCTCACCACTGGAACAGTTTGGGAGTTACCCAGAACCAGTTTATACCCTTGATCAAGGCATTTCTTTGCATCAACCTCCTGCAGTAGGCAGATAAAATGTAGCTGTTCCATCTACATAAAACGTGTTTAGATACATAAATCCTTGCAAAGTGGCTTTTTATTTTGAGGCAAAACCAGAAAGAATTATACGCTGCATTAAATATTTTCTTCTTTGTCCTCTTCTTGACTGTCTGAAAGATCAATTAAAGTGCTTTTGCATAAAACAGGCAGAGAGGAGCACGTTCCAAAAAATAAATAAATAACAATGCCACTCTTTGCTTTCAGTATGATGCCTGAAGAAAACAAGCATAACGACTTAAAGATTCCCACAGTGAAAAGGAAGAAAATGATGAAGGTTTAATCATATGCTTACAAGGCAGCAAAACACATTTCTCAAGTCTTAATATCTCTTGTGAAATTTAAGCACTCAGACACAAATATTAGCAACAAGCTGCAGCAAGCTGAGTCGTTTCCCCTGCCCTCACACAGAAATATGTGCAAGTCCCTCCCTTGCACTCACACACACATTTGCTGTTTCCATCACTTTTCTATTTGCAGAAATATCCCAATGAAACTATGGCCATTTAAGACGTTATGATTTAACACATTTCTTGACTTATGGAGGTCTCGCTGTCCTGGAGCTCAGCAACCTCTCTGTCCAGCTGCATTGCAACATCTGGAAGCACCAGCAGGATTTCCCCACAGGCTGACCAGCAATGGGAATCATGGCCTTGGCATGGAGAGACAACACTCAGATCAACTGCTCCCCCAGTTACCAATGGGGGGCAGGGGAAAAGGGAGAGAGATCACCCCATCAAAAAAACTCAGTATCTACTTTACCCTCCCTCAAAATGTCCTTTATCATGTCTGCAAAGGACAGGGGAGGAATTGTTCCTATCAAAACGTCATCATCATAGGTTCTAAGGAAGAAATTTTTCATAATGAGGGTGGAGAAACATTGGCACAGGTTGTCCAGAGAAGCAGTGGATGCCCCATCCCTGGAAGTGTTCAAGGCCAGGATGGGGCTTGGAGCAACCTGAGACAGTGGGAAATGTCCCTGCTTTTTGCACCTGCTCATGGCAGGGGGGGTGGAACTGGATGATCTTTAGTATTCCTTCCAACCCAAGCTATTCTGTGACCCTATCTGGCCCCAGAGACTTGTGGTGCCCAAGTGGCACAGCAGGTCCCTGACCATTTCCCCTTGGATTATGGGGGCTTCGTTCTGCTCCCTGTCCCTCCAGCTGTAGGACTCATCCCACCATGTTTCTCTCATGGCAATTTTGCCATATTTTTCCATCTGCACAGGGGCTTCTAGCTCCCCCTGTTTGTTGCCTGTGCTGTGGTGCAGATGTACTTCAGCTGGGCTATTGTTCCCTCACCTCTTTTTGGGGAAGGAGCTCTAATTCCTACATGGCCATTCTCATGGTTTAAAGCACATCAATAACCCTGGTGCCTTTGCTGCTGCAGGAATCTCCATCCCCTACCTGCACTGAGACAGCAGAACAAAGGGCCTCACTCACACAGCATCCCATGATAGCAAAACCCAAATATCTGTGGGTGACACCAGGCTCAGGGCCTGGTATTGATCTACTGGATCTTCCTGGTTCCTCTTCATCATTCCCTACAACTGGAAGGGTAGAGGAGAACACTGCGTGTGTTCCTGATCCCTTAACCAGTCAAGCTCACAGCAAAACACAAAAGAACTGAGAGGAGAGAGAAATCACTGCTCTACACAATTGAAACAGGAGAATAACTTGCAAAAATAAAATAAATCTAAAAAATAAGCCCACGCAAAAAGGAAAAACGAATATCCAAGAAATGAAAACAAAAGCTAGGAGGTGAATAATTCATTTAGGCAATGTGCAGTGCACCTATTCTACCTGAATTGTTTACGTGGAAAGTTCATGGCTTAATCAAAACTGCCGGAACAAGAGAAAACAGAGTCATAAGTACAACATTTATCTTGAGTAAACGAAATAGGTCTCTGGGTAAGGCATTTTCATTTAAAACAGAAAAAAAAAAAAATAGGTTGCAGTTTGTGACGTGACCAGCAAGGGGAGTCGGTGCCCAGAGCTTGGAGGGAACGACGCAGATGCCGTTTTGGGTGGAGAAAACTCAAATAAACAATTCTGAGGTAGTGACATTGATAAAACATTGAAGACTGCCAGAGGATGCTGGAAGATGATGGACAGAGAGCAGAAAACCCACTAACCTGGAAAAGAGAGAGGGCTTGAGGGATACTAGAGTAGAAAAATAATAATGTTTTGCTTGGAAATTGGACTTTCTGTCCCTGCTAGACTTACTGGAGAGCATGTAATGAAGAGCTCTTAGAGGGAAAAAGGCACAGGACAAATGAAATCAAGCCAGGATGGATCTTAGGATAAGAAAACAAGGGTTAATCTCAAAGTACTTCTGAGTACAATATTCTGACAGTAACATGAAAAGACTTTGGCCAATTCCTCTGGTGGCTTTGAGGAGACATCCAGGAGGATACCAGATGTCTGGGAGAAGACATCAGAGAACAAGGGCTAACCAGGCACCTTATTACTGATCCCCAGAACCAGAGCAAAGAGGGGAAAAAACAAAACTATTAAACACAACTATTAAAAACAACCCTCACAAGGAGTGGTATTTAATAACATTATCCAGCATTTAAAGCAGAATGCCAGCAGTAGGAACTCATTAGGCTCTGTTTGGGGAACAGCAGCAAAATCACTGCTGCAGCTCCAGCCATGCTGGGCTTGTCAACAGAAACGGGGCCACCCTGGGCTCCAGGGCCACCGGGAGGGGCACTCAGAGCTTTCCTTCCTCTGCCCCGTTAATCTCATTAACCTCGAATTTACTCTGTTGTTGGTAATTACTCAGAACGTTAATAGGCACAATTTATGCATATTATTTACTGAATGTTACAAAATCTCTTCAGCTCTGTGTATGAATCGGGGCTGGAACAAGCCAGCGCTCCAAAGGCTGTGGAAAACAGGAGTAGAGAAATGAAAAATATTTTTTAAAATTTAAAAACCCTTTTTAATTTTTGAAAAATTTAAAACAGAAACCTTTTTAGGAGTTATTTCAAATTTCTTCAGTATCTTCAGTTTCTTCGTGCAAGATAACCAATCAATTCAGATTAATGTATCCATTTTAGATATATCAGAATCATTTTAGATATATCATTTTAGATATATCAGAATCCACTCATTTTACTAATTCTATAATAACATTCTAACAAGGAAAAAACAGACACTAAACCAAAAATAACCAGGAAAATACTTATTTCCTCCTATTAAGCTGGAGTCCATGAAACAACCATTCCAGCCATGATACAAATTACCGTTAACGATATTCCAGGTGGGAAAACCAGATGCAGTTTAAGAAAACTGTTATTGCTGTTAAAGAACTCCATAGGCTTTGCAGACACAGTCTGCTGCACCTTGAAAAATGGAACTTTCACTGACCATCTGTTCCTAGCAGAGAACACTCAGCAACTCTGGCTTTGGCCAGAAAACCCAACTCAAAGTCAACATACCATGAGCAGGGGACATCCCAGAGCTTAATGTACAGCCAAGATCAGAGGTCAGGGGGAGAATTTGGATGGAGATCACCCAGTGGTAACCAGTTAAAACAAAGAAACCACTGCAAGAGCAGAAAATGTGATCCAGAGGTGAATATCTGCAAGAGCAAAGCCCACAGCATTCCTACACCCCTACTCCCCTACAACACGCAGCATCACCTCCAGTGAGATGAAAGGATGTGGAGAAAACCAACCAAAATCAAAGAATAAAAAATGAAATGAGAAGGATTATCAAGGAAAGAAAACAGTAAAAATTACCTCACCCACAATTTTATTCTGCTGTGCTGTGGAGCCACTTGTTGGGAACTTGGCAGCAATAACCCAATGGACCCAAGGCCCAGCTCAGCAGTATTGTTCCTGTTTAGATAAAAGGGAAAATAAAAAGAAAATCAGATGTGAAAAGCACAAACAGGCTTTTATCTGTTCTGTTTCCCTCAGCCTGAAGCTCAGGGATTCCCAAGACTGAGGTTTTAGCTGTATCTTTAGATTCAACTGGGAGTTTTCACACCCTGTGAATTTGTTAAACATATCCATATATTAGGCAAGCTTTGCTTTTGGCCTACACAATGTTGACAATGGAACACACACACACAAAAAAAAAGGAAACAAAAGAACATTTCTTCCTTTTCATTTCAGGGTGCAAACTTTAGGGGATGCCTAGTGAAACACAGCAAGTCATTTTCATTTTCTGCAATTTGGGATTTCACATTATTGTCATTTCCCCCTGTTTAGCCATGTCATATTTTATGGTCAGTATTAGCCAGTTAAACTGATTTTATGATGTTTTTGCTATATTTTTACTACATTTCCTACAAAAAGAAAGCCCATTAAAATATAGGGATTGCTGAGAGAGAACCACACCACTGAGACAACCAAGTGGACCCAGCACTGGACTTTTGAACATTTTCAGGGATGGTGATTCCACCACTTTCCTCAGCACTCTGTCCAATGCTTGACCATGCTTTCAGTGAAGAAATTTTTCTTATATCCAATCGAAACCTCCCCTGGTGCAACTTGAGGCCATTTCCTCTCATCAGGAACAGCAACCATAAGGATCCAGAAACTCAGATAACTCTGGAGACCGTAATGACATCATAAACTCATTTCCCACACACACTTTCACAACTGTTTGTGGGTTTTTTTGCCCAAATTTGGAAACTAATGCTCCAGAAGGAATTTAAGACGCTTTTAATGCAGTTTGTTATGTTTTAATAAAAAATAAACAAGAAAAGAAGAAAAAGAAGGGCTTAGGCCACTCATGTAGAGGCACTTACACACTGGGCAAAGTACGGAAATAAAAATATTATAGACTTTTTACAGCAATTAATCCTCAAAGAAAGTGTTTTAATGAAAATGCTGATATTTTTGGCTTGTTTAAAGCAGGAGGAGCATCACCACACAGAAAACAGCCTTCCAGACTAACCATGAAATCCTTCTGATCCCTCCTTATGATGGAATGATGGAGAAAGTCAAATCACTGGGATGACATCAGGGCCAAAGAAAGCAGCAGAGGATGCCAAAGGAGCTCCTGCCTTGAGTTTTTCTACCCTTAGAAAAACCACCCAATTACCCTTTCCTCCTCTTTGATTACACAATCGACTTCAACACCCTCAAAAGCCAACACCTCCAAAACATGGGGAAAAAATAATGATTAAGAGCCTTTAAGTTAAAGTACAGTACCCAGAACCAGCTTTCAAAGACAGGGTAAATAAGGAAGACCTTTAAATTTTAAGATGTTGCTCAGCAGCACCTTGTCATGCCACATCACACAACACTTCTTCCTTGTTATTTCTCTGGCCGAAGGTCAAAATTTCTCTTCCCAAGTGACAAGCCTTCAGATTAAAAGAGTGGTGAAACTTTTACATCCAGCTAATTCAGGAACAAACCACATCTCCATCCTGGAGGCTTTCCTACATATGATTTATTGCAATTGAAGGTGGGGAGAAATAAATGACAAAATTTATCTCAAACTGAGGCACTTCTGCTCCAAATGAAAACAGAATTATTTGTGCAGCACACAGAGTCCAGCACTAAAATCTCAGGATGTTCTTGGATGCAAACATAGAAGTTTTTATCACCCTCATGTAGCCTTGGGACAAGCATTTTTAAACTGCCTGTACAAGCAACAACCCAGTAGTCATTGCAATTTTCCAGAAAAAGCTAAGCCATGGCACACCCCATCCTGCCAAGTGGGGGTTCAGGTCCTTAAGTGTAGAAACCTGGTGGTCCAATTTCCCAGAAACATCATTATGCCCCTCTCCCAGAGCACCCAGGGCAGCCCTAGGATGATGAAAACCAATACTGGAATGATCAAAACCACCCCACATTGCACATGAGACTTCTTGCCCATCCATCTTCTCCTTATCTCATCCTCCCACCAGTTCCATCCTCCGAACTGATGTTTTCTTCTCCAATTCAATCTTTTTCTGGTGGTTTTTCCTCAGCAGGGCCTTTCTTTTGTGTCCCTTTTGCATTTTCCATACAGGAATGCAAGAGGGATGTGATCCTTGGTTGGCATCCACTGGGACAATTCCATTATAGGGAGGAATTAATGACAACTCTGCCCACCTGCAGGTTTTGGGGTTTTTATTTTAAGCCATCGTTCATGTAACTCACATGATGTCAGTACAGGAATATCACTCTGAGGCTCTGGAAAGTAAGGGGCGGGTTTTCCTCGTTTCTATGGTTATGAGCAATTTTAATGACCAACCTAAATAAAAAGGCTGGAAGAGAGAGAAAGTAGGAAGGAGTGAGGTGGGCGTTTAATTTTGATTGACAAGACAGAGCAGATCTAGTTAAGATCTGTCAAATGCTTGCTGAGGATCACAAATCCTCAGCACATTCCACGGCAGACAGAATTAGTCTAAATGCACAGCTTTACAAAAATATTTCTTATCTGCTGAGATCAGAGTTCAGCATTTCAGCTGCCCCACAGAAAGCAGCTGGTGTCGTAACCACCAAAGGAACGAACTAAGGTAGGGCCAGAAAAAAAATACATGTATATTTTAATTATTTGTATTTGATTTTTAAGTATTAACATCTACAATGTCTTAATATGTCTTAATTTTTGTCTCTGACCTATATAAATAAAAATGTTTATATAAGATGACAGCATTCTCAAGATTTTTAACTACTAAGACAACAATTTTAAAGGTATTATCAAAGGCACCCCTTTGGAATCACATCTGCATCACATGAAATGTTGTATAAATACAGACTACGGAGATAATTCCTGCAATAAAGACCTTAAAATAGGAGACTGAACGCAGAAGGAGTTGAACACAGATTTGATGGGAAATTTCAGGAAACACAATCTGGAAAGACAAAAACACTGGCATGACAGTCAGCTGTGATGTTCCCTGATACATCACCAAAAAACAAGCTGTGGGGAAAATTAAGAACATTCCTGGAAATGAAATAATCAACAAGGAACAATAATGGAGAGGTGGAAACTTGGAGCATTTCAAAGTCAGGAGCAGAGTTTCATCACCTGGAGGGAAGAATCAATATCTCATCAAGGCACAAGGCAGCATGAGAAGACTAAACCAGCATCTTGTGTTTAAGGCCAGGGAGAAGCAGGATGCACCAAAGGAGAGACACAAACAAGATCCAAGCAAGATGTGCCTGAACCAAACTCCAAAGATGTTGTTCTTGTTCTCACCTGGCTCTGTTGGGATGCAGGCAGGACACAGTGATCTTCACAGGGCTACACACCCATGAGCTTGGCTATTTTATCAAATGATGTTAGAATTTTAAGGAGGAAAAAAACTCGGCAAGAGAGGATGAGGTTACAAAAGAGGGAAGTCAACAGCTCCTGAGATGCCTGCCAACAGGATCTGCACTTAAAGCGTGCAGTTTTGGCAGAGAACATTCTCAAAATCTGATATTTAAAAGTCTCATGGTGTTGGAACACGTAATTAAAGTAAAAGGATACAAGTGAACTAAGATCTGATCAACACAAACTTGTATCAAAGTCAGAATGTGTTCCCACAGTCTCAGCCACCTGCTTCTTCCATGCTTCGTTCAAAGTGAGAAAAATTAGCTACCAACTACTTTTGTTCCCACTCAAAATCATCCCTCTCCAGCCTCTAAAAGAGATGAATTTGTAGCAGTCTTCAAGAATGAAAAAAATTCAAAAAAACACCAAAATTCCCATGTTGTTTTAATTTACTGCCACTTTTCAATTCTAGAGCAACATATTTGTTGTGATATGAACTTTTCCTTTACCTATCAATGCCCAGGCATTGATGGGTGAAGGAAACAAAAAATAATGAAAACACCTACAATTTCATCCTTGCTCCTCAAGAACTGGAATAAATTAAAGAATTCTAATCTTCCATTGAGAAAAGCCCTGAGGAGATGAAGGACTTGGGGATGTTGGTGGATGAGAACCTTGACATAACATTATAAATGGCAATGTGGCTGCTCCACCCCTCAAAGTGTCCAAAGGCTGGACAGGGCTTGGAGCAACCTGGTCTGCTGGAAGGCGTCCCTGCCCACAGCAGAGGGTCAGAACAAAATGATCTTTCAGATCTCTTCCAACTCAAACTGTTCTAATATACTACAAATTTACTGCTGTTTCCTTCCTAGTAGTGCCAACATGAACTCAATAGCCAAGAAAATAAACCAAAAAAACCCAACAAAAATAAGGAATTAATGTGTGATCTGATTTCTTACTGCAAGGTTTCCAACAGCCAAGCCATCCACCACCAAAGCTGAAGAGAAAAGTCCAAGCAGTGTGGAATCAGCTGGCACAAGCTCATTTTTTTTCACCAGGTAATGCCTTGAAACCTCCCAAACCAACTCTGCTGCCATCAGAGCCGCCTCTTCCTTGGACAGCGCCCAGGAACTGCTCACAAATGAAATCCAACCGAATTTATTGCTCCTGCAAGCCTGGAAATGTCAGTTACAGAGGTGACGTGACATTTTGTTTCACCAATGCTAATCTAATACCTTTTTAAAGGTGCATACGTTTCACCCCGTTGGCTTCCAACACTGAATTACCAGCTCTGCTAAGCTTCAGAATAAATGAGACGAGCGTGGCCTCCAGGCAAAATCCCTTTGCTGTAATCTTTATTCAAAACACACCGCTCTGGAGCCTTGCATGCATTGCCAAAAATCGCCTTGAGGTTTGCTCTTAAGATGGCAATTTGCATATCAACATTTTGCTGCATAGTTTACCCAATGTCCCCGCTATTATTTTAATACTCTGCTGTGGGCGGCCCCCTGAGCAGCTCACAGAATTCCAGGCTAAAAATATTCCTGCCTTCCCCACCGGCTCCACACATGACCACAGCGAGTGCCGGCTCGGATGCAAAGCCGGCAGTGATGGCATCCACCCGCTTCTCCAGGAGGATGCTCAGGCTCCAAAGGTGCTCAAAAAAACATGGCAAGAAGGAGGAAAGTAGCTCTGCATGGATGGAGGAAAAGTGCACAGGCGCTGGAGGAGGAAGAGCGCAGAAAGAACTGGTTTTACAAGGGCAGTGGGAGAGGTTTATCCGCATGCGAGACATTCTTGGGAAAACACATTAAGAGGTAATAAAGCAGGTGAGGGAAGCACCGCCTGGGATATGAATTTAAGATGATGCTGAGCAGAGGAAGGGGAAGAATTCTCAAGCACAGAAGGGGAGCGATGCCGGGCAGACGCGAGCACAGCCTGATTCATGCCCCAGAAGGGAGATCCCAATCCCGCTGGCAGCACCACGTTGACGACAGCGCATGAAAAAACATGGATTGCAGGTTTTTCTCCTTGCCCTCCTCCCCCTCACCCAGCAAACCCCAGGCTCAGAGGTTGTAATTATTTCTGGCAAGGTGTAAACAGGTCTGGGAAATGAAACTGAAAACTGGAGCTATTTATGAGATGCCACGCAGGGAATCGGCACCAGAGCCCGGCTACCAAATCAGCGAGTGCAAGGTCACCCTGGTCTGCTCAGGAGAACAACTCTGCAAAGTCGTTTGCAGCCAGCCAGGCAAAATATCCAGGCTCAGTCTGCCCAGGATGGTGAGTTAATGGAAACAGAGGGTGGAGAACCACCAGAGGACATTGGTCCAGCCAGTAACAAGGGATTTATCATGATGCCGGTAAGCTTTGAGATGATGTCCATCGAGATGACATCCACTCATGACAACCAGTTGCCTCTCTGGGGTGTGGGAGACAAGCAAGGAGGATATCAAGTCCATAAGTCTCCCTCGACCAAGTTGTTGTAGAGGAAAGCAGCCAAGGGACTCATCTGCCTGGAACTGTTCCAGGCCAGATTGGATGGAGCTTGGTCTAGTGGAAGGTGTCCCTTCTCACAGCAGGGGGATTGGAACAAGATCATCTCGAAGGTCCCTTCCGACCCAAACACTTCTATGACCTGCATGTAAATGACCAGTGGAGACCACTCATCTCCTTACCCTGCAGGCCACCACTTGCTTCCACGGACCTGGATTATTGACCCCAACCCAGGAAGAACCACAAACTTTGAAAAGTAATTTCCTTTCTGCTGGTGGAGGAAAGAAGCAAAAGCCAAAGCATCCCAGCAGGAGGATCTCACACCCCAGTGGGGCTGAAGGAGCCAGCATCTCAAACCCACAAAACAGCCACCAAGGAAAATTCAAAAATTCATTTTGGTCTCATCAGGAAGGAAAGGAAAAGAGATGGTCAAATTCAGGAAGTACAGGCAGAGAGGCAGTGAGTGCCCCTGGGGACAGCAGGATCTCCAGATTATTTTCTGCACATTCTTTATATTCTGTGCTCAAATGCCTCACAAACATGACTAGAATGCACAACTCTTTTTCTGAGATTACACTTAAATTATAATTACTTTTTAAATGGAAGGCAAGCACAGTGCAGTAGGAAAAGGACTGGCCAAAGAGAGAAGTGCAAGCCTGAAGACTTCCAAACCTGTGTGATATCTTTAGATATGAAAGGAAACAAAGGTACATCTGAACAATACACAAAAAATAGAAATTAAAAAAAGGAAATAAAAAAGCAGACCTTGGTTTCCATGCACAGGGAAAAGGATCTTGACAATTAATTTGCCAGTATTCCCATAAGGGGGAAAAAAAAAACCCCAACCCACCAGAATTCCAGTCTCGTGATTGCCCTATGTTTGGGACAAAGGAGACAAAACCAGAGAAATCGTGGATGGCCCATCCCTGGAAGTGTTCAAGGCCAGGCTGGATGGGGTTTGGAGCAATCTGGGATAGCAGAAGGTAGCCCTGCCCATGGCAGAGGGTTGGAAGTAGGATCCTTCCAACCCAAACCATTCTAGGATCCTACGAAACCCACCTGCCTCAGCTCTGAAGGTGATCAACAGGAAAATATCAGTAGTGAGAGTCTCAGTTTGCTTTTTCAAATTCAAAGGTGTCCTGTTTTACACAAATATTGCAATCCTGTTTTCACCACTCGCTAAGTCGTCTCTCCAAGGGGTTGGTTTGGGCACTCAGCCAGGACAGAATCCATTACATTTTTAAAAACTAACCCATAACTATGAAACTATGATCATACACCATCCCCATGGTGCATGATCAAAACTTAGGAGAGCTTTGGAAAGCACACAGTTGTTCTCTAAAAGAGAAGCGCCAAAAAGCTTTGGACAGCATTTCTCAGGCTTCCACACCCACATTTTGCCACCTACTACCATCTTTGAGCACTTGCTGTTAATGGAAGCCGAAGGTCCTTGACACTGAGAAATTGAACCTTTAGCATGCAGTAACCTCAACACAATTTAAGTACCACTATTTTAATTATTTTAGAGTTTTAATATATTTATCATTAATAAAAGTAGATTTAGTAAAATGACTTGGTTTTTCAGCATTGCTGCAGTTCTGGATAGACTTAAAATCTGCATGGGATTTTAAAGCAAGAGGATGGGGAGGATCAGGAGGTTGGACAAACTTTCCTGATCACAGCTATGAGTATTCACCATGGCCTCATCCTGCCCACATCAATCCCACACCACTTTTGGCAAGAGAAAAGACTAAAATTTTAAATTCCTTAAAACAAAGGCCAAAAAAAACAGAACAAAAAAGCAAACAAAATCACATCCAGTATTATTATATAAATTTGAGTTTTATATATATAGTCTTATGCACTATATTACAGAAATTAGTTGTTAATTCAATAACATATGTATATTTGTAAGGTTAATTTTTCACACTTTTTCCCTGAGCATCCACAACCTGCAGCAGAATATTTGATGGGACTGACATCAGGGTCACCCCAGCAGCAACAGGCCCTCAGGTAAGGGAGCAGCTGGAGATTACCAGCACACAACAGAAGACATTTAGTACACTTGGGGAAGGTAAATCACATCTCAAGCTATGTAACACTATGTCTAAATTTGTATAAATCAGGTATTTAGAAATTAGGAGGTTCTCATGAGAGTCTAGAAAGCGAATTGTGTCACAAGGGATCACAAATCAGTTGTTTTTGTGGAGAAAAATATAGTAAAAAGCTGTATTAAGGTTTAGCTCTTGATTCAGTTCACACAAAGGGAAATCTGAAGCCCTGCAGCTTCCAACAAGAATTTCTGTCACGTACAGGGTTATATGAAACAAGGTGCTACCCAGCACTTCTGCAGTCTCATCAACCTCCCCATCTCCAGATGCACAGCAGCATTTTTATCTCCAAAATCAGAAGAACTTGGAGCACGGTTAACATCTCCATGCTGGGATACAGGATGCTACAAAGCATCTGTTAATAATTCAGCTCAAACCTAATTGAAATTATCTACAGTGAGTTGCAACCACTGGTCCCTGTGATCCTGAGCATTTCCCATCCCTGGAATGCCCACAGCAGGTTGGATGGAGCTTTGAGCAGCCTGGTCTGGTGGAAGGTGTCCCTGCCCATGGCTGGGGCTGGAATGAGATGATCCTGAAGGTCTCTTCTAACCCAAACTGTTCTATGATTCAATGGATCTAAAATTGAAGTGACTATTCCACAACTCATAGACCCAGTGAGACATCATCCAAATCTTCCCTGAACAGCCCAAGAAGATTTTGTTCCTCTAAGACACCCCAAAAACTGGGGCACAGGAGCTGGGCAGGCAGCACCACTGCATGAGGACTGTGGTGACAGTCATGAGATGTCACATGTCAGTAAATCACAGAATCACAGAATGGTTTGGGTTGGACGAGACCTTAAAAATTATCTCATTCCAAACCCCTGTTATGAGCAGAGACACTTTCCACTAGACCAGTTGCTCAGCTCCTTCAGCTTAAAGCCATTCCCTCTTTTCCTCTCACAAAAAATTAGGGAATTTCAAAGTTGGGGAAGAAGGACGAAGAAAAACAGAACTCCTGGCTTTGTATGGGATTTTTTACAAAGCAGCCATTAATAGCAAGTTTGGGAGCTCCCTCATACCACATTTGAGTCTCTGGCATCTCACGCAGCCCAGAAATGGGTTAATCCAAAAATCTGGGTTATAACACCTCCAAATCTGCCTGATTTTTCACATGTAGAAAAACAAAGGAGGCACCTCCCTCCTCCATGCAGAAGCATCACAAGCAGATTCATTAAAAATGGGAAAAAAAAGCAACAGGTTTCAGCAATGAGCATGATCAAAGTCTCTCGTGGAAGAAGAAAATGTTTTATTTTACAGAAATAAGAACTATGGCAACAGCTCTGGAATAAAATCCTACAGCACGGCTGTCTCCTGCACTCCTTTACTCCATGCACCAGATGATGGAGGAGTCCTACAAGGGGAAAAAAAATACATGGCCAAGTTAATCAAGACCAGAATGACAATGAATGTATGCAGAGAGGAGAAGGAGGACTAATAAAGTCCTCAGTAACCTCAAAAAATCTTATTTTTGCAATGCCTGGCTTTGCAGCAGGGGGGACAGCAGAGCAAGAACAAAACAAACACTACACAATGAAGAGCATCAAACATTTTGCAGTTATCTTCTGCTTTTATTTAAGAAAGAGATGACAGAGAGTGTGAAGAGATCATCACCTAACCCAACATCAGTATTTACTTCCAAAAATAGGAATTTTACCAAAAAATAAAAATAGTAAGTATAGATATTGCAGCCAAGTTTGACTTCATTCAAGGAGTAGCTGGAAAATATTTTCCAGATTTTTCTCGCAGCATCTCAGCAGATGAACTGACAAAACACCTAAATGGCCCTTGGGAGAGTTTTTCCCCACAGCTCTGCATCCCAGAAAAAAAAAATAATTCAAAACCACCTGCTGATACACCATTTCTTCTTATTTTTGTACCAATCTTCAGGATATATTTAAAAAGCAACTGATTATCAGTGTAATCTTTGCTTTTTTAATGGACACAGAAAATGGACATAAAAAAAATAAAAAAGATAATCCATCCTGTCTCTTTTTTATTTTAGTTAAATGCTAATTTTTCCATCATCAGAAACACTGCAGAGATGTGCCCATGCACTGCAACAAAGAGATGGCACCTGCCTACTGAATTTCCTGACTAGTGACACTTCGAAGAAAAAGAGTTTTAAATAGAAACCTCCCTGCAAGTGTTAAATCAGATTAATTTAACTCTTGCTTTATTTTAATCTTAGACACCACCATTTGCAAGGCAAGCAGAAAAAAAAACATACGGAGTAGGATTCTTATCTTGACCATATTCTTTGGGAAATACAGTGTATTTTTAAAAACCACAAATAGCCTTTCTGACAGCAAAATACAGACACTTCTGGCTGTTTTGCAGTAGGAAAAAAGCACCAATATTTTATGAAGCTTTCTGTTCAGCATCAAGTGAAAGGCAGAGCTTTCCTCCAGCCTTGTGGTACCCTGTGCCAAAAACACCAAGGCCAGTTTGGGGCCACACTTTGGATCTGCACATGGCAAAAAGTGTTCTGTAAAATACAATGCACATTTAAAGGTTGGTGATGCTGCTGAGGAAGGAGTTTTGCAGCATTTCCCCCACAAAGATCATCATGGAGGTACATTCTGATACTCCAGTTGTGAGTTAGGCTCATGCATAAATAGCTGGATTAAATTTAGACTGAGGGGATCATGTCATAGAAAATACACAGATTCTAATGGTCAGGAATCATGGAATGGTTTGGGTTGGAAGGGACATTAAAGATCATCCAGTTCCAACCCCACTTCCATGGGCAGGGACACCTTGCACTATCCCAGGTTGCTCCATGCCCCTTCCAAACTGGCCTGGAACACTTCCAGGGATGGGGCAGCCACAGCTTCTCTGGAAAACTTGTGCCAGAGCATCCCCACCTTCACAATAATAATTTCTTTCTAATATTGAATCTAAACCTGCTCTCTGTCAGTGGGAAGCCATTCCTTCTGTTGTATCACTCCAGGCCCTTGTCCAAAGTCCCTCTCCAGCTCTCCTTGAGCCCTTTTAGGCACTTTGGGGACTTTATACCCTCCCTGGAGCCTTCTCTTCTCCAGGCTGAACATCCCACTCTCCCAGCCAGGCTCCACAGCAGAAGGGCTCCATCCCTCTGATCCCCTTGGTGGCCTCGTTTGGACTTGCTCCAACAGCTCCATGTCCCATCTGCGCTCTGCAGGTGGGGTCTCACCTGAGAGGGGCAGAACAACCCCCTCAGCTGCTGCCCACCGTGCTTTGGATGCAGCCCAGGACACGCTTGGATTTCTGGGCTCCACGTGCACATGGATGGGTCATGTCCAGCCTCTCATCCACCTGCACCCCCAAGTCCTTCTCCACAGGACTGCCTTCAATCTGCTCATCCTCCAGCCCAGACACCAGAGGTGGTAACACAAGACCAACCATGCCCTGAGTGGAAAGATTCATCCATCCATCCATCCATCCATCCATCCTCACTGGGACCACACCTGAACACACAAGTCCTTTCCTGTGCAATCAGCCTTTGCCCTGACAATGACAACTCCAACCCTAAACAAAACAAAGGCTCCTCCTGCCCACCTAAAACCCTCAGGTCTCACCAATTTCCAATCCTCTGAAGCACCAGCAACCCTTGGAAGGTCCATAAAAACCCAAGTGAGAGTCACCCAGCTCACCCCACTGCACAAAGCAGGTGAACTGTAGGAAGGAGGATAATGAAGATGGGAAAAGTAAATTACAAGTTTTTAACACTTAATTCCACTTTCATGGAGCAGAATGTGTTTATGGTACAGGCAGGGAATCGAAAGTGTTATTTTTATCTTGATATTATTTGCCCTTTCACACTTGGTATTTAAATATTCCTGAAATCCTAGAAGAACCAACCAATTCAAAATACCACTTTAAATATATATATATATATATATATATATATATATAAGGGGAAGCACAGCTTCATTCATTTTCAGCTTCCCTCTTTTATTTTTCTTTTCAATTACATTTTATAGGCTGTAATATCAATGTGCAAATTTATCAAGACACCAAATATTTATTTTTCCTCCACTCCTGGTAAAGATTCTCCAGAGCAGGCAGGGAGACGTGGTCACACCAGAGGGTTGTGAGGGCGATGAGGAGTAAATGATAAGAGGTTTAAAATATTATAAATAAATAAATAAATAAATAAATAAATAAATAAATAAAGCTGTGAGAAAATGAATGAAGTTGCTTGCACAAGAGAGGATGGGAATAAAATATTGAAATCTCTGTTCTACCAGTCTCTTTGGCCAACTAAACTCAACTCAACCAGTCTCAACTAAATAATTTACAGAATCACAAAACACTTTGGGCTGTAAGGGACCTTTAGGTTCATCCAGTTCCACTCCCTGCCATGGGCAGGGACACCTTCCACTATCCCAGGTTGCTCCAACTCCCATCTAACCCAGCCTTGAATATTTTCAGGGATTGGGCACCCACAGCTCCTCTGGGTAACCTGGTTCATTGCCTCACCACCCTGTAACTTGTTTTAGACACAATAACAGGAGGAAACAGGAATGGAATCTGAATCAGAAGCCTGGATCAAGCAGGACAAGTGGCTGCACTGATCAGCCTCTCCCACATCCACCAAACCTGCATTAATGGTCAAGCTAATTTTTAGTTGCATTAATAAACAAAAGCAAACCAGGAAAGTGGAAGGCCTTGGAGAGCACAGGAAGGGTGATTTGTTGCATGGATGACCACTGGAAAGTGGAAATCAGCACATTTAACACCCTAGAAGAAGTCCAGAAACCAGACTGAGGATGAGACAGAAAAGGATGTTGCAGCTGGCAGAGCAGGAGGGCAACAAGGGGTAGGACAGCAATGCCCTGACACATCAGGGATTTAAAAACCTGAATTTGCATCACCACAAAGAAGAGGGATTTTCCAGGAGGGTACAAGGTGATAGGAGAAAAGGGAATATCACTGAACTAAATGAGGGTAGATTTAATATGGATTTAAGGAAGAAATTCCTTACTGACAGTGGGGGGAGACCCTGGCAGAGGCTGCCCAGAGAAGCTGTGGCTGCCCCATCCCTGGAAGTGCCCAAGGCCAGGCTGGATGGGGTTTGGAGCAAACTGGGACAGAGGAAGGTGTCCTTGACCATGAAGGTGTCCAGGGGGGTGGAACTGGATGGTGTTTAAGGTCCCTTCCAACCCAAACCATTCCATGATTCTATGATTCCATGATTAACACTCCAGACAACCAGACAATAACACTCCAGACAACACCCAGAGCTCAGCCTGGAGATGAGATGGAAAAGGGCATCACAGCTGGAGCAGACAGCAGAGCAGGAGAGCATCAAGGGGTCAGACAGCAGCTGGGCTGAGTCAGTGGTGACTTAAAGACCAGAAACACCTGGACAGGGACACCTGGACCACAGCAGAGCTGAGCAGGGCAGGACTGAGCACTGTATGTCCACAGCCCCACTGCAAAGGGAAAAAAACAGCCTGGAAAAAGGGATAAATGCTTCATAAAGTATAAACCTTATTGCTAACAAAAAAAAAAAAAAAGGGTGGGGGAAAACCCTCATATTTTAATCAATCCTTCCCACTTCACACACATAGCTAGTAAAAATTTAGGATTCAGTCAGCTGAATTCTAAATCCTCTCTGCAGAATAAAGCACAAAGCAAAACTTGGAGCCGCCACCCCACGCAAGGGTTTGCAAACAAACATCTCCTTGTTCCTGCAGCACTCCCAGACACAAGGATGCACCTCAAGTTGCAAAATGTCACAGACAACTTCAAATGCTAACAAGAAGAGGGTTCTGCAGGGCGTATTCAGCGTGCTGGTGGCAGAATGAAACGTGCTTTTAGCTCTGCAAACCCTCTGCTTTTTGATATGCACACAAAGACACCGAGCACTTCCATGGGAACACGAGGTTTCCCCAGCAAAGTCCACTCCAGCGCCAGATGCCGGAGGTTAATTGTACCCCACAGCTCGGGGGAGCTTTTATTAAAAGCTTCAAACCACAAACACTTTTCCAACTACAAAAGCAACCAAAAAAAAAAAGTTTCCGCAGTCAGCCGAGGGCCACCGCAGAAAGCGGCGCTTTATACTTTTAAAAGTGGTTTTATTTCCTCTCCTTGTACTTCCAAAGCCATCCCACTGCCTCAAGCTCCCGAATTAGCCTGGAAGGAGGAAAAAGTGATAAATAAACAACATCATGCCCTGTGTGAGGTTAAAATTGAGCAAAAACAGGGCACGAGACAAGCCAGGAGCAGTTCCCAGCGTTGTCATTGTGCTGGAAGTTGATAAATCAGGGTTTCTTCCTCAGCAGGTGTGGGACAGTGACAAACTGGGTGCAGGCACATCCCATCCTCACCCAGTCACTGGCGACATGGGACACAGGTGTGGTCCACAGCACCCTCACATGTGACCCTCCCTGCTCACAGCCCTGTCCCCAAATTACTCATTACACACAAAAAACGCTGTTGCAACAGCAGCCACTGCCCCCAGTTTCCATCTACAGACCCTGTGCCAGCCCTATCCCTGTGTCACACAGCCCTCCAGCTTGTGCCAGCCCAGCTCTGTCCCCATGTTACACATTGCCCCCTGTGCTAGGGCACTCCTGTCCCCATGTCACACCCCCCTTGTGCTACCCCTGTCCCCATGTCACATGCACAACCCAAACTCCTGTGCTAGCCCTGTCCCCATGTCACATACATATACCCTGTGCCATGCCTCATGTCACACACGTACCCCCTGTGCTAGCCCTGTCCCTATGCCACATGCACACCCCAAACTCCTGTGCCAACCCTGTCCCCATGTAACATGCACATCGCAAACTATGCCAGGGCAGACCTGTCCCCATGTCACACACATACCTCCTGTGCCAGCCCTATCCCCATATCACATACATCCCCCCATGCCATGCCCTGTCCCCATGTCCCCATGTCACATCCCCCCTGTGCCATGCCCTGTCCCCAAGTCACACACACCTGTGCCCGTGTCGCACACCCCCAGGCCAGCCTGTTCCCATGTCACACACCCTCAAAGTGCCAGCCCAGCCCCATCCCCATGTACACGCCCTCCCCACCCAACCTGTGCCAGGCCAGCGCCGTCCTCATGTCGCACGCCCACACACAGCGCCAGGCCATGCCTGTCCCCATGTCACACACACACACACACGCCTGTCCCCGTATCACACAAACCCCCAGGGCCAGCCCAGCCCGGTCCCCGTGTCACACAGCCCCAGTGTCACTGCTGTCCCACGTTCCCAGCCCGTGTCACCCCCCTGTCCCCTCAGCGGCACCGCCGCGCGCCCCTCACCTGCCGCCGCGCGCCCGTCACCGCCGGCACCCAAACATCACGTGATCGCCGTGACCCCGCCCACCGCGACCACGTGTGCCTCCCTCCCCCCCATCGTTGTAGTCCACATCCCGCTGATACCGCCGGCCGAACCTCCCCTTTGGACTACAACTCCCTGAGTGCATCGCGACGCGGAGCTCTGTCCCATTCACCCGGCAACCAATCGGGGGAGGGGATGGCCCGAAGGGGCCCCGCCCACCCCTGAGCACCTCCCTCTTCAGGGCGAGGCCCGGGGCCGCCCCTCAGGAACCGCTCCTCGCCTGCCGCCGCTCCTGGGCGTGTTCCTTGGTCCACATTTTCCTTATCTTCCTCATCATCCTCATCATCTTCCTCATCCTCGTCACCCTCCTCACCTTCCTCCTGGGAACTCCAGGAATGGCTGAGGGAGCTGGGGGTCTTTAATCTGTAGAAAGGGGTCTCATGAGGCTCCTCATCACTCTACAGCTCCCTGACAGGAAGGTGTAGCCATGAGGGAAGTTGGTCTCTTCTCCCAAATAACAAGCGATAACCTGAAAAGAAGCGACCTCAAGTTGCACCAGGGGAGATTCAAGTTGGATATTAAGAAAAATTATTCATTGGAAGGCTGGCCAGGCATGCTAAAGGGCACGTAGCGGGTTCACCTTTTCCCTGGAAATGCTCAAATAAAGTGTAGATGTGGCGCTTGGGGACAGGGTTGAGCGGTGAGTTTGGCAGTACTGGGTGAATGGTTGGACCCAGTGATCTTTCAGGTCTTTTCCAAACCTTAATGATTCCGTGATTCCCTGACAGGTCTATGCCCTCCTTCATAGCCTCAGAGTGCCCAGGGCACTGCTCACAGAAATAAATGAATAAACCCCACCAACCTCCTGCTGCTAAAGTCGCTAATTCTCTCCAAAACACCACAAATTGCAGCCCGAGACTGGAGGTTCACCCAGCCCAAGTGCTTTGATAGAACAGTCTGGAGTACAACTGTACCTGCGAGGAGTTCGCTTTTTATTTGCCCAGCGACAGCAGCTTTACGTGGTTGCTGGCTTGCAAAAGGAGTTATAAAGAGGATTTTCTTGATAGAGCCTTTAACCAACAATTCATTTTAACAAGGGACTGACAAGCCAGCTGCCTGTTCAGAAATGGAGTTCTGCACCAGTAGCCTTGCTAAAAAAAAGCTTTAAAAGGGCTGAGGGGCCACCTGAGCCTCCATAAACTTGAGGGTTTTACAGCACCGAGCTGCTATTGGAGCACTTGCCTCCATCTTTTGCTGCATTGATAATCATTTATTTCTGTGGACTCTGAGGAAAATCCCTTAGGAGAGGGGACATAAAATTGTACTGATAACGAAATACAGCTGTCTGCTTGTCGTCTGCAAAATCCTCTGACTACAGCTACATGTGCAAAGCTCTGTGTCTTGCTGGGTGTTTTTTTTTTGAGGGTGGAGGAAGAATGAGTTAATCCTGCAAGAAGCATAGATTACATTTCAAAAACCACTGTGAAAATTTTGCAGTAATTTTCAGTACAAATCATATTTACCTCCAACGTGAGCCTCATGAAAGTAAATAAGAAAAGAAATATATAAACACGTGCCAATATAAAACAGCCCAAGTATTCCAAGGGACAGCAATCATAAAAATTACAGTGGGATAAATCTCATATGACTACTTTGGTTTGCAGGCTGCATCTTGCTGGTTTTGCATTTTGGAGCTGGAGAAATACTGCTTAATCAATACGTGCGTTATTCATACAATAATAATGCTGCACATTCTCTTGGGACATTTTTCTTCTAAGGAATTTGAGCTGTTGCAAACCTTCTCATTGTGTGCAGCAGGGCTGGTCCTTGTTATTAACAGCTGCTTATTGATCTGTAACAGCTTTTAGAAAGACTGAGGGTGGGTTTTTGGCATGGTGTGGAAGTCAAGTCTTTTACATAAGCAAAGCGTTGTGCGTCATTAAGATGTTGCTTTCTCTAAATTCAGGGAAAAAAAACCCCATATAATTAACAGCTTTGTTCCATCCCACAGTGATAACATCTATAAATCTGAAAAATATACAGTCAGCTGAATGGGAACCAAAAGCTCCAGGGGCCAAAATTTTATTAAAACAACTTAATCTTCATGTTCCTCATCTCTGAGTGGGAGGAAGTTGCCAGTTTCCCAGAAGCTGTGTGGTGTTTCCCAAGGTGGAAGCAGCGATTTCATTCCACACGAACAAAACTCCTGAAGGTCAGACCCTGAACCTGGAAGGGTTTGGGAAATGTGACTTGGGGATGAAGTTGTCAATGTGTTTCTGCTTTGGAAAATTGCCCCTATTCCTCCATGAAGATGAAATGGAGGATCTCTAACAGCATTTAGATAAACTCAGCTGTGATGCTTTCTCCTCATCCGTGCTGGGATGATTACACACTTAGGCTGGCTGTGTCTTAAGGGAATTTCTTCCACTCCTTGGAAGGAGTTTCCTTTTAGCTCACAGGTTTCTTTTGTGAATCATCTTAAATCATAACCTCTTAATAGCTGGGCTATTGAAGTATTTATGGAAAGGTAATCCAATTGTCCTCTTGCTTACTTTTTCCCTGAGCTGTGTGGATTTGGCTTCCCTGTAACAATTTGTATTACACCTTATTACATCCTTACAAATAACTCACTGAGGTTTCATTTCTATACCACAGGATTTTTCTCCAAAGCAGGAGAACCCAGACAAATAACATGCATTAAATAAAGTGTGGGGTTTAGGTTATAATTTGGATTATGTTGTTAACACCAGTTATATTGTCTAAGGTGCTATTTACTTCTCTCTTGTATTGGATTGACTGGAAGTGTTGATAAATTCAGGAAGAGTGAGGTAAATAAAAAATACGTCACAAGAAAGTGTCAGAGAATGCCTAATTTATCCCATCAGGACACAGATGTAAACATGGCAACAAAACCATTGGGGAAGAAAAAAGAACAATTTATCATTGCAATCAGATGAAGGAGACAGCCTGGATATTTGTCCAGAGTAGGTACAAATACATTTCTCCAGATTTTAAAATGTTCTAGGAATTATTTATTTAGGGTAGTTTTACATTTGTGCTTAAGGTGTCTCCACTTAAAAAAAAAAAACCAACAAAAAAATCAAACAAAAAAACCAAGCAAAACCAACAAGACCCCCCATCCCAAGCAAACAAACAAAACTCTCCAAAACAACAGCAAAAGCCAACCAAACAAAACAAACAAAGAAAAACCCAAACCAAACCTGACAAAACTTCTTTTCAGAAATTTCTTTCTTTGGTCCAGTTTCTTTTCAGATTTAAATAAGAAATTATTGTCCCCTTTCCTTCCCAGATTCCTACTTTCTTTTACTATTTTTTTCCTACTCTTTTCAGTTATTAGGCTGGGCTTGTGGCTTTCCTGAAGACTGCTGGAAAAAAAAAAGATTTTTTTTTTATCAGTCCTCAACATTTCAATGCTGATATAATTGGCCGACCACACAGTAGGGAAAGCACTTTTTTCTTTGATAAAAATGCTGTTTTCCACTCAAATGCTTTACACACCGAGCCAGTCAACTGCAAGGAGCACGACAACAAACACAAGTTGGCCTGAAAGCTTCACAAAACCAAGGCTGACTCTTATTTCCTATTTCCAGACATTCATCCAGTGACCTGAGATTCCCTGAAAACAGCGCAGCTCAGAGGGCTTATCACAGCACATCCGCATGTTGCTACCTGTGAGCAATTTAATAAAAAAGATATTATAGCAACAATAAAAGGAGTCTGGAAAAAGCTAGCTAATCCCTGAACAACCTTATTTCAGTCTATTTAAAGTCCAAGAGAGACTTGAATTCCAGGACCAAGCAAAATCTGGCATAAAACAGATGTTTTCATCAAGTACTGCAGTGGCAGTAATACATGTCCCAAGCTAGTGACCACCTGGCAGGTCTGGTAAGTCACAAGGAAGAATCACGAGCCATAAGGAAATGATTTTCAATACTTTGTGTATTCCTGCATCAGTTACGTCTGGTTATAGCTGTGGATTAATAGCAGTAGTTTTGGATTTTAGTGGCATTTCACTCGGATTTATCTGAGCGTTGCTACATCTGACCCTTCCTTTTCTGGAGACATCTGACTGCATCTGAATTAGGAAAATAAAAGCCATGAGCCAATGTAAAAAACTTTGAAGCAGTGATAAGTCAATCACCTCATCAATAAAGCGTGTCCAATACTCTCAGTAATCCTGGTGATCAGCTTTGCTTATGGAAGCTGGAGATATTAAATCGAGCTCGGAGCAGGGGTGACAAGTGGCAAGTGAAAGTGATGTTGACAGAGGTAAAGGAGCCCATGCTGAGAGCAACAGATGTAACACAACCTGAGGGAACAGGGCTGGTGGCAAGGGAAACTCAGAGGTCGGAACAAATCCCTCACTCCACTTAACTCCATGACAAAACACCGGTGATCTTTCACTCAGTTCAGCAGTGCTGCATCTGGATAATCAGGAGGAAAAATTGGAGGGAACAGAGGAGCTGTGGCCCAGGAGCTGCAGGTATGGAGAATGCAAGGAAAGCACTGCAAAGAGTGAATGTGTTGGGATTTCCAGCTGGTCAAAGTGACCCCAAGAAAAGTTGGAAAGTCTCTTTTCCCAGCCCGGCACTTGAAGAAAGCATCAGGGCTCTTCATTTCTCGGTCTCAAGGTTGTTTATTGTATCTTATCTATAAAATTCTTTCTCCTGTCCTGTTGAGGTCCACTCAGCAAGACAGTCAGAGGCACTCTGCCTGCCCCCGGGGCGGTGTTATCTTTTTGGACTAAAAACTATGTGTACAATATTTACAATTACTTTTCAATATCTATCATCTACGTTAGACAGTGAGCTTCTATTCTAAACCAATCTAAAAGTGCCAACATCACAGGAGAAGATGGAGGCCAAGAAGAAGAAGGAGGAAGGCTGGACATGCTCAGATTCCTCCATCTTGCCTCCTGAACCCCCATTCTAAAAAACCTCAAAAATCTATTTTTCACCTCATGATAAATTCACTATCATTCTACTTAATCTTTCGTGGCTTGTAATTCTTCATATAAAGGTTGGTAATTGTTTTTTCCAAGGGCTAAATCAAAGGCACAGGAGTCTTGGGCTCTGTGCCAGGGTCTCTGAGCCTCCTGGGCAGGGGCTCGAGTCCTCCAGGGCAGCCAGAGGAATTTCCTGGGTTCCGACACCACGAAAAACAGCCTCATAAACACCTGGGCTAGGGAACGTGGCATTGAGTGCGTGTACCACATTCCTTAACATGCACCAGCTGCTGGGAAACTTGAGCTGTGCAAAAGAATGCTAAAAATCACCTTGGAGGCACTGAGCAGGGGGACTTTCAAAAATTGGTAGCTGTATTTAGCAAAGGCCACCTGGTTAGTTAACACCAGAGGTTCCACAAATCAAGCTGGCCCTGCCCAGTCTGAACCCCTGCATAAAGGAGAAAGAGATAAGATTCCAGTGGTACATATGAAAGGTATGTTAGGAAAGTCTGTTTGGATTAATTCTGCCTCAAGTAAAGACAAACCCATCTGTGGGATTGTTTTTGCTCAGGGTCCTGGTTGCACATGGTGGGTGATGCAGAGGGATGGGGAAACATGTGGTTCCAGGAGGACAAAGACAAGATTGTGGAGAGGCTCTCCTGGCTCAACCCTTCATCCCTGGAGCAAAAAAAAAAACAAAACAAACCAGGATGGCAGGGACTTATGGAGCTATTCTGGTGCGAGATGGGGGGTGCTGGTGCTGCCTGGGGCAGCTCTGGCCTTGCAGTGTCAGTTTGCCTGCTCCCTTTCTGTGACAGCATTGGTATGTGTGTGAGAGGTAGGTCTTGACACTTGCTGCCTCTTCCTGCCACCTGCTGCACTCCTTTTTGGCTTGGTTGGAGTCAGTATCGGAGGGGATGGGGAGGGGGGGCAAGGAACGGTCCCACCGGGCAACAAAAACTACTGCCCCAGCCCCTGCTGGTCCAGGCTGTGGTTCTGAGCTGTCACTTCAGCACTACAGCTCAGGAGTGGCTCTGTGTCATGGGTTGATGCTGGCACAAGGCCAGATGCCCCCATGAAAAAAAGCCACTTTCTCTGGTGTCTGCTGTGAGATTTTGACCAGGAATAAACAAAGCAGGTTCTCACTAAACAAAA
>JAXCLO010000114.1:150290420-150306246 GCA_035583995.1 Arremon aurantiirostris
GGAAGGAAGGAAGGAAGGAAGGAAGGAAGGAAGGAAGGAAGGAAGGAAGGAAGGAAGGAAGGAAGGAAGGAAATCATCAATCCTGTCTTGATCCAGCTTATGGGGTGGCCAGAGTTGCCCATGCACTCAGGCTTCATGAGGGTACATTTTTATAGATATATTTTCCCCATATTTGAGATAAATTTCATTTTCAATGCAAATTGTTGTCATCCACAGACTGTTCTTCTAGACCTGTGTGGAAATGGGTCAGAGGCTTCTGGAAGCTTGGATGGTCTTGACCCTCCTTGCACCAATTCCCAACCTCATTCCTGTGCTTGGTCCCTGTTCAGGACCCTGGACAAGGATGTTTGTCCCCAAAAGTGCTGCCCTACCTCCATACAGCCACTTCTTCCAGTCACAAAAATCCTTGGCTCTCTCCACTGCTATGCAGCTATTGGTGTTGGAGGGATAAACATCAGCCCCCTTTATCTTCTAGGCTTCTACAGACACCTTAAAGGGTGTCTGTGGGCAGGGTCACCTTCCACTAAACCAGATTACTCAGAGCCCCATCCAGCCTGATCTTACAGAGCCCCAGGGATAGGGATTCCAGGGATGGGAAGTATTAAATGTTGGGTATCTACAATTTTCTCCATATCCAGAGGCACTGCTCTCTCTGCAGAGCTGAGCAGTTCCTTTCCAGCACTTCATGAGATTCAGGACTGATTCTCTTCTCCAATACCCCAGGAAAGCTCATCTCAAAATCACTTCTGGGTGCATGTAATGATCACCAATGACGCAGTCCTGACTGTCTGGTAATGCAAAATCCGTCCTTTTTGCAGTGTAATAGAGATTATCTTCCCTGCGTTGGAAGTGGGTGGTTTGGACTCAAGTCTCACAGGTTGGGAAGTTTCCAATCCACCATTCCCATGTCCTAGAAAAATGTGCTAATCATGCAGCTGGGTTAAAGCTGCTTTCTATCCTGCTAGGCAAAGCTGTGCTTTTGTGTGGAAAAAGGGCCCTAAAGCTCCATAAACCCAATGAAGGAACAGCCAAAAAAGCAACATGACATTGCAGCTCATGAAAGAGGGGATCCTAGGCAACATCTTGGGGGAGAGCATCAAAAGGGTGTAAAAATGTATTGCAAAGGACCTTTAAGGTTAAACAAAACACTCATGTCTGACGTGATAAAGAAAGGGAATTTGTTTGAATTTCCCTAATCCTCATGTGGAAGACCTTTTTCCTAGAGGGTGTCCAATGAAATAATAGAGGTTACCTCCCTCAGTGGATGGCCTTTGTAATGTTGTTGAGCCTCATCCCTGCTCTCGAATAGATTGCCCAGGGATTGGAAAATTACTTTGCCTTTCTTCTTAAAAATGAGCTTTTACTAACTATTGTAGTGAGCTACAGCTGTATGTATCAGAGGAGAGGTTTTATCACTGATTCTTTTCAGCCTGAGCATCCTTTTTCTAAAAGGAAATAAATGCTAAGTGCAAATACACCCTGCTCTCATTAGGACAGCTTTGTTCTTTTTGTGTGTTATGTGAGTGGGAGAGATGAGCACAGGTCTGTGAAGTGCTTCTGACTGGAGAGGACACAGAGCAGCACTGAGACTGGCACTTCACACCTGGGTCTGTGCTGTGGTCTCTGGGCATCGTTAATGCCTCATCCCCACCTTCAGTACATCTACTTCCTTAAAATATCCTGGCTATTCAGCCATTTCAAAGCTGTCATTGATGGCAGATCTCCAAGGAAGAGGCTGGATGGTGCAAAAAAAAGGCATCCACAAGGTAAAGCTTTCTCTGCTTCCAAGCTGAACAGATGTTGCATTTTGTGGCTGGAAGGATGCTGCATTATAGGGAATCCCTGGATCCCAAATTAGTTAAAGTTGCCTCTGTCCAAAGCAGCATGGCCAGCTGGTCGAGGGAGGTGATTCTCCCTCTCTGCTCTGCTGAGACCCCACCTGGAGCACTCTTGTTGACCCTGGGTGACACCAGGTGCCCACCAAAGGCCCTGTGTCACTCCCCTTCTTTAACTGGGCAGGAGAGAGAGAATGCAATGACTCATGCTGTGAGATAAGGTCAGGGAAAAACACTCACCAAAAGCCATCGTGGGCAAAACAGACTCAACTTGGCAAAAAATAATTGAATTTATTACCAATTAAATCAGAGTGTGATAATGAGAAAAAACCCCAAATCCTAAAACCAACTTTCCCCCACCCCTCCAGGCACTGGGGTGACCTTAGAGAACCCTTCAGTAGCTAAAGGGGCTACAAAAGGGCTGAACAAGGCATGGAGTGCCAGCACAAGGGGAAATGGCTTCCCACTGTCAGAGGGCAGGGTTAGATGGGATATTTGGAAGAAATTCTTCTCTATGAGGGAGGTGAAGCCCTGGCACAGGTTGCCCAGAGAAGCTGTGGCTGACCCATCCCTGGAATTGTTCAAGGCCAGGCTGGATGGGGATTTAGTAACCAGGTCTGGTGAAGGTGCCCCTGCCCACGGCAGGGGGTTGGAACTGGAGGATCTTTAAGGTCCTTTCCAACCCAAACTATTCCATAATCACTTGTAGTCAGTAGAACTGATGAGGATAGTTGAGAAAGGACATTTTAGTCTTAGTCTTAGGCTGAGTGACAAGCTGAAGAATTTTATTCTGCCCACTTAAATTTCACCAAGAATTCAAATCATGACATGACTCATTAAGATAACACGCCCCAAAATTTTACAGAGCAATTGTTGTTATGCTGTTGGGTAGCACCTCCACCCTGGATCAGAACTGGTTCACCTCAGTCCTGGATCAGCTGCATTCCAATCCTGGTCCAGAGTTAATGTGAAGTCAATGGAAGAACTTCTACTGAGTCAATAATCCCTGGATCAATTTCCTATGTCAGTTCACAAAGTGCTTTTGAATAATGTATCCTGAAGGCTTTATATAAAATCGAAATTAGTGTTTTCATTCACTTGCATATCATCAGAATAAAACTTTTTTTGGAAATTGTTTTACTTGGTTATTTATCTGTTTGGAGATTGGAGCTGAAGTCTATTGATCAGCCTGATTAAAGAATGTGAAATCAGAGTGAGGCCGGCACTCTAATTTTAATGAGTTAGTGTATTCTTTTTTATTTTTCTCAGACAGATTTGATAAAATGAGATACAAATCTACACACCTGCAGGCCATTGAGATAATACAGTGCTGGGCTAGAGAAATGGAGAGAGGATACCTGCATTCATCAGCATGATAAATGCAAAAAAGGAAAATGATTAACTTTGGAAAATGTTTTTCATAGTCCGCTAGCTTAAGATATTAATGAATTGGTGCTTGAATGAGCCAGACCTCTTAATCTTAAAGTGATATAATTTCAAGCACAACAGGATTAAATGTGGGCAACTTGATGCATTTATTGGGAGTGTAGAATATCATAGAATCATAGAATATCCTGAGTTGAAAGGGACCCTGAGCTGAAAGGAATATTGAGTCTATCTCCTGGCCCTCTATGGGACACCAAGACTCCCACCATGGGCCTGGGTGTCACAGTCATATTTTCTGAAAATTCCCTTCGCCCAGGATTTTTCTCCTAGGAAGCTGAGAAGCCTCAGGGAAAAAGAAAACAATAATTATCTGATTTGCTTCTCCTGTGTTTTGCTCCTTTGGAATGTGTTTGGACATTGTTTACCAACAGGCAGTTCTTTCACTGGTTTCATGTGAATTGTTTTCACTCATTGGCCAATCAGGATAAAGCTGTATCAGGGCTCTGGAAGGAGTCACGAGTGTTCATTATTATCTTTTTAGCCTTCTGTAAGTATCTTTTCTGTATTCTTTAGTATAGTTTAGTTTAGTATTCTTTATTATAATATAGTATCATAAAATAATAAATTAGCCTTATTTATTATTAGGCCAAGTGAGAGTGACATGAAACCTGAACTCTGAATGGCATCATAGCCTCATGTGGTTATGGAAACTTCAGTAATTAGGAAATCCTCTATGGTGCAGTGGTATTTCAGGAAAAATAAAAAATTATACATTCATAAGTAAAAACAGGGATTGCTTTCTTTTTGTCTTCAAGGTGATTTCTGCTACTGAAATAATTGATTGGCAATGAAGATGGTGAAGGGTCTGAAGGTAAGGCCATATGAAGAGTGGCTGAGGTCACTTGGCTTATTCAGCTTGGACCAGGAACCAGGGATAGGGCCTGAAAGAATGGTCTGAAGTTGACTGAGGGGAGGTTTAGGTTGGATATAAGAAAAATTTCTTCATCCAGAGGGTGGTTGAGCACTGAACAGGTTCCCCAAATAAATGGTGACAGCCCCAAGCCCGACAGAGCTTAAGAAGTGTGTGGACAATGCTCTCAGGAGCAGGATGGGAATCTTGGGGTGTCCTGTGCAGGGCCAGGAGTTGGACTTGGTGATCCTTGTGTGTCCCTTCCAGCTCAGGATGTTCTGTGATTCCATTTTAAACATTTGAATAAGACTTTAGTGAAATCTAAGGGATCACATAATGGGAGAGAATGGAGGTGTGTCCTTTAGGCAACAATTTCAAGGTTCAGCAAAATCTGTTTCCTGGCAGGTAAAAAAAACCAAAATCCATCACAGGTGTTTTGCAACCTGTGTTTTGCAAAAATGAGATTTATTAGGCTTCTCAAAAGAGGAACTTATTCTACTGAATTCACCTTAATAGAGAAGCGGGATTAAACAGTGATCTTACAAAAAGCAAAAAGCTCAGAAGAGGAAACTGCATTTTAGAGCTCAAAGGTGCAGGGATAGCACAAGCATTCCTAAAAGTTTATTCAGATTAATCCTCACAAGGAAAATTAAAACGCAGAGCAAGGATTCTTCAGCACTTAAACATGAAACCAGAAAGAAAACATGGAATAAGAAATACAGAGCAGACATTGAAGATAATGGAAATATGACCCTGCAGTTTAAGGTCTACTTCAGCTCTGTTTCCTGTAAGGACTCTGCTGTGGAACCTGCTGTGAAAGGCAAGATGATTAATGGGAAGAAGACTGTGGACATGGAAATTTCTATTACCAAAGTGGAAACAAAACTCTCTAAACTCGTTTCATTTAGCCAGGGAGAAGGGAGGAGATACAGAGCTGGGTAATCAGCATCCTTGATATTTGAAAGAGCTGGCTCAGGAAATCAGTGCTCCATCTCAAAGCTCTTTAATAAATGTATGAATTTGGGGGTGGCTCCATCTGTGTGTCAAATAATAAATATAGCGTCCATATAGGAGTGCAGAAAAGCAACCACCCAGACCCAGAAATGTGCAAGCTTTAGAATAAATCTTCCCGAAAACAAAAATGAATGAATAATTAAAGAAAAGGAACGACCAAAGGAGGTGAAAATAAATCAAGATGGGAGGAAATACAGATTTATCAAAGGCTGTTTGTGTCTGATATCTTTCCTTAAAAAGGATAACCAATTCTTATGGATGAGAAAAATGCTTTAGACATAATCCACTTAGACTTCAATGAATATCAATATTGTGCCACATGGGATATTATTAACTGGAGAAAATATGGATCATTTCCAAAATACTAATGTAGTAAGTACCTACTAAAGAGAAATGACCTGGGATTCTGAAGAGAGGAGAACTTGTAGTTTGCAGGGCAGTTTTTAGTGGAGTTTCACAAAGCTCTGTCTTCAGACTAATCTTATTTAATGTTGCCATTGGTGACCCTGCCTTAAAAATAGAGCTTTACTAATGACTTTTGTAGACAGCACAGAGCTGGGAGGTACAGGCAATTCAGGAGAGGATTGGAGTATTAGTGAGGTGAATTGGATGGAGAACTGAAAAATATAATGGGACAAAGAGTAAGGTCGTGTGTGTGGGGATTAATAACAAGAGAATCAGCTCTGAAGCTGGAGCAGTGGAAAATGAGGGAGTAAAAAGGGCACGTTGTGTTTGCTGATCACAGAATGATACAGCCCTGGAAAAGCAAACATCCCAGGACTGCCTCAGCAAAGGAGTTCCCAGGAGAGGCCTTTGAGAGACTGAAATGAGGCCTCTTACAGGTTACAAAATCCTTGGCCCCCACAAACAACAAATGTGACTTTGAGACAGTCCTGAAGGACCAACCATCAGTGGCATGGAGCGGTCACCAGGCAGGAAAACCTTGGAGTGTTTGTGTTTTATACAGCCTGGGATGGGGGCAGCTCAGATAGAAAATGGCTATTTAATGAAAGTGAACTCCAGGAACACAGAAGGATTCTTTAAGCAGACGGACAACTGTGATTTTTAAACCGTATAATCATAGAAAGGCTTGGATTGGAAGTGATGTTGAAGCTCCAAACCCCATCCATGGGCAGGGATGCCACCCACAGATCAGGATGCTCAGAGCCCTCATGCAAGAATGGTGCAAGAGTGATGCAAGAATAAATTGTTATACTTTGGACATGGATTAATTTAGTCTGGGAAGCCTTAAGAATTAAGATGGAAGGGTCCGGGACAGTGTCCTAATGCCAATAATGGAAACAAAAGACCTTACTCACAGGTAGATTTATGAGGCAGAAACTGGAAGATATCACCAGCTGTTGTAACAGAATGGGTCTTGATTACCCAGAAAAAAGCCTGGTTGCTCTGAGCTCAGCTGTGTCACCCTCAGTCCCAAAATAGGAAGATGCTGCACTGACAGTTATGTGTCTCTGATAGAATCACAGAATCAAAGAATATCCTGATCTGGGAGGGACCCACAAGGATCACTGAGTGCAGCTCCTGTTCCTGCACAGGGCACCCCAAGAATCACACCCTGTTCCTGAGAGCTTTGTCCAAATGTTTTCTGAATTCTGGCAGACTTGGGGCCTTTTTGTTGTTCTCTGTTGCATGGTGCAAACCCATCTTAGAAGAGTCTTGAGGGAGACTTTGAGGTCTGCTGCTGGCTCCTGGCATGAAGGGTTTTTCTTCCCATCTTTATTTAAAGGAGATAATCCTGAGGTTAAATGAGCTGAGCCACGCTCTCAAGATGAATCTTTTTCTGTATGGAAAAACTTGGGAGCCCAGAATGCTTCCTAGTTTAGTTTAAACACTACCATGAGGCCAAAAATGAGCAGGATGAATCAAAGCCACTCACTCAGGAGGAAAACAATTTGCATGTCTTGGTTGATGAGGATCTCAACCTGACCTGGCAATTGTGGCCGGAAATTCAACCCTGTCCTGGGCTGCTTCCAAAGCAGTGTGGGCAACAGATGAGGGAAGAATTCTGTCCCTGTACTGTTCTGTCCTGAGACCACACCTGAAGCACAACATCCAGGCCTGGCATCCACAGTGAGAAGGATGTGGATCTGCTGGAGCAAGTCCAGAGAGGCCATGAGGGCTGAGCAGCTCTGCTATGGAGACAGGCTGAGACAGCTGGAGTTGTTCAGTCTGGAGAAGATTCCAGGCAGACCTTGGAGCTTCTAAAGGGGCTACAGGAAAGTTTGAGAGGTATTTTTCACACGGGCATGGAGCAACAGGACAAAGGGGAATGTTTTTAAAATAAAGGAGAGTAGATATAGATTTAAGGGGTAAATTCTTCCCTGGGAGGGTGGTGAGGGCCTGGCAGAGGTTACCCAGAGAATTTGGGGCTACTCTTTCCCTGGAAATGTCCAAGGCCAGGTAGGATGGGCCTTGGAGCAATCTGGGGTAGTGGAAGGTGTCCCTGCCCATGACAGGGGGTCAGGGGCTGGACCTGGATGACCTTTAATGTCCCTCCCCACCCAAACCATTCCATGATTTTATCATTAATAACCAGACCAGGCCTATGTAAGGAAGGAGAAAAAAAATCTCTCGTTTGTACTCTGCATTTCTACTGAATTGAGACAAAACATTACAGGACTGCCGTTACAACTGGGGGACATTTCTGTGTCGAGAGGGAAGGACGTGTCCTTATCGAGCTGTCCTTTCACAGCTCCTCTGAGTAAATGTTTTAGCAGAACACAAAGTTTCTCAGTACAAGGCCAACCTGCTGTACTTGCAGAAAGCCATTTACATGCTCACTCACACCATGTATCCTGAGGAAATGTTCAGAACCAGGCAGGACACCTTACTCAGCAGTGACATTGCTCTCTGGTTCTTGTAAAGGATAATTTACACAGTTTACTGAGTGAGTGAAATACAATAGAAGGTTAAATATCTCACATGGAACCAAATACAACCTCCTCGTTGCCCTCCTGAAATTACAAAAATCCCTGCAATGATAAAGGGAAGACACATTTCTTTAAGGCTCTGAGAGTTTGCTCAACAATAAAATGTAACAATAACAGAGAATTTTATAAAAGAAGTTCCTTTTTCTCTTTTAGATCATTTAAATGCATGTCTCCTTACCCTGCAGTGTCTTATCCACATCAAAGATGTATTCCACAGGTTAGTTAAGAGCAGTGTGCTGTTCCTTGCTCTTGACAGTTCATCCCAGTCAAGGAGTCCTCCTTGTGTGGGATCAGCTGTGAGAAAGGAGGAGGCTTCCCCCCGTTACAGAAATCAAAGTGTCACTTTTTGACTCATGTTAATGAATGCTCTGCCGTGTTACCTGGGGCTTCTTGAGGAGAATTATCTCTCTTGTAGCTTCTGCAAGCCGGGTGCTGCCAGGTCACTGTGACCTGACAGACACAGCCATGGGGGAGTGAAGTGGGAGAGTGACAGCACAGTTATCCTGGGAAGATCTGAGGAGGGTTTATGGAACAGTCAGAAAAAAAAAAATAAATAAATCAGGATGTATTTTTAACGTGGAGTGCGAAAAAGGAAAATGCTAAAAGGAAAAATAATAAATTTAACTTCTTATTTAGAAATCATCAATTTATTTTTTTTTTCAGAAGCCCACACTCAAGTGACAGTTGGTGATGTTAATACAGGCTGTATTTGGGACATGTCACATGGAAAGAAGTGATCCACTGAGCAGTGGGGCTGGAAACAATGAGGAATATCAGCCCTTGTTTGGAGGAGAAGGTTTGTGGAGGAGAAAACCGTCATAACTGCCTTGTATTCCCATAGTGACAGAGGGAGGGGACAGCCCTTGGTATCCATGGTGTGTGTGAGCAAGGAACGCTCGTGATGCACAAAATGCTGAGAGCCACTATCAGAGAGTTTTAGTAATTGAAAGGGAATGATAGAAATTCGAAAGTGATTCAAAAACTGTCCACACATCTATATTTATTCTCGTTTGGGTGAGTCAAACTCTGATTTTGGTGAGGGATGCTCTTTGGTGGGAGGACTTGAAGAGCTCAACTCTGTTTTCCCCTGGTTCATCTCCAAGGTGGCACCTGGTTGCAAGCCAAGAATTCTCTGTAGAAGAGGAGAAAAAAGAGCAGAGGGTAGAGAGGGGATCAAGACCAACAGAGGACTGAGATTTAGTGAAGAAACAGAGGGATGTGGTAAAGAAAGGAGAGATTTTTCCATTCATGGCATCAATATAGCTCAAACATGATGCTGCAGCAGAATTGAGACTGAGACAAAACATGCCTGTGCCCTTGGTAACTTTGAGCTGATCACTGGAAGCAGTGATGGATTCCTAAATTTAAATCATTAAAATAAGGCCAAATCAAAGCAGCTTCTGAGAATCCATTCAGAGAAAGCTCTCTTATTGTGCCAAGAGTAGCCTGCGTGCCAGAGCTCTAAATAAGCAGTCTAAATATACAGGTTCATAAATCTTGTGTGAGAAATTAAAACAAGGGAAAGGACATTGATTTATTACATGTTTGCTGAAAAGCTTAAGACTTCATCTTTCATTATAGTAACAGTGTTCTTCGTGCTCCGTAAGGGGGCAGAACTGCTTGACTTCAATTGTGCTCGTTTTTGTTTGTTGTTTTTTTTATTTTGTAATTATAAGGTGAGTAGAAAGTTTTCCCAGAACACCAATCTTATCAGTTCCACTTTTAGGTTGTTTCTAGATTCCCATTAAAAGTTTACAGCTCAGACCAAGTTCCCCAAAAAGAAACCAACCTCTCTAACTTGCAATACAGCTCTTGTTTCTGGAAAAGGATTTTGTAGGAATTGCCACAAAAATTGGGAGAAGCATTTGAGAGCTCAGGTGGCTGATGGACATGACATAAGTGTTGCTTCTTATTAAGGGTTAATCATAGAATCATAGAGTGTTTTGGCGTTGGAAGGGACTTTAAAGACCATCCAGTTCCAATCCCCTGCCATGGATTTCTACTATCCCAGGTTGCTTCAAACCCCTTCCAACCTGTCCTAGAACTCCTCCAGGGATGGGACAACCACAGCTTCTCTGGGTAACCTGTGCCAGGGCCTCACCACTCCCACAGGGAAGAATTCCTTCCTAATATCTGATCCAAACTTCCCCTCTTTCAATTTAAACTCATTAGCAAAGCGATTAATGAATGAACAGGAATTTTATACCAGATGCAGATACACCCCAATTTATTAAAAAGATATTTTATGGATAATTCCTTTAAGTGTAGTGGTTTTTATTTTTTTTTCCTCTGTTTTTTTTTTTGTCCGTCACTTTTAGTGCCTTCATAACCTCCAAACCTGAGTAGCCCTGGTGCCCTGTGCTGTGTGGAGAGAAGGAGGTTAAATGGTTAAATCCCTTCATCTCTGTGAATCACAGCCTTGGGCTGTGACTGGGGCTTGTCATCTCTGAATTTGGGATGTACACTTATTTTCCAACTCTGTCACTTTTCATGATCTTTATCTCCCTAAAACTTTCATGATCCAGATGTTCCCTGCTGGCTTAGGTGGCTGTGCTGGAAACCATCCCCACTTAGTGCTGCCTGATGCCTGTGACACAAATCTGTGTCCAGTCATCAGGGGAAGAAAATGGTATCTGTAGAGCATAGCTGGATTTAACTAGAAGAATATTAAATATCTCAGATTTTGGCACACGACATATCCATCATGGTTCGCTGCCTGTACCAACAGCTCCACGAGCAGCTATTCCTCCTCTCCATACCTCAAGGCTGACTTTACCTGGATAATAGCACTCACTTCTGAGGCACTTAATAAGTAGAAATATTGTGTCAGGTTGGAGGAAATCAAAGAAAAATTATCTGGGCAGGGAATTCCATTAATGTTGCTCAGTGTCAGCATCTGAGAGAAGTTTTAGGAAGACTGTCTTCAGTGCTGTAGATAGCATCCTCCAAGATTGATACCTTAAAACAACTGGCACACCTGATTTTTTTTCTTTTTTTCCAGATGGCTGAAGAAAATCTTCATGCCACTTATGGTCGGGTTTTTCTGTCAAGTTGTTTTTCTTTTTCTTTTTTTTCCCCTCAAGGTAGGGATGGAATTTGAAAATCTCCCTTCTAAAACTGACCTCCTCTTACGTAAATTGTTAAAACTTAAAAAAGACAGTGAAGACAAGGGGTGGGCTTGAGCCAGCAACCAGCAAAAGATGTTCAGGGCTTTAACTGGAGGGTTATATCCTCCTCCATTGTATCTCAAAGGCAGTACCAAACAGGATGTTCTAGAAAAGATGCCTATCTTGGAGAAAAAATTGTCTTCTACTTTTACCCTCAACATTTTCTTTTACTCCCCTAAAGATTTCTTCTAAACCTGAATTACTCAGGAAAAAATCCTCATTTCCTGGCATTCCAGCTTGCCTGAAACCACAGTGAGACGAAGCTTCTGTTGGCACAGGGGCAATGGGCACAGGCATGGCTGGGTTTGGCAGTGGCAGGATGAGGTTGTAGTTGGCTTTTCCCTTTTAAAGTCCTTCAAATGGGCAAAACATCAACTTTTTCTCCCATGGATTGTAGGCTGCCTCCTGGGTCTAGAAGCAGAAGTGGATCTGGGCTGAAGTGCCAAGTAATTCTACTTTCCACCCAGATTTTGCTGCTGCAAAGAAAGGGAATCTTCAAATTTGGGCAGGAGCCATGGAGACTGATATCTCTGCCTCAGTGCAGCTATGGACCTGGTCATCAAAATGCAGAATAATTCCTTGCACTGCCTGACCTGCTGGCCCAGATGGCTGTTCCATTTCACATGAGACCCACCAAAGACCTCAGGTCATTGGTTCAGTAAATCCTATGAGTCCCTCAGCCTTTCTCAAGGCAAAAAAGTCTTTGCACAAAGACCTTGAAAGTCAGAAGCAGGAGGAGGATCAGAATTTCCATCCCACTCACTGGACACGGCGGGCACTGGGAGAATTCATGATGGGCACTGGGCTGGAGAACTCTGCCCACATCCCAGCTTTGCTTTGCCTCCTTGCTGGAGTGGGGAAAATAATTTCCCCAAGACTCTTGAGCTAAGCAGATGGGACAGCTTGGTTTTTCGGGAGTTTAAGCATTCTTTTCTCTTCAGTCTCAGCCTAATTTCCATGTTCCCCGGAGAGGTGGTCATGGCATTAAGTCTGCCAGAGCTCAAGAAGTGTTTGGACAGCACTCTGAGGCTCATGGTGGGGCTCTTGGGGCTGTCCTGTGCAGGACCAGGAGCTGACTCAATGACCCTCGTGTGTCCCTTCCAGCTCAGGTAGGCCAGTGAGATGGAATTACCTTCTCTTTCCTTAGAGGGGATTTCTAGGAATTAAGTTTCAGAATTCCCTGGAGGTCAGTGTGCCTTTTTTTGCTCCTTGCACTGGATAATGGAAAAGCCACAGACTTCAGCAAGCTGATGAATTTCAGCAGTGGCTGAAAAGGCACAGTACAAATACAGAGTCCACAGGTACTGAGAAACCTCTGGAGAATAACAGCGAAAATGAGAAGAGGATGTGAAAACAACATGTGAAGAGAAAGTGAAACAGTTGGATTTGTTTAGCCTAGAAAAGAGAAACCTAAAGGAAGCCAGATGTGTGTTCTTCCAACAAAGGAGAGGGAGGCTATGAAGATCAATAGTTCTGTGCCCTTGGTGGCTAAAACAACACGAAATCTGTTCCACTTCCAGCAAAGAAAAGAAATTAAATGCCATGGAAGAAAATGAAGAGTGAATGTTGTCTGGAGAGGCTGTGAAAACTCCTTGGATGTTTACCAGGAGACCCGAGGCACACAAACTGTGGAGTGGTGTAGGTGTCCTTGATTCTGCCTTGGTGCAGAGGAGGGGGTTAGGACAGAGGTTCACAATTTGGGGAAAAAGAAGGTACCTGAGAAGGTGAGAAGCCCCAGAAAATTACTTTCAGCCTTGTTTTTTGCTGCTTCTATGCCCAAAGCCTCTATTTTTGAAGCTGTAGGATGAAAAACAAACACACACCACCTCCAGCCTCCTTTCTTTTAACCAAAGCAAACAGCCAGACTAGAACAAAATAATTTTCAAGGGAATTTGGAAAGAAGAGTGAAGCAGAGAGGTTACTCATCTGCTCTAGAAAAGAAGGATAGCTCAGAATTAAAAAGTCCAAAAGCTTCGGGAGTCAATGACCTTTATGTCCATTGCATCCCTTGGAAATCCACTTCTAAATAAATACTGCTGGCTGACGCATGCTCTAATAAAAACGGCATATTGCAGTCATTTGCTGGTTGGTTCAGAGCCTTGTCAGCTCATTCACAGCACATTTACTGCCAAATCATTCCTTTAATCACAGAACAAGAAATGTTACACATGCTGAGCAAATCTCCCTCATTAGTTTGGGTGGGTTACCACTGCAGGCTGGGAAACCTCAGCTTCTGTTTTTCAGAGGAGGTCGTGTAACCCACTGTGTGTGTCAGTCACAGCTGGCACCTCCAGGGCTCTGCCAGGATGGAAACCACAACCTCATAAAATTGATTTTCAACCTCTGAAGATGCTTCACCACCACTGCCCTGGGTCAGACATACCTGTGCTTTCACTGAATGTGAAGAAGTCTTGTGGAAATAATTAAAGTCCTGCTCAACCTCAGTATAGTGTTGGGATTTGACCCTTTCTAATTGTGATCCACTGGGGGAAATTAAATAAGTAAAATTAGTAAAATAAATAAAGCAAGTTAAATAAATAAATAAGTAAAATAAGAGGTGTGGCTGCAAGTGTCCCTTGTGCCCACCATCGTCAGCCTTGTGAAGGACGTGGAGCTGTTGGAGGAACTCTAGAGGAAGCCACCAAGATGATTAAAGATGATCTATTTCCATCTTCTCCTGCCACAGAAATTTCATATTTATACTGTTCTGGCAAACTCAAATAAAGGAAAAATAAGTATTTTGAATCTGTGTGTGTCAGTCATGGTTGGCACATCCAGGGCTCTGCCAGGATGGAAACCACAACCTTGTACTCTCATAAAGCTGATTGTCAACCTCTGAAGAAGTTTCACTGTCACTCCTGGGTCAGACATAACTGTGCTTTATTTTAGCTGCATGCAGCAATCCACTGAGTGGTGCTTTTTATTCTTAGAAGTCTTGTGGAAATAATTAAAGTCCTGCTCAACCTCAGTATAGTGCTTTCTAATTGTGATACACTGGGAAATTAAATAAGTAAAATTAGTAAAATAAACAAAGCAAGTTAAATAAATAAGTAAGTAAAATAAGAGGTGTGGCTGCAAGTGTCCCTTGTGCCCGCCATCCTCAGCCTTTGAAGGACATGGAGCTGTTGGAGCAACTCTAGAGGAGGCCACCAAGTTGATTAAAGGGATGGGGAAGTTCTCCTGTGAGGAAAGGCTAGGAGAATTTGTTTTTTTCAACCTGAGAAGGAGAAGGCTTGGAGTACGTCATTGTGTCCTTCCAGGACCTCAAGATAGCCTGGAAGAAAGATGTGGAGGGATTATTTACAGGAGCCTGGAGTGATAGGACAAGGGGGAACAGCTTTGAACTGACAAAGAGAGTAGGCTTAGGTTGGATATTAGGAAAAAAAATTTTTCCCTGTGAGGGTGGTGAGGCCCTGGCAGAGGTTCCCCAGAGAAGCTGAGGATGCTTCATTCCTGGAAGTGTTTAAGCCCAGATAAAAGAGGGCTTAGAACAACCTGGTCTAGTGGAAGTTTTCCCTGCCCATGGCTGGGGGTTTGTAAAAAGATGACCTTCAAGCTCCATTCCAGCCCAAACCATTCCATGATTCTGTGATTCTCACACCTTAAGTATTACTGTCAGCTCTTGCAGGGGAAAAATAATTCAGGTTGCCATTAATATGTAGGAAAAGGTTAGGTAATGCCTGAGAGCTTTAACCTGTACGAGCTGTGGGCTGGGGTTTTACACTGCACATAATCAGAGACTTTCCTGAATTAGGGCCCATTGCAGATATTTGCAACCAGCAAAGCAAGAGCAGAAATTCCCATTGGCTTACAGAGGCAGAAGCTGCAGATGCAATGTGTTCCTTTTTTCCTGGGAGAATCTGTCTGTGCTCGAAAATTAAATATTCTTGGAAAATTTCCTGTGCAATGAGGGCAACTGGCACCTCCGGAGCTGCCTCTGTGCTAGGAACGTGTTGAGATGCAAAGTGCCAAGTGGGCCTGAGCCCGGGGATGCACTGATGCTGGAGTGGGACTGGGAGGGATTTGGAGAGCCCCAAAGGCTCTCCAAGGGCCTCTCCAAACTTTTTCTGAAATAGATGGATGATATTCTGCTGTCTGAGGACATTCCCAGACAGTTCAATATAATGTTACACAGCCATCCAAAAATGCTGTCCCAAACTCATCTTCACCTTTACAACTCGAGCAAAGAGAATTTCGTGCCAGCACATGCCATTTCCTGACAATTCAAGCACCGTCATCCTCATTTTGGTGTTGGTTCTTTTTTTTTTAATACCCCCTCTGTCATCTGAGGTGACCAAATAAAAGTCTGGTCACTTGTTTTACAGAATCACAAAATCCTAGAATGGTTTGGAAGAGGCCTTAAAGATCATCCATTTCCAGCTTCCCTGCCACAGAAATTTCATATTTATACTGCTCAAGCAAACTCAAATCAAGGGGAAAAAAAGTATTTTGAAGCTGCAAATGCAATAAAATGCACAGGTCTCTTTAGTCTAAGGTTATCCCATTGTGCCACTGGCCTTGGCTCATATTAATAAGTGTTACCACACCATTCAGTCACTTTTG
>JAXCLO010000114.1:150308286-150361802 GCA_035583995.1 Arremon aurantiirostris
AAATAATAAATCAAGCCTTCTGAAACATGGAGTCAGATCCTCGTCTCTTCCCTCATCCTAAGACCCCTGTGAACACCGTCACAGTTCTACATCCTCAGAGTCCTCCCAAAGAAGCAGTGAACTGTGATGGTCAGGGCCACAAAGATGATGAAAGGGAGCACCTCTCCTGTGAGAAAAGCCCGAGGGGATTTGGATTATTTAAATTGGAGATGAGAAGGCTCCAGTGAGACCTCATTGAAGCCTCTTTGTACTTAAAGGGACTCCAAGAAAGCTGGAAAGGGACTTCTAAAAAGTGCATGATAGTTCAAAGGGAAATGGTTTTAAGCTGAAAGGGAGTAGGTTTAGATTGGATATTAGGAATAAATTCTTCCCTGTGAGGATGTTGAGGCCCTGGCACAGGTATCCCTTAGAATCTGTGGCTGCCCCATCCCTGGAAGTGTCCAAGGCCAGGTTGAATGGAGCTCTGAGCAACCTGGGGTGGTGGAAGATGTCCCTGCTCATGGCAGGGGATGGAATGAGATGGCCTTCAAGCTCTCTTCCAACCCAAACCATTCCGTGATTCCATGATTCTATATTTTCAAGTATGGAATGCTCCCTGAGGTGGGACTTTTGTGAGAAACGTGGGTACAACACATCACACGGGCTGTGAGCCTTCTGCTACTCCTCCAAGACAGATGGTATTTGAGAATAAAAGACTTTGTTACAGGTTTAGGGAGACTTTAGTAAGGGAAAAGACATGAACTTGACTAACTATCCTGTGTTTAAGTGGTTATCCCTTATTTCTGAAAGATTTAAACATGACAAGCTCTTCCTTTGTTGAAATAATCATGGAATCACAGAATAGATTGGGTTGGAAGAAAACTTAAAGATCTTCCAGTTCCATGGGCAGGGAAACTTTCTGTTTCATCCATTTCTTTTAGGTAAGTAAAAGATCAGCTAAATCATCAACCACATTTTTGCAGGACAGAACTGAAGCAGAGTGGCTGTTTATGGCACTTTTCAGTGCAAAACCTGCCTTGAGAAACCTTTTAACAAAAGTGAGCCCAAGCCTGGGCGAATTAGTCTTAAGAAAAGCCCATTCATGTTGCACTCTGCAGTCCTGAATCGCACACTTGAAATAAAAATAATGGACTTTTCCTGTCAAAATGTGCTATTACCCCATAAAAACTCCTCCTTTTCACTTTTTACTCACGTAGAGAAATTGCATGCAAGGAAGCAGATCTGTGGAAGGCCCATCAGCAGCTCAGCAGGCAGCAGATGCTCACCAGAGGTGTAGATCAGTCCCTTTACAAGGCTGCAGTGAGGTTATCTGTGGGTTAAAGCCTCCAGAGGTGATGGCAAGTGAGATATTCCTGATGGGTGCTGTCTCTGGGAGCATCCTTCCCTAATCCAGAAGCTGCTGGGTCTTCACTCCAGTGTGGATGCAACATAAGATGTGTCTGACTCCAGCCTGGATCAGCAGGAGCATCTCTGAACTGCATCAAGAAGTGATCTTGGTTCAAATATCTGAGAAAGTCTGGACAGAAGGTCTGGCATGAGCAGTTTGAGAAGGGCAGCAAAGCTGGGGAAGGCCCTGGAGCACAAGTCTGAGCCGAAGAAGTTGGGGATGGGGCTCAGCCTGGAGAAAAAGAGTCTCAGGGGGAATTTATTGCTTTCTACAACTCCCTGACAGGAGGGTGTAGCCAGGTTGATTTCTTCTCCCAGGGAACAAGTGATAGGGTGAGAGGAAATGGCCTCAAGTTGCACCAGAAGAGGTTTAGATAAAATATTATGATTTTTTTGTTGTTGTTGTTTTCTCATGGAAAGGGTTGTTAAATATTGGAACAGGCTGTCCCAAGAAGTGGTGGAGTCATCATCCCTGGATGTGTTGAAAAAATGTGTGGATGTGGCCCTTGAGGACACAACTCAGTGGTGAACATGGTGATTGTGGCTGGGTTGATATCTGTACTTGATGATTTTAAAAATATTTTCCAACCTTTAATAGTTCCATGATCCTGTGACTGAGAAAATTCTCCTGACTTGATCATCATAAATAAGGCAACACAAAAACAAACCAAATTATAAACAACTTTTGTACAGGGCTGAAACACTTGAGATGTTTTCCCTAATGAAGATATGAAGAAAATTACACATTCTCACTTTGACAGGAGCAACTCGTGTGATACGATTGTATCTACCATCATTCCTATGGGTCATTAGATTGAAAGAACAAATTAAAACGAGTTCTTCTGAAAAATTCACCCATTGTTAAATAATATATCTTGGCAGAATAAAAGCATTGCCTGTTTCAAGTGATATGCTAGCTCCATTTTCAATCAAAAGAATCATTAAAGGCTTGGTTGAAAAGGGTGTATTTTCCTCTGTGGCCACTGGTGCTTTAAACCATGGAAATGTTAAAACGCTCCTGGCAGATGCTCATTCCTGTACAGGAGAAACAGAAGTGATCTATTGTCTGCTTAATTATTTTTAATAACAGAGTAAAAATTCATTAGAAATGCTTGAAATTGCAAGAAGTGTATTAGAGTTAATTAGCTTCACAACGTGTCATCATTTGTGGATGACAAAGCTCACACTGACTTCCACGGGACGAGTGCTGCTGTTGGTCCTTGGTTGGTCATAGGGAAATTTGAAATAAACAAAGTTCTCAGTCAGAGATAAAATGATATTTTTTGTGCCCCTCACTGCAAGAAAGTCTTTGAGGGGCTGGAGCATGTCCAGAGAAGGGAATGGGGCTGGGGAAGGGTCTGGAGAACCAGGAATGGCTGAGGGAGATGGGAAAGGGGCTCAGCCTGGAGAAAAGGAGGATCGGGGGGGACCTTCTGGCTCTGCACAGCTCCCTGATGGGAGGATGGAGCCAGATGGGGATCAGGCTCTGCTCCCAGGGTACAAGGGAGAGGATGAGAGAAAACAGCCTCGAGTTACTCCAGGGGAGGTTTAGTCTGGATATTAGGAAGAATGTTTCATTGGAAGAGTTATAAAAACAATGGAATAGGTTGTGTTCCCTGGAAGTGTTCAAAATGTACAATTGAGGTCATGATTTAGTGCTAAACATGGTGCTGCTGAATTGACAGCTGGAATTGATGATTTTAAAGGTCTTTTACTGATTCTGTGATTCTGTGATGTAAATGAGGAATAAGAAAAATAAAGAAACAAAGAACATGAGTTTTTCCATGCACCAAGTGTTCAAATAGAGAGTAGAATCAGCAGCCTGCCAAGCTCAATAAAAGGAGGGAATCATTATTAAAAGTCGAAGTCATTTGTTTTTAACCAATTCTGGGATGAAAAGTTTGGAAGTGTCAGTGGAGCCAGAGTGAAGTGGAAAGCAAGACAGGTTGTAAAGTGGTTGGCATCTCCAGGACATATGGAGAGGGTGTTCATAATTCATGGAAAATGCTGAAGTTTGAGTTCTAGAAAATTCCTGAACAGTGAAACTTTTGAAGATAGAGACAGCAAATAGCATGATTTGTCAAGTGAATATTTAATAGCATTACCAACCACATTTGTGAAATTTATCCCTAGGTTAGTTTTTTGGGAAAACGTTGGTTTTCAAGGCTCTTACCTTCATTTTAGTCTTGGATTGCCAGAGAATTTCACAGAAAATGTTGCTTGGAGGACACTCATGGAAGGCATTTAGTGCAACCTCCTGCCTGAAACAGAACTGTTCCCAACGTTAGATCAATTCACCAATGACTTCTCCCAGTTGGGTCTTGACACTTCCATGACCTCTCTAGCAAAAAGGTTCAGTGCTTTTTTAGTGCAGGTTATGCCTCAGGTTTTAGCTTTTATATTTTTTAGATTCTGTACTGTTTTAGTGTGTGGGTCTGAGCTTCATATTAGGGGATGGTGAGCTCTCTTCACAGAGCAGGGAGACAAAACAATTTCTGCTCTAGCTGGGGACCAAGGACAACCGATCCAAATTTCAGCCCCAAGGGCATAAACAACAGGGAGAGACTGGAGAGAGAAAAACAAGAAGGATGGGACTTCATAACCTAAAGTTATAATTGGACAATTAACTCCAATATGTTAGTGGACCAAAACTTATAAAAGTGTGAGATCCTGTGACTGGTTGTGCATTTTGTGACCATTTTGGTTCATCTTGGGTGCAGCCCTGGCTGGGCTCTCGTGCTGCCCAAGGTGGATCCATTGAGGCCTTCTAATAAATCCCTTCTTTATTCTTTATCTCTGTCCAGCCTCTGTTCTAGGTCAGCCTTCACAAGGCATCACAGGAGTTGTTTTGGGGTTTATTGAGGCCCATGTAGTGATAGGACAAGAGGGAATTGCTTTAAGCTGAAGCCGGGTAGGTTTAGGTGGGATATTAGAAAGAAATTCTTCCCTGTGAGGATGGTGAGACCCTGGCACAAGCTGTACAGGAATTCTGTGGCTGCCCCACCCCTGGGAGTGTTCCAGGCCAGGTTGGATGGGGCTTGGAGCAGCCTGGGATAGTGGAAGGTGTCCCTGCCCATGGCAGGGGTTGGAACTGGATGATCTTTAAGGTTCCTTTTCCAACACAAACCATTTGATGGTTTTCTTAGTTCAGTGCCATGCTTAAATTTGCTGAGGGTGCACTGTGCCACCACCAGGGACACTGAGGAAGGGGAAGGATGAAATCAGCCCTGGCTGCTCTTGTTATGAGCTGCCTGACAGACACTCAGCCCTTGATCCCTGTCCTTTGAACAAGGTGATCCAGCCAATTTTCAACCTACTTGACAGCCTGTTCTTCCACCACTGCCTCCGAAGGAGAATGCAGTGGGAGGTGATATCTAAAGTCACATTAAGCACAAGACATGACATTTACCAATCTTCTTTCACCCACCAGCCATCCAATTCTGTCAGAGAAGGTAATTAGGACCCTCAATCACACTTTGCCCTTCCTGTTGAACTCCTTGATTTTTCCAGACAGACAAGTGACTTGGAGTGACTTATACTTTCTAATATTTTCCTCATTATATTATCTATTGTTGTTGCTGTGTTTTACTTACTTTTGGTGATTTATTAGATCAGTCTTTTTCAGTTAGCAGGGATTTCCCATATCACTTAATTTTCCATCGCATCGACCTGGCCTTGAATGTTGAGCAGGACTTCTTAATGACCTTTCTCAATTCTTCAAAAGGAGTTTAAAATTTACAGATCATATTTCATCGTGTGGTTCACGAAAACAGGAAAACATTTACACACATCCCCAAAATGTTTTTTTTTTTTTATGATTTGTGATACATTTCAATGTGTTTGCCTGCCATAAACCCCTTCTTTTGCACGTTAAAGTTGCTTAATTTAATTTTCTAAGTTCTTTAAAGAAGATAAAAGTGAGGACAGACTTGCTCATAGTCACTCTAAATGTGTCTTTTGAAATGTGTTAAAAGTCTATCTGAGTTTTATGGTTCAATATTAAAGCTTAGAATTGCACTGAAGTGTAGACAGAACATGGGAACTAATAGAAAACTTAGGAATTATTTTGAAAAATTGGTCATGTATTTGTATCTTACCTGCAATGACTGTGATAACCAAAGAGGAAATAAATATATAAATAAAGTTTTATTCAGCAACATAAACTACTTCTGAAATACCCAATGTTTATTTTTCATGGAACGCTGTGTTCTTAACCTAATTTATTGATGTTCTTTAAAGAAAAAAAGTTTGCTGTTTCAGGATATCGTAAACATTATGAAATAAGTGGGATCAGCAAAAGGATAGAATGAAGTGAAAGATCAAGTGGAGTGTGTTTACATGCCTCAAGAAACATCCACTCAGAAATAATAACATTTTTTCCTTCAAAGAACCTTTTTTCCCATTTTTTTAAATATTGTGGAATTTGATTTATTCACAGCAGCTATGAAAAGCATCTTTTCTTTGTGCAAGCAAACAAGTTCCTGAAGTTGATAAATACATATTCTATTAAAGTTAAATCCATCCTTTCTGTAAAAAAAAATTGTAATAGATTCTGAAATTAATGTTTTATGAAATATCTTAGAGACCTTTTGTTATTTAGAAAAGTGAAGCTTGTAATCAGTCAGTGGTCTATTTCAGGGCAATGTAAGGTTCACTTTAGAGGAAAATACCTGATACTTTACCAGAAGCAGTTTTTTCCCTAAAATACCTCTTGTAACAAAGTACTGTCCTTTATTCTGAGTGCTTTGCCTGGAGCATTGATTAGAACATGTAATTACAGACAAGTTTTGCTGAAATCATTATTGTAAACAGGCTCCACAGAGGTTGGGACCAATAGTTCACACACAAATATACAAATGAGGAAGGGAGGTGGTACCTGAGGAGCAACTCTGTAAAATCCTCCAGGTGGGTGCTGTGGGGTTTGTATTTTGCCATACACATCTATCAGGAGATAGGACAGGAGGAAATGGCCTCAGACTGCTCCAGAGGAGGGTTAGATTGGATCTTAAGAAATATTTATTCCCTGAAAATGTTGTCAGATGTTAGAACATGCTGTCCAAACCATCCCTAGAGGGATTTAAAATTTAAAACTCCATGGATGTGGAACCATGGGTTGGTGATGGCCTTGGCAGTGCTGGGTTAATGGTTGGACTTGGTGATCTTAAAGGACTTTTCCAATCAAAATGATTGGAAAATCATTTCCACGATTCCATTTTAGCACCTTGATTGTTTCATCAGGAGCACTGGCACCATTCCTTACGCAGGGTTAACGGGGATGATGCTCTGATACTGAACTGGGCAGGTGGAGTTTGTGCACATCAGGTTCATAAACTGATGAGAAAAGGATGGAAAGGAAAACTCTGTTTTTTAATGGGAAAACTCTCCTGGGACAAAAAAACTGTGGAAGTGAGATGATGCAGCACTGCAGACACTTCAGCTCTCTCTCCAAATACCTGATTTCAGAATATAAAAATAAAACAAGGGGACATGAAGGAATAAACGAGTTTGGAGTAGAAAGGAGTTGGTCAGAAATCCTGGAGAAGGAAAACCTGTGGGAAGGGGCTGTTGTGTAACAGGACAGACCCATGACAAGAAACAAGCTGCCAATACATGAAAATAAAATATTTTTGTTATAAATTGACTTCTGAGGAGTCTTCTGTATCCTAGGAAATATTAATGAATTGTGCTCCTCATTTCTTCTGCCTGTATCTCATCTTTTGTCCTGAACAAACTCCCTGCTGTCTCCCCTGCCTCTAACTTTGACTTATACTGGTTGTCCAAGGGATTTTCAATCATTTAAAAAATGCTGATTTTTTTTTGGAACAGCTCACTTGTTAGTTGACTGATGTGAAGTATCCTAAATTGATGCTGGTTTAGGAATATGGGACCTCAAAAGTGATTCATATATTTAGCAATATAATTCCAATTCTTTTCTATACCTAATTTTTTCATTGTTGGCTTATCTTAACAGGTAGAAATAAATCCATTTTCTTTTTTTATAAACAAGCTCAACTATTTTGCTGGATACCAAGTTGTCTGTAACAGGTCATGGAAAATAACAGCTCTTGAGCATCTTTTGGGGTTTTTGATTAATGTTTTCCAGACATTTTTCTGGAAACCAGGCAGGTAAGGGATGTGATAAACAAGTAGTGGCATGCTCAGAAAAACAGAAGAGCCATGCTGATCCTCAGGAGTGTCTCATCTGGATGCACGAGGACAGATTGTACAGACAATTGTACAATCAAACAGCCCAGTCTAGCAAGGAACAGGGACTGGCAATGACAATAGTGGAGTAGTTAAGTGATGCTCATACTTAGAATCATAGAATGGGTTGGAAAAGGGACCTTAAAGATCATCCAGTTCCAATCCCTGCCATGGTCAGGGACACCTTCCACTATTCCAGGTTGCTCCAAACCCTGTCCAACCTGACCTTGGACACTTCCAGGGATGGAGCAGCCACAGCTTCTCTGGGCACCCTGTGCCAGAGCCTCACCACCCACACAGGGAAGAATTTCTTCCCAATATCCCACCTAGATTTACATTTCCCCTTGTCCTGTCACTCCAGGTTCTTGTAAAAAGTTCCTCTCCATCTTTCCTATCAGCTGCCTTTGGGTACATGAAGGCTGCCACTAGACCATCTCAAAACCTTCTCTTTTCCAGGTTGAACATTCCCAATTGTCTCCCAGCATTTCATCACAGCAGAGCTGCTCCAACCCTCTGATCATCCTGGTGCCTCCTCTGGACTCTTTCCAGCAGTTCCCTGTCCTTCCTGTGTTGGTGTCCCAGAGCTGGAGGCAGCTCTGCAGGTGGGGTCTCACCAGAACAGAGCAGACGGACAGAATCCTCTCCCTTGACCTCCTGCCCACAATGCTTTGGATGCAACCTAGGATAACAGAGCTAAAGTTAAGGGAGTTTAATAAAAATTATAATTTTCAAGCCATCTGCAGCATCATATTGTCCCTCATTTCCTCCTCCAAGCTGTGTTATTGTCCTCTGGAGTCAATATCATCTTCTGCTTCCTCCTTCCCTACCTTCCCCCACCTTCCCAAATACTGAGACATTGTTTATGCCAGTATTTTCTGAGGTTTGTTTGTTTGGGTTTTTAACAATGAAGTAAAAGCCTCTGAAATCCTATTTTTTCTACGGTTGCCGTAACTGCCTTCATTAATGATACTTCTCTTTGTTAGGAGGAGCTGATTTATTTAATTGTATTTGCCAGGAATGTATCTGGAAGGGAAATAAACTGTGAGAAATAGACCTTATCATGCCATGCACGCCTGAATTTCAAACTGATTTTACTGGAAGCTACATTATGGGGACAAAGCTGAGGCACTGTCGTTCTCCTGCACCTCAAAGGCGCAGCAAACCTTGACAATCCTCCAGGAGAAGCTCTGCAGCTTTAGCAGAGTGTCCATTGAAATTCAAGGAAATGCCTTTCCTCTCCTTTCTGGCTTCAGACTTTGGAGTTCACAGGAATGTTAGGCAAGCCTTTTGCTTTGAAATGATCTTCCCCTCGCAGAGCTGGGAGTCACCTTGGGTAGCCAGACTCAGGAATTCAGCTTCAGCACATAGCTACAGGACATTTGTGTGCTCAGGGAGAAGAGCTGAGCAGACCAAAGGTATTAAAGATGGTCCCATTGCCTGCCCATTTCTACTCATCAGAAACTGCAAATCCCACTGGAAAACATCTCTCTCTGTGCTTTAAATTTTAAAAAATACAATAAAAAAGAGTGTCTGGTTAAGAATGTAAGGTTGTTTGGAGGAATCCCAGCAAGGGTTGATGCAAAATAAGGCAGAAGCACTGACAGCAGCCTGTCCAGGGGGAATTTCATCTGGGGTCAACAGGACGATCTCCAGGATGAGAGTGGAGTTCAAACTTTCCAAATTGTCTCTGGGCAATGGAGAATATTGGGTCTTGTGCCACTGAGGGATTTCCATTTCTAAAATAGCATTGGGATAACTGGGAATTGGGAAAGGCAATCTGCCAACAAATCTGAGGGTGTCATTTGCCAGCTGTGTCCTGGGCTGCATCTAAAACAGAGTGGCCAGCAGGTCAAAGGAGGGAATTCTGCCCTTCTATCCTGGTGAAACCCCACCTGGAGCTGTGCTCAGCTCTGGAGCTCCCAAAAAAAGACTTGGACCAGTCCAGAGAGGTCATTAGAATAATAGAGGGATGGAGCACCTCTGTTCTGGAGACAGACTGAGAGAGTTGGGATTGGTCAGCCTGGAGAAGAGAAGGTTCTGGTTGTTGGGTTTTATCTTCTTTTTTTTTTTGCCAGGATCAGGATTAAATGTGTGAGACAGCATTTCTTGTTCAAACGCAGATGTTTATTAGCTCTTATCTCTATTACAGTCTCACAGACTGTGAGTTCTACAGCACTTCACTCTGATAAACTAAAAACTAAAAATGGAGACCTATCTCTTTTTCTACAAGGCCTTTTAAGGATGAACTGTCCAATTAAGAAATGACACCTAAATTATTTTTACTTTTAACCCAATTACCAACTTCCCGAAATGTGAACTTTTTTATCCAATTACACAAAACCACCCAAACCCATGGAGAAGAAGGTGAAAAAGAAGGATCAGCCTCTACCCTAAAACCTCCACCTTGTTTATATATATTACTATATTCTAAAATCTTAAACTCTAAATTTTCCACCATGTGATATTACACACTTCTATTCAAACTCCACACCCACAATCCCAGTTCTGTCATTCAGTTTTGGAAGTCTCCCCACCCTCAGGTCAAATGCAGTGTTCCCTTGGGGGTCAGTGCCTGACAGCACAGAAAGTCTAAAATTCTCAGCATCCAGGGCTCCAACATCTGGGGAGACCTTAGAGCCCCTTCCATTGTTTGAAAAGAGCTGGAAAGGGATTTATTTTGCAAGGGCTTGCTATGACAGGACAAGGGGGAATGGCTTTAAGCTGAAAGAGGGAAGATTTAGATGGAATATTAGGAAGAAATTACTGTGAGAGTGGTGAGGCCCTGGCACAGATTGCCCGGAGAAGCTGTGACTGCCCCATCCCTGGAAGTGTCCAAGGCCAGGTTGGATGGAGCTTGGAGGAACCTGGGACAGTGGAAAGTGTCCCTGCCGATGGTAGGGGGTAGAACTGGATGATCTTTCAGGTCCCTTCCAACCCAAACCATTCTATGATTGAAGACAATCTCCAAAAACACAATCCAAGCTCTTTGGTTTTCCACTCGTCTTCCCCCAGCCCTCTCTTTGCACAAACATCCACCTTGGCTGCGCTTTTTCTTCTAGAAAGGAATTTCTGCACTTTTATGGGCAGAGGGTTTGTGCTTAGGAGGAAGGAATGGGTTGTGTTTTCAGCCTTGCATTGCTTTCAATTCTCACAGGATTTTCTACATAGGAAAACTGCATGGGAGTCTCAACCAGGGTGTAGGACAATACATTCCACACTTAGGAACTGATCTAGAGCAATATTAAATTTTAACCAGTGTCTGAGGAATATTTGTTCCTGGTTTATTGGGTCTTCAATAGGAAGTTTAAGTCCAAAGTTTAAAATCCCCAAAAGGAGAAAAAAGGCTGGAATTGAAATTTTGATTTGAACCCTTTAAGGATAACTTTCTATAATTCAATTCTGGTTCCTAAAACATGTTCTGCCAAATTCCTATTATTGAAATCAACATTAATTAATGTTGCTTTTACCATGTTCTTCGGATTACCATGACTTTCAGCCATGACTTTTATCACTGATATATTTCAAAATTATCATTCTAAACCTTTAAATATCAAAATTAGTCAGTAAGAAGCTGCACCAGAGCCACACAAAAAGTGATTCACCTGTTTCACCATGACTCAAATACAAATAGTTCGGAATTTTTTCATGGAAAAATAACTTCCAATAGCAGCGTTATATGGGAGAAGGATTCTTGACTAACCCAAGGTGTGCTGTGCCAGTGATGCAGCAATGACTGAATTCAGTTATTATTTAAAATTGCAGCTTATAGATTCAATATTTCCTCTATTTTCTTTCTAACTGACCACCATGTGGGCTTTGTGTTTCTTCTTGGGCCATGTCTACATCATCCAGCACAAGAGTTAAAGAAGTTCTACTGAAATAAATGTCCCCATGGCCAGACCCCCAAGGACCTCTCCCTCCCAGCAAGATGCTGAGCAGAAGATTGGCAATTCCATTATCTTCTAATTTACTTATTTATTTTACTTAAAATTGGTCTGGAACCTTGATCAAGATTTATAAAGCTTGTCAGTGCGGGACCAAAAGTGAGATGGGCAATGTGTAATGGGGATGAAGAATAAGCAAAAAGCCAATCAGGTAAAAAAAAATAAAACCAAATTAAATTAAAATAAAAATTGGCTAGTCCCACTTATGGTGTCTGCAGTGTCCTGCACGCCAACACTTCTAAGTTTGAACCTCCAGAGATATTAATATTGTGCTAATAATAGCCAGCTCTGTATCTCTGTGTATTCCACATATGCATAAGATGTTCGTTGCTAATTTGTCTACAGGAAGGTCTGAAATCCTCTCTGAAGATTTCAAGTGTCTTACAAGTTTTATTTTTACATCGAAGTTGCCGAAGGTGAGCCTAGTTTCACCACCCACTCATGCACTGAAAAAAAAAAAAGCTTCTAATTTGCTTGGAGAAGGTCCTCCAATCCCCACCCACAGCAGCATGGTATTTTAAATTTTCTCAGAAGAGTTGATCATGGCGAGACCCTTAAATTACCACCTACGTCCACACACCCACGGGTAGATGCACTTGGGTTCCTGTAACGTGGAGCTCTGGAAAATTGACTTTTTGAGAGATCTGGATGTAGGTTTCTCCGTGTTTGTTGACAGAGAAAAGGTGAGAAATACAAATCTGCTTGCAAGCTCTGCACAGGGGAGTTTTCACCAACAGAAAACGGTGTCTTAACACAAGCTGGAGCTCACCTTCAGGTTTGCACAGCTGTAACTGGTTTTTTTTTTCTTTGGATTCAGTCTGGAAATTAAGTTAATTTTCTGTGCTGCTGCTGTCTTGTATCACGGTGATGTTTCAGTCTGGGTAGAGAATAGAACTTGTCTATTTGAAAAAGAAAAGAGATCACTCAGATTCATATTGAAGCTGTTGACAGAGCATTCCATCAGGGGAAAAGTGAGCAAGCAGAGGTCCCCGAAAGCCCAGCATCATCCCTTTTTGCCAGGCAGGGATGCAGAGGCACAGGAGGGATGAATGCCATGACTGATTGATGCTCACTGTCTCTTGCCAGGAAAGAGTTGGGAGGAGATGCTAAATCTCCCCATTAGCAGTTTCCTGTCTCAAGTACTACTGCATGTTTGATCCCCTCCTGTCTCTCTGGGACACTCCAGTCACTTTTTCTCCCCTGAGCTCTGATCTGGTCCCAGAATTCGATCCTGTGATGTCTCTCCACTCTTTCCTGGCCAGGGATCTTGTTTTGGACCCAGGTCACTTTTAGGATTCCACACCACAATAAAAGAAGTCTATAAAGCTGTTATAAAGCATCAGAAGGAGATTATGAAGATGGTGAAGATATAAATCTGTTATAAAGCATCAGGAGGAGATTATGAAGATGATGAAGGTCTGCAGGGGAAGGCATAAGAGAAGTGGCTGAGGTCACTTGGTTTGTTGAGCCTGGAGAAAAGGAGACTGAGTGGAGACCTCATTGCAGTCTTCAACATCCTCACAGGGTGAAGCAGAGGGGCAGGTACAGATCTCTGCTCTCTGTTGAGCAGTGTCAGGGTCTGAGCTGTGCCAGGAAATGTTTAGGTTGGATATTAGGAAAAGGTTCTTCCTGCAGAGGTCTGTCCCTTCTCCCCAGGGAAGTGGTCAGAGCACCAAGTCTGAGTTCAATGAGTGTTTATACAACACTCTCAGGCTCATTGTGGGATTCTTGGGGTTGTCCTGTGCAGCATTTGGACTTTGATGATCCTCATGGGTCCCGTCCAACTCAGGGGATTCTCTGATCCCAGGAATCACACAATCTCCGTTCCTAAACAATACAGTTGTTTCCCTGGACATCCTTGCTGCATCTCTGCAGAGCTGCAGGGATTCTGGCTAAAAAGGCCCAATTTCCAAAAGCAAATGAGGTCATTAACATCCCAGCTGAGATTCTCAATATACAAAAAGACACGGCAGTGAGGGATGTTTAACAACCTTTTAGCATCAGTAGATTTTGTGTTGGCATTTCAAAATTCACGGCTGGATCTTATGCTCAGAAATTGAAATAACATTATGATTTTTCTTTAAAAAATCAAACATAGGATCACAGAATATCCTGCTTTGAAAGGGACCCACAAGAATTATCAAAATCCAGCTCCTGGTCCTACACTTCAAGAGTTACTATGTGCCTGAGAGCATTGTCCAAATGCTTTTTGGGATGTGTATACAATTGAAGAGACCTTGGCTCTATCAGAACTCATTGCTTTGCTGTACATGTATTACACACGTGTTTTTTCTCCATCTGTTTGCAATTAGAAGCAAAAAACTGATTGCAAAAGTATAGAAATTACTATTAAAAAAAGCAAAGACAACGTGTTCTAGGTTCTAGGTCTGAGATTTCTCCTCATGGTGTGGTTCTCCACAGTCAGAGTTATAGAAATTGCCAGACTATGAGTGTTTTCCCCATGGTGGATGTGTAAAAATGGCCAGAGTCACAGAGAACAACCACAGATGGAGTTCAGCTTCTCTTCTCCACTCCAAGGAGGTCCAAAACTGCAATCAGAGATGGATGGAGAAGGGAACTTCTTCCATTTTTGGCAGCAGTTACAGAGAGGAATAAGTGATTCAGGAGCTGTCTTTAAGACAGAAATATGCAGTAGCATGAGCCTTAAAACTGGAACATGGCTGGGGGACCTTTCATATGCCAGTTCTGACAGCTTGGGAAGGGGATCTGAACTTCTTGGACTGTCATCTCACCCCAATAGATCCAGAACAACCTTGAGGTTCATGGCTCCATGGCTTGGTGGAGGTCCTGTATGTCCATCTAAGTGTATCCCTTGCCTAGGCCTTGATGGCACTTAAGAGCTTGGCCAGGCTGTGCTGGTGAGGGGCATCATGTCACAGCACTAGTGACAAGGTATCTGTGAGAACAGACATCCCCAGGAGTGGCAACTAATTGGGCTTCTTGCTCTGGGGCTGGTTAATGAACCTCCAGGAAGGAGCAAATCTTGTGCTGCAGGACTTGGTGAGCTCAGGAAAGAAACTCAGTGAACTTTGAAGCCAAAAAGGCTGATACCTTATGAATGCTGAGCAAAGAAGTATCCATCTGATCTTGAATTCCTCACAGGAGAGGGAGAATTCAGAGGGAAAAGTGGGATGATGAAATTGTCTAGGAGTTAGTGGTTCTGAGTTGTCAGGCTGGGGCTGAGCGACTGCTGGGTAAATGTGACCTTTCCTTTGCTCCCTCTTCCTCCACATCACTCCTACCTCCTCAGAGGTGACAGAATAATATCTAACAGCCAGTTTCTCACCTCTGCAGGCTATGACTGACACTGTAAGGAAATGAGGGAATACATGTTGAGGCTTTTTTCCTCTTTTGATTCGAGCCAGGAACAGCAGATCCCCGCCAGCCGCGTGATTCGGAGTCATGGAAATTTTGCTGTGCTTGTTCCTGCTGTGCTCCCCAGTCATAAGAAATGGCCTCTGGACTAGAAAATGCACAGGATGGTGGTGGGATTTCTCCCATCTCTGGGAGAAAGTGGTAATAGAAGTACCACCTCTCAGTGAAACCAGCCAAATTGATCCAATTTTGACTTTAAGTGGCACAGGCTGTGGACAGATGCGCCTTCTCCTATCTCTGGGTTTCACCTTCCAATAATGACATAAAAAAGGATGCACATAAGCACCCAGCAACTTTCAAATGCTCAATCTGAGCCCACATAATGAACTAGGAAGGTCCAGCTGGGGCATGAGACCTTTTTTGGGGGAGGACCCAGGATGTTTGGTGACTCAGAATATTACTATGACCCCTCTGAGCCTGAGCTAATGCCAAGGAGCAGCCAGGAGGGAAATGAAAAGGTGATAACTGCATCCACAATAAGCTTCTCTAAATTAGCACTGACCCCTCAGGAAAGAGATCTTGAAGTCACTGCAGATAATGCTTTTATGTGTCATCTCAGTGGTCAGCACAAGCAAAATACGTGAATAAAATCATAGAATTACTAGGAAACAGATGGAAAACAGAGCTCCTGTTTAAAAGTGTGTGTGTACATAAATCCCTGGTGAACCTAAATCTGGGACACTGTGTGGACTTCCATTCATGCCATATTAAAAAGCATGTGGTAGAGTTAGGAAAGGTAAAAAGAAGGATGATCAGAGAAGTGGAGTAGTTTTAATAGGAGGAATGGCTAAATAGTAATTCTCACTGCAGCTGAGAATCATTCTGTGCACCAGCAGCCATCTACAAAGTGATGAGGAGCACAAAAAGGCTGAGTAAGGAAAAGCTATTCATTATTTCTCGTGCCATGACAACCCAGGGACACTAATGAAGTGATCAGATAGCAGGTTTAATGCAAACAAAAAGAACTTCCTTTACACACGTCCTGGAACTTGTCATAGGAGTTAAAAATACAATGTTTTTCAGAAAGGGTTTAGAAAAATCAGGAGTGAAAAGTCTCAGGGATAGCAACTGAAGACCAAACTGTTCAGGTGTTGGCTGAGATACATTTTCTTCATAGTAGCACTCATGAGCTTATGGTTTGGATTTGTGATGCAAACAGTTCTGATAAAACAGAGATTTTTAGATATTGCTGAGCAATTCTTACACAGCATTTTCTGCTCCTCACCACACCAGGGACTGGGCTGGAGGTCCATAGCTGTTTGGGAGGGGACACAGCCAGGACAGCTGACCCCAAATGAGCCAAGGGAGGTTCCAGACCCTGTGACATCATGCTCAGCATATAAAGGGGTGAAAATAGGGAAAAGGGGGCATTCAGAGTGATGGAGTTTGCCTTCTCAAGTCACTGCTGCGTGTTCCAGAGACCAGATTTCCTGGGCATGGCTGAACGCCTGCCTGCCCATGGAAAGCAGGGAATTAATTCCTTGCTTTCCTTTCCTCATGTGCATGGTTTTTGCTTTACCTGTTAAGCTGTCTTTTTTTCACAGCCCTCTCTTTTTCTCACTTTTACCCTTCTAGTGCCTTCTCCCACCAGGGCAGAGTGAGTGAGTTGCTGGGTGGTCCCCAAGGAAGAGTTCAAGACAGCACCAGGTTTGATGGGATGTGCTGGACTGAATTTATGGCTGTTATTAGTGCTCAGCTGTTAATTGGCAGCGCCTGTGTTTGCCTGAGTGCCTGTTTGAGCCCGGTCCTAGTCAGTGGCTGCTCTTTTCTCTCTTTTCTTGCACTGCTCTGCTCCTTATCTGCCTGTGCCCTGCCTGGGAATGCTCTGATAACAGCAGCAGGGATGTGCCTGCCCTGGCAGATGGCCAGGGAGTCACTGCTGCTCCTGTGCTGCTTCACTGGATGCCCTGGACTTCCAGAGTGAATTCAGGCCAAAGAAAACATGACCTGCTGTGAGAGTCTGTCTGAAATATCCCTCATCTGCCTCACAATCGTCATTTGGGGACCACTGAAGAGAAGACCTCCCTATCTAGAATCTCTGGCCCTGAAGGAGAAAGTCACATGCCAACAAGCCTCAAGATCTAAGCACAGTGCTAAGTTGTTGTTTTCACAGATGTTGTTTGCTGTATGCTACACTGAGCCCAAAGAAGGGGGCACCGTGCCCTTTTTGCACAACAGCCTTGGAAGCTGTCCCACCTCTCGGCCTGGCTGGACTTCTCCTGAGTTCTGGGTGGTCTCCCAGAGAAGACCGTCACCTGTTTTACAACCACCGTGACAAACAGACTGAGATGGAAGGAGCCTCTCCATCAAGGACTGAGACATGGAACCCCCATGTGAAAAGGCCCCTCTGCTCCTTCCAAGGACTGGCACTGAAACCACCAACCCGTGGAGGTGTGTGGGGAAGGCAAGCTGATCAAACCAAGATGTTTTCCTGCAGGTTGTGACCACTGGACCAAGAAAAAAATGGCTCTTGTTTACTGTTGAGAACATGGACTACCTGTTACATCTATTCCTTATTGTATCTGTTTCCCCCCTTCACAATTTTCAAAAGAATTATCATAATAAAAACCTCTGAGTTAGCTAGAGATTTTGAGATCTCCCTGACGTAACAGGCAGATCCTCGACTGGACTGGACCAAAGGACTTCGTCTCTACATTTGGTAGCGATATCTGTCTCTCCCTCTCTCTCTCTCTCTCTCTCTCTCCCTCTTTCTTTTTCTCTCCCTTAATCTCTCTATCACATTTTGCTGTGGTCATTCAATAAAGATGCATTTGTTTTGATTATCACTGCTAACCCCCTGTGCCGTGTTGGTTTTTTGCACTCTGAGATCAAATCCACGAACCATCACGAAATCCGTTCGTAAGGACGGATCGTGACACCGGTGGAGGAGTCCACAGGGAGAAAAGGACACACTGAAACATCTGTGCCTGTGATTGTGCCACACCAGAGCAGGTTCTTCTTGAAGGGTCCAAGACAGAGGTTTTTTTCTGTGCCACATTTCTGAAAGGATTGTGGCCAAAAAAACCCTCAAGGCTGGAGAAGGAACATCCCAAAGCATCATGGTTGTGCCACTGGAGCACCTCAAAGCTTGTGGCCATGGATAAGGCCATGATGGAGCAGAAACATCCTTGGATGGACCTCAGCCTATGCTGGGACAGGTTTTTGTCCAAAGGGACTGTAGCTGTGGATAAGTCTAAACCATAGAGAGATCATAGCTCATGGATAAGGTTCCAGCTGGAGCAGGTGCATTCCTAAAGACTGCAGCCTGTGGATAAATCCAAGCAGGGTTCAGAGCAAAGGCAGGAGCTCATTTCAATACTAAACCCTTTAATTTGACTTAAGAGGAACAGGGGTGAGGATTGTAATGGAAATATCTTTAAATTGTTGTGACCTGTGTTTTGGGGTGCATGTTTTTAGGAATTATTCGGGCAGGAACCACCCAAATCAGTGGACAAGTTTTATAAGCATCAAGTGCAGCAGTGAACTGGGTTTGGGGCCCAAAAACTCCACCCCACACATCACCTTTCCTTTTCTGAGTGACCACCATCACAGCTGGAGCCCAAAGTCATGGACTCAGTGAACTCAGTGGACATTTGTGGATATTTGTGGGCATTTTATGGGCATGTTATGAACATGTTACAGGATTGTTCTATAGAATAGAGGAGTGGTATTTATGTATTATATGAAGTGATTGGAAGGGGACTGAAGGGTAACAAAATGTGTTGGATAATGCTGGACCTGAGCAGGCTGTAAATGATATGGAATAATGGGTGGAGAAGGTGATGCTTTAGGTTGTTAATTTAATTTTATTCACAGTAGCTGATGTGGGGCTATGGTTTGAGTTTGTGCAGAACCCTGCTCTCCTGGACATGGCTGAACTCTTGTCTGGCCATAGGCAGTGAGAAATTAATTCCTTCTCTTGCTCTGCTTGCATGTGTGTGGCTTTTGCTTTAACTTTTAAACTGCCTTTATCCCAACTCACAAGTTTTCTCACTTTTGCCTTTCCAATTCTCTACCCCTTCCAACCAGAGAGGATTAAAGAGCAGCTCTGTGGGGCTTCTTGGCTGGCTGGGGTTAAACAATGTCACTAATTGAGAATAATCTGGAAAAAACACTGAGAAAACATGAAATTCCCTTTATACCCTCTTTCTTACTTTCTCCTAAAGACCCATTATCAGTAGATCTGTGACTGGGCAAGGAAGATTCAGGTCTTGACCATGATGGTAAAATTTACAGCAAGGAAACAAATGTTCCTACACTCACCCTATAGCCTGGTTTCATTCCATCATGGCCTTAGTCAGGAAGTTTAACTTCAGTAATTTCCTTATTCATTTCAGGGCTGGGAACAACTGATCAGACATCAACTCTCAGAAAAAAATAAAAATAAATAAACTGACATCTGGAGGCTGTAATGAATCACAATCTGCCCCTAAATCAACACCTTGGGCTACCATGAGAAAGATGAACATAGTTCTAGGCTGTGTAACCTGCCAGAGATGCTCTGCTCACCCCTGGGAACCCCTCAATTGGAGGAGATTATGTAAAGTGGGGCACTCCATTTCCAGAAAGATTTGTCCTACTTCAGGAGTATCTAGTGGGAACCAAAAGAGTGGCCAACAGGGAAAAACTGCCTGTGGGGAAATATCAAAATAATCTCCTTCAGAGGGCTGAGTGGAATAGGGTAGTGCTGTTCAAATTTGTAAAGGGATTTTTTATCATGAGAGAAAAAATTGAGGGGAAAATTTTAGGCTGCTTTGGACTGTGTTGGGTTGTTTGAGCAGATGAGGGAAGTGGAGGGGCTCAGCCTGGAGAAAAGGAGGTTCAGGAGAGACCTTCTGGCTCTGCAGAATTGCCTGACAGGTGAGGGATCAGGCTCTGCTTCCAAGGAACAGGAGGAAACGGCCACAAATGGTGCCAGGGGAGGTTCAGGTTGGACGTCAGGAAGAATTTTTTCATGGAAAATGTTGTTAAGCATTGGAAGAGGCTGCCCAGGGAGGTGGTGGAGTCCCCATCCCTGGAGGTGTCCAAGGGACAAATGGACATGGCACTCAGAGCTCTGGGCTGGGTGATGAGGTGGGAATGGGTCAAAACTTGGGCTCAGTCTCAGAGATCTTTTCCAATCTAAATAATTTTGTGATTCTGTGATATCAGGAGAGATTTTCCAATGGTCAGGACTGCAAAATACTGAGATTAATTGCCTGCAACATCTCCATCATGGGAAGCCTTGAAAAAAAAAAAAAAGTTTAAACAAAGATCCATCAACAGTGACCTAGAAATACTGTGTCTTGCTTTGGGACAGGAAAATAAACTATGCAACCTTTTGAGTTCTCTCCCAGACCTATGAATTTGTAATGCTGTCACAAACCTCTCCCGTAGGCTTGATAATTTGTGTGAAAACACTTTGGGTGTCTTGAATTAATTACAGAGCCCTTTACTAGATAGTGGATTGGGACTGGCAATGTCATTCCAGCCAGGTCCATGAAACACAGCTATTTTAGCTTTCTATTCCTATGGAGACATCTTCATTTCTCTTCCCTGCTGTAGAGTTCAAGAAGAATTCAGGCTTTGTTGAGTTTTTAGGGTAGAAATTGGAGGAGCAACACAAATAATTCAATCCTTGTTTCTTTAATCACAGCTGGCAGGAGCACAGGGTGCAGTTTCCCTCTCCTGGCTTCTTTCCTTGCAGAACAGGGTGGGCAAAGATTTCATGGTCACCCATGGAGGTTCTGCCACAGAGGTGGTGGCAGAGGCTGCTCAGAGCAGCACAGCATGGGAGGCAGCACAAATGGATGTGTGGATGAACTCAGCCACTAAAGAGCAGGACTGGGCTCTTCCAAACTTTCCAGAGAGGGGATCCAGCTCTGTCCTTCAAGCCTGAGTCCCCATCAAAGCTGAAAGACAAAATCTAATTTTATACCATGGAAAATGCTTGGCACAGAATTTTGTGGTCCAGTGTTGGAGTGAGCTGCTCTGTCACACACTGATCACTGCAGCCATCATCAGGTGACACCTGAGGCAGATTTTGGCTCACATTGGTGCCCATTCAGCTCACAGCTGCTGGAGGATGGAGGAATGAGCAGGACCTTCCCATCTCTGTCTTACCACAGGGATGAACATCTCCCAAATGTCTGCCCTGACTGTGTAAGATGTAAATATCAGCCCTGTTCATCACTGAAATCAGCAAGGAATGGCTTGGAGATGGCTGTGATCATCCAGATCTGTGTGCTTTATGTAGCTGATATTGCTAGGGCAATGCCTTGTACACAAAAATTAAGTGAAAATAATGTAATCTTGTTTATTTATCAGATTATTTCATTGCAGCTGGCAAATATTTGCTACAGCTTGTAAGGAGCAGTCAGTGAAAATTTCTACAGTGTCTGGAAATTCTCCCTTTCTCAAGCAAAACATCTGGTTGGACAAAGTATTTTTTTCCCCTGCTGCTCACAGAGTTTTTGGTGTGGTTGTCTGGGATGTTCTCTGTGCATTTTTTGCCAGATGAGCAGATTGTTTACTCTACCCACTGCCTTCAGCTTGTGTTGTCAGGCAGGGCTGGTGCAGGCCCCTCTCCGTGAGTCTGCTGGTTCCTCTGTCTTGCATTGGCTTTCTGGCATGACTGAAAGGCAACAGGAAATGTATGGGAAAAGAGTTCCCTGAGAAGACCTGCCAGGAGGAGACTCAGAATTCACTTTTTTCTGAGCATCCCCAAAAGATTGGAGCATCTCTCTGATGAGTGCAGGCTGAGAGAGTGGGGCCTGTTCAGCCCTGAGAAAAGACAACTGAAAGAGGAACTTATCAATGCCTAAAATATCTCCATGGAGGGGTCAGAGAATAGAGCAGGCTCTGCTCTGTGGGGCCCAGGGATGGGAAAAGAGGAATAGGCAGGAGCTGATGCCCAGGGATTTCCACCTGGTCATAGGCAGAACATCTTCCCTGTGCAGTGACCAAGCCCTGAAGTGATCCCAGAGAGGGTGTGGGGACATTCCAGAACTGTCTGGGGACACAATCCTGTGCCCTGTGCCTTGGGAGGGCCCAGCTTGAGCAGAGGTTGAACCAGACAACCCCACTGTGGTCCCTTCCAGCCTGACCCATTCCGTGATTCTGTGTCTTCTGTGAAAACTCATTTATGAGCTGCTTGGCTTTGCGCTGGAATTAATGCCTGCAGCAGTTCCTCTATGTCCTTCTCTATTCCTTTCCTCCAGACTGTGTGAAAACACTCCAAAAACTGAACGAGGACCACCCAGATGCTCTGTGTGGAATGTTTCGTGCTGTGACATCGGATGCCATCCAAGGCCTCTCGGTGCTGCAGCACCAGACACGGAAACTTGTGTTTCCACTGCACAGGAATGGGGAAGGAGAACATTTCAGCACAGCTGTTGTTGGCTCTTGGTCCCTGACAGCCTGGGATGGCTTCTCATCCAAAATGTACCCCATACTGTATTTTAATTAAACTGAACAAACAAACCAATCACAAAGCCATCCAGCAGAGCTAACTTTGCTTTGTGGCTGAGCTGGACTCTGCACCACTATGAAGAGAGAAAGTGGATTTTTGGCACAGCTCCTGCTGTCTAAATACTCCCAGCCAAGAACTAGGATAGACTTTCCTACAATAAAAAGTTGCTGGGAAAAAAAAAACAAACAACCCAGAACAACACAACAATCCACAAAGAAAATGGCTTCAGGACTACTCTCCTCTCGCCCGTATTTATTCAAGCTGTCTTCCTCTCTCCGCAAATTTGGCAAACAGAGCCTGGCATCCCAACTCAGGGGACACCTGTTAAATAAATAGGCTCAGTCTCTAACTGCTGCATTCATGGCAGAGTTTCCTGGTTCCCTTAGGCAGCTAATTTTTGTTGATTATCATACAGTACAGAGGGATGGTTTGTGCCTCTGCAGCCCATCCCGGCTCTGCCGCTCGTGACAGGCATGGCCGCGTGACTCAGGCCTGCTGCCTGCATGGAATAAAGAATGGTTTGATTCTAAGACTCCATGACTTTTTAATGCAGAGAGTAGCAGCCAGGTGGGATTCTTGTGGAGGTGAACTGAGGCCCTGTTGATTTGTTCAGTTTTCCCTTATCAACACTTTTTTTGAAGAAACCTGAGAGCCGGAGCGAGGCTTCACTGAGAGCAGAAGTTGTTGTTGCCTGAGGTGGAGACAAATAAGCTCCCTAGGAGGCAACAAATGGGCTGGAGGTCCTCAGAGAAGGACTGAGCAACAGAAGGCATTGAGGGTGATAATTTTAGTGCTGAGGGCTTCAGGATACTCAGAGGAATTTGAAGTTGTGGCCTTCCCCTCCCTGGCAGCGTTCAGGGCCAGGTTGGATGGGGCTTTGAACAAACTGGTCTAGTGGAAGGTGTCCCTGCCCATGTCAGGGGGATGGAAAGAGATTTTATTTAAGGTCCCTTTCAACCAAGCCATTTATTTATTCTGTGATTCTATGAATTGAACTGTCCCAGGAAATGCCTGCACACAGAAGGAGACTTTCATGCAACACACAGGCAACATTTGAGGAGTATGGAGCCACACCAGCATGATGCTTTACATAATCTTGGGTCTATATCTCCTGAGATGGGCCTCAAAACTTACATACAGTGCTGCTCTAGGATGTTTTCAGAGGAGAATTTTTCCCCCACCAACTACAAATACAGGCAGAAAGAGCTCATGCTCTCCACCACACAGTCGGGTTGTGTGGAGGAGCCACCTCCAGCAACCCAGAAAGCCCTCTGAACAGAGGTGTTAGGGTTCATGATCTTATTACTGGTGTTTTCAATTCATAAAATTATAGGAACATAGAACAGTTTGGGTTGGAAGGGACCTTCAACATCACCTTGTAACTCCTGTGCCAAGTTTAGGGACACCTTACTCTAGACCAGGTTGCTCCAATCCTAATCCAACCTGGCCTTGAACACTTTGTGGGATTGGGGGCCCAGAACATCACTGGACAACCTGTTCCAGTCTCTCACTACCTTCACAGTGAAAAATTTCTTCCTAATATCTAACCTAAATCTACCCTCTTTAAGCTTAAAGCCTTAAATTGTAAGGTATTGAGGGTTTAGGAGCACAATGGTTTGACTCGATGATCTTAGAGTTCTTTTCAGCCTTAATGATTTTAACCTTCTTTTCTCTTTCTTTATAAGTTTGGGAAGCAGATGGCACTGCTCAGATTGACTTCTTTCTTCTCCATGTCTTGTAGTCCCCAAATTTCAAATCCAGCCACTTCTCTGCCCAAATGGGGTATCCCAGCATTGCCATCCTTGTTGTAGGCAAGGCATAAGTTGCATGTGGAGGTGACACCCTTTGTTAAACCAAGAAATACATTGAAAATGGAAGGAAGTTGCGTTCACAAACACACACTTTTTGTCAGCCAGATCTGCTCAGCCCTCCTGAGAAGGCTGGGATCTAGAAAGGGGTTGATTCTCTACAAACATTTTTGGAATAAGGGTGGGATTTCTGCCAAGGATTTAACTGAGAGGAGCAGCCCATCTATTTCTGTGGACTCTTGTATGAAGTTGGAGTCTTGAGGGATTCTCCATACTGGCTAGACAGATTCACAGTTTATTTCTGATCACAGAATAAACTGAGTCTATCTATAGATTTGGCTCAAAACTGGAACTCCCTGGGAATTCCACTGAAAAATCCCCTCTGTTTTCTTTTTAGAGATAATTATTCTGAGATAGAATGAAACTAATCTCCTGTGGAATGGGAACTCTCACACTCAATTTAGAGGAAGTTGTGAAGGGCTTCCCTCTAAATATTTTTCAAGCATGTCTGAAGCTCTCTGAGGAGCCTGAAACCCAAACTGCCAGCTCTGAAAAAGATGGGAACCCAAACAGTCCTGAAAATCCTGAATAAAAGCCAAATACAATGTTGCAGAAAATTGAGGGAAAATTGCTTATTTTTTCTCATTTAAAATAGTTGATATTCTATAAACTTAACTTTCTCAGATAAAAAAAATTCTTGTGAAAATATCATTTGCATATATATATATATATATATATGTGTGTGTGTGTGTGTGTGTATTCTAAAGCAGTGCATTAAATGGAAATGTTGCTGCTATTCCGTGTATAGAATCAGAGATTGATTTGGATTGCAAGGAACTTTAAAGATCATCCAGTTCCAACTCTCTTCCATGGACAGGGACACTTTCCACTAGATCAGGTTGTTCCAAGCCCCATCCAATCTGGCCTTGGACACGTCCATGGATGGGGAGTCCACAATCCATCTGGGTAAAGATATATATGAAAATTATTCAATCTCACTCAAGAGGGCATCCAGCTTTCTGAAAGAAACTATTAAAAATTCTTAGCCCTGACATTCATGATTTCATCAAACAGACAGAGAAAGCAGAAGAAAACTCACTTTTAATGCCCATGTGTGTGTTGAATGAGACACTCATTGATTACTTCCATAGTTCTAACAAACCATCCCTAAAACAGATGCACAGCCTTGCAATAGGTGTTGTACAACCAATTCAGCTGCCTAAAAACAACATTTTTTCATCACATTCAAAAGAGGAGTGAAGGTTTGTTTGCAACTCCTGAACATGGATGATCCAATCCCTCTTTTCTTCCAAACTCTTTGATCTCTCCGGTTTTTGAGGTCGTGCCTGTGAAGACCTTCAGCCTGAGCCCATTCCTGTTTCTCAGCCTCCTCTACAGTGGGGAGCAGCAGGAGCAGACACAGTGCTTTTAAGCTGGGTGCTTTAATAATTGTCTCCACTCAGGGTTTCCCTGCCCAGACATCCAAGACTGCATTTCCCATTTTAGCAGGGCTCTGCTTGCCTGGCTGGACGTGTTTTGCAAGGCACAATCCCCTTCCCTGTCTATTGTTTTCATTGTTTATTAAAACCTGACCTTGCAATGAGACAAATCTAAACATATTGTACTGAGATAAACCCAGCTTGCCTGGTTATTCCTCAGCTTCAGCCTCAGCTGCCAGGCGCAGGAGCAATCCCCTATTTTTCTTGTGTTCATGACTGATCAAAAAAGATCAATTCTCAGCTCTAGCTGCAAGAGAGAGTCTTAAAATGCCATTACTCCCTGGGCCTTTGCTTTGCTTGAGGTCTATCAGTGGATCAGTTATGGTGTATCTGAGCAGCAGCTGAAATCCATGTTTTAAAAATATTTGCTGTGCAACAGCAACTCAGAACAGAAACTCAGATACCAGGAATTCTTTTCTCCATTGTCTCAAAGCTGCCCAATTCTCATTCACTGTGATTTTGCCTCTTTAATCATTCATTTTCATAGAATCATAGAACGGTTTGGGTTAAAAGGAGCTTAAAAATCATCTAGTTCCAGCGCCCCTGCCATGGCAGGGACACCCTCCACTAGATTTTAATGGGAGTTGATTTTTTAATTCACAACAATTTTAATGTTCATGTCAACAAGTTACACACACTTTTGATTCAACACCTAAAAACAATATATCCTAATCTGCTTATTTTATTGGTGTCATTTGTCTTAATTCTAGCAGGGGCAATATTGCTTACGAGGATTTTGAAATACAATAAACTAATTTTATTTACTGTACACCTGGCAAGTCTGAAATATAACCACACTCTCTTTTTTTCATCTTATTACAAGGATGACACATCTGGATAACTAGAACTTATTAAGTCATCTCTTCATTTTAATATCTGCCACTCATGCTGCATATGCAGGGTAATTTAAATAGCAGTAATTACCTAGAAAACATCTTTGTGTTGGAATAATTTGCAACGTGCAGCACTGTTTGGTTGCCTCTCCTGAATGAATAATTGTGGAGATTTTTGGGTATTGAGTAACTACATAGGAGCAGAAACTTCAGATGATTGCTAGACATGCCCGTTATTCAGTAGGGTTGTGTCTTGCTTTGCTTCATCTCAAGTTTTACCCACTGAAAATTGGCATAATTTGTTTGCTGGAGTGAGATCAGAAGTCTGGCTGTGCTTATGAGCACCAGACATTATCTTCTCATGACAGAAGGTAAAGAAAGAGGTAAGAAGTGAAACATAACCAAGGAATATTGACCAGGCACTGGTTCACATCCAGATTTTTGGTCTATTCCCAGCTGTGCTCAGACACATCACCAGACTGCATAGCTGAGGAAGGTTTTGGAAGCCACTCATTTAAAAATATATTTATTTAAAGGTCTGTCTCAACTCTTTCTGGACCTACTCAGGTGAGAAAAGTTACTCCAGAGTTCACCAGCTCTGGCTTTGGTGTCACTCCAGGTTTTCTTTCATCACTGTTGAGTAGGAATGTCCTCCAAAGCCTGTTTGGGAATGTTTTGGGAATCTATCCATCCAGCCTTTCTTCCACATCACTGAAGGGGTGGATGAAGCACTCCAAGGAGTTTCTTTACTTCTTTTTGGTCCCTTTTGAAGCTGGATAGTGATAGACCTTGCACGGATGTGAACTATTGTTAGCGCTGGGGTCTTTCCACTGCAGTGTTTGCATCACTCCATGTCACCCAAATGCTTCCACATGGATGACTCAAAAAGCTGTAAAATTACTTGATATCCACCCTGAGATTCTCTCCTTTCTACACTTTCACAGTACAGACTAATTTTAGCTGCTACTTCTGAGCCAAATCATGCAGATTTTAGATGCATTGGCTGCTCTGGATCATTTAAATGTGCCCCAAAAGTTGAGGGGGCAGAGGAAACCCTTCCAAATAGATAGGAGAGGTATCAGGTGTACTGGGAGTGGGTGTTCTATTCTGAGCATGGAAAACATGATGCCTAAGGGATGGAAAGATTGATTTTGGGACTGAGGGGGGATGGGACATTGAGGAGTGGGATATTAAATCTAAGCTGTGCTTGTTACTGGTCTAATTATCACGAACACAGTTCTTGAGCCTTGAAAAGAGGCAATTGAGAGGAGACCTCATCCCTGTCTGTCCCTGTCTGCAGGGAGGGATCAGAGAGGGACCAGATTCTGCTCTGGCGGCCCAGCAGTGGGGCAAGAAGAACTGGGGCAGGAACTGATGCCCAGGAAATTCTACAAGGACATTGTGACAGTGTTCACAGGGGTTTTCGGTTGAGGGAAGAGATGGAGATCTGACTCCATATTTCAGAAGGCTTGATTTATTATTTTATGATATATATTACATTAAAATTATGCTAAAAGAATAGAAGAAAAGGTTCTCCTCAGAAGGCTAGCTAAGCTAAGAATAGAAAAAGAAAGGATGATAACAAAGGCTCTGTCTCAGACTCTCTGTCTGACTCAGCTGGGCTGTGATTGGCCATTAATCATAAACATCCAAGATGGGCCAATCACAGATTCACCTGTTGCATTCCACAGCAGCAGATAATCAATGTTTACATTTTGTTCCTGAGACCTTTCAGCTTCTCAGGAGGAAAAAATCCTAAGGAAAGGATTTTCATGAAAAGATGTCTGTGACATGACATGAGGAAGAATTTCTTCCCTGTGCCTCCAAGGTCAGCTGAAGGTTATGAGGGTGGTTTGGTTCCACAGAGTCAGACCAGAGGTCACAGAGTCACAGAATGGTTTGTATTGGAAAGAACCTTAAAGACCATCTCATTCCAGCCCCCTTCCATGGGCAGGGACACATTCCACTATCCTGGATTGTTCCACATCTCACCCAACGTGGCCTTGAGCACTTCCAGGGATGGAGCAGTCACAGCTTCTCTGGACAAGCTGTACCAGGGCCTCACCACCCTCACAGAGAAGACTTTTGTCCCAATATCCATGGTCCCTCTTCAAAGTGTTTAAATTTCATTGAGGAAACTCCACAATTGCCATTTCTGGACTTGTTTACATTTTTCTATTAACAAAACCTGTCAACAACCTTGTGCGTCTCAAGTCTGACACCTGAAATCTTTCATATTTCGTAATGATCTGGCCTGGGGCAACAGAGGCAGCCAAGACAAACTTCCTTGAGCCACCATTTCCTCTGATCATCCCAAGGAGCAGCTCATGTCAGGAGCATTTCCATGGTTTCAGTGCCTGGAACAGACTGTGTGTTGTTCCATCCCATGCATTACTCATGACAGACACTGATGTTGGGGTGATTCAGGTGGGCTCTGGGAGCTGGGATTGATTATCTGGAATGAATTTTTGTCCTGTTCCAATGTGCATTTTGAAGCAGAGGGTCACTGGGAGGAGATAAAGCATGAAGGAAACAAAAACGTCATTGACAAGAGCAGGATGGAAATGGTGGGAAAGTTCTGAAGAATTCTGCAATTTCAGTCTTCACCCCACTGCTGTGGGAAGAGCAGGTTGGGGTCAAATACTTGAAACTTGAAGGTTTTCCATACTCAGGTAGGAAACTATGACTGAGACAAATGGCCAAGGTACAATGATGTATCCAGGACGTGCTCCTCATCCTTCATGTATGTAATGGAATAAATGAAGGACATGGAATTGCAGGACATAGATTTCTAAGATCTGCTGGAAATTGAAAGATTATTTTCCCAGTAAAGTGCTCAAAAATATCTCCTGAATATGCTTTATTTCCCCCAGGTAAGCAATTCTACAGATCTCCTTCTAGCCTTCTAGATACTGTATTTTTGTTTGGTTTGTGTTTTTGGGGGGTTTTGGTGTGTGTGTCAGGAGGAATTGTTGTACTTTTCCATGAAACATAAAGAACACTTCAGTGACAGGTTCTTACAGGACCTTTTCTGTGTGTTCCAGGCCATGGACTTCTTCCTTCTTTAGAAATCAGCTCAGAAAAGAACTTTGAAAGAATATTTTTGAGAGAAAATTTTTCTAGCTACAGTTCCATTTTTTCCCAGAAATAACCCAGACAACAATGAGACAAAAATGCTTACCTCAAATCCTACCACCTCCTTGAGTTTTTCAACCAAAGGGCCATCACTTTGTGAAGAGTTCAATTTTTACTTGTTGTAATAACATCAAGTGGCTTCTTGTCGTCATGGGGAATGAATTCACTTGCCTAGACTTGGATATTATGACATAAAAAGACCCCAAAAACATTTTTCTCCAGGAAGGGCCCATTGGCATCTTGAATTGCAGCTGGCTCCAAGGCAGGGAGAAAATTCTGTTGTGCCCTGGGTTCCCCTCCTGGATAGGTCCAGTTTTATATAAACATAAACCAAAGGAGGGTAATAGGTGTCCAAGGAAAAAAGTTCATCTTTTTAATGGCCTGGGGTTTAAAAATAAGCTGCCCAAAGCAAAAATAGTCAGAATTCGCAGTATTTTTTTGAGTTAACCCCTTACTGTGATGGCCTCTGAGGCTCACTTCAAGCTCAGATGAAAACACCTGGAAACATGGAATGGTTTGGGTTGAAAGGGACTTTAAGCATCATCTCATTCCAACATCCTGCCATGGACAGGGACACCTTCCACTAGACCAGAGTGTTTCAAGCCCCATCCAACCTGGCCTTGGATTTTGCCAGGTATGGAGCAGCCCCAGTTCCTCTGGGCAACCTGTGCCAGGGCCTCACCATCCTCATAGGGAAGGATTTCATCCTTATATCTAATTTAAAATAATATAATATTAAATATTATTATATAAAATATAATACTGTAACATAAAATATATATTAAAATATATATTACATAAAATATATACAATAAATATATAAATGTATAAATATAAAAATATATAAATAAAATATACACAATGAGATAACATAAATTAATTATATAACAATGAAATTATCCTGACATCTAATCTAAAATACCTTCCTAAGAGATGTCTAATACGCATTTTGGGGATTCTCCTTCATGTCTGTTAGCATTAAAATTGGATGTGACCTTGCTGATGTTGTTGGGAACGGAAGATGCCAGCTTGAGAAACAGCTGCAGGTTGTACCAAATATTGAGATCAAACTATTTGGTGCTCAGCAACCCAGTATTTCTTTTATGTGGTCTGAAAACACTCCTGTTTTCCACCTTCTACTTAGAAGGGGTAGAAACTTTTTTCTTGTTGAGGCTGGAGCTTTGTGGCCTGATTTTGGTAGCACTGGTGGCTTCATGTGTTTCCTCCCAGGCTGGATGTGACTGAACACTTCAGTGAAGTATAAGCAAGAGGGAAAGAGAGTTTGTTTCTTTCTGCATCTCCTGATCTGAGTGGCACCATGTGATCTTAAATAACCATCTGTTGATTATTTTTCTCCTGAAGATTGATGGATGTGATTCATGGCCCTTTCAAAACAGAGCTGCTCCCTGAAGAAAAAAAAAAGTGAGAGCTCTTGTGAGAGAAAAAGAACCACAAAATCATAGAATGGAAAGGAATCCTGAAGATCATCCTGTTTCAACCCCCTGGAGCATCCTCCAAAGCAAAGAAGGGAAAAAATAGCAGATAGACCCAGACCTTCTGTATATTTCACAGAGGAACTTTGGGCAGTCTCGCCAAAACCACTGGAGTCTTACTGGGGTTTTCTGGGGGATTTTCTTATTTTTCCTTGAACTCTTCATCTGAAAAAGAGTTGCACACAGTTACTGCAGCTGAGGTTATCAGTGAAATTTCAGGACTTCTTCAAGATCCTCACAGAAGAGTAGATTTAGATTAGATAACAGGAAGAAATTCTTTATTGTGAGGGTGGGAAGGCCCTGGCATAGGGTGCCCAGAGAAGCTGTGGCTGCTCCATCCTGGAAGTGTGCAAGGCCAGGTTGGTTGGAGCTTGGAGCAACCTGGGATAGTGGAAGGTGTCCCTGTCCATGGCAGGGGGCTGGATCTGGATGATCTTTAAGATCTCTTCCAACACAAACTGTTCTGTGATTATAAAGGAAAAGAAAATCAGATTTCCCAAAGCAATCCCAGCAGATTCCTCTGCCTGAGATCTCAGTAAGGTATGAAAAAAATCCCCTCTTGCTGGAACCTGGTCAGAACCAATAATTTCAGTCGCATTTAATGCTCTGAGCTGGACCTCCCAAGCAGCAGCTTCCCCTCTGAGACCTCTCAGAGACTTCCCCTGGAATTTTATGCAAGAGATTTCAACTACGCTTTGATAGCATTTCTTGTATTTCTAGAATAGATATAATACTTTTTGAAATCACTGAAATATTACAAAGGTGAAATTGCAAAAGAAAATTGAAAAAGGGAATTGAAAGGTAAAACCAACAGGTAAAGCTGATAGATTTTCTTTTAAAAAACAAAACAAAAAAACCCAACAAACCACAGAACAAACAAACAAACAAACACAAAAAAACAGGAAAAACCCACACAAGTTAATTTCTGCTGAAAGTAACTTTTTTGCAGCTCAAGCGCATGCCTCTGTTTACTCCCAGAATGGGTGGAGGATAAGCAACAGCCGGATAATCGGGAAATTAAAGAAAGAAAAGTCAACAAGTTGAAATGATGTATTGTAGTCATTAGTAACAGTACTGCAATAACCCAGCTTTCAGCACATTTCCAAATGCCCATCTCCTTGTGCACTTTCCTATGATAAGAACAATTTCCTTACCTGTTCTCCCAAATCCCCTTAAACAGTATTTTAATAGCACTTTAAACAGTGCTGGGGCAACGTTGTTCTGCTTCCCCTGGGGTGAATCTTGGGTTATTACTGAAGTGGGAACAATATGAGGTTCTTATAGAAGCAAATCTCACTGGCTCTTTTCTTTCCCCATGGAAGAAGCTCTGACCATTATTTGTGCCTCTGTTTGCTAAAGCTTTTCCCCGCTGGTCTGGAGTGGTGGAGCTGGTCTGGAATCCCTGCACCAAAGATGAGAGCACTCCTGTTAAAGCAGAATCACAGAATGGGTGAGGCTGGAAGGGACCACACTGGGGTCATCCGGTCCAACATCCCTGCTCAAACAGGGTCATCCCAGAGCAAATGGCACAGGATTGAATCCAGGATATCCCCAGTGAGGGAGACTCTACAATCTCTCTGGGCAGCCTGAGGGAAGTCTTGGTTTAACCTCGTTTTTGGCATCCATACCTACCCCACCTTCCAGTTTTTCAGATTGGTCTGTGTCACAGACGTCTTTTATGAAAATCTTTTCCTTAGGATTTTTCCTCCTGAGAAGCTGATAGGCTTCAAGAACAAAATGTAAACAATGGTTATCTGCTGCTGTGGAATGCAACAAGTAGATCTGTGATTGGTCTCATAGAGTTATTTCTAGTTAATGGCCAATCACAGTCAGATGGCTCAGACTCTCTGTCCGAGACAGAAACTTTTGTTATCATTCCTTTCTTTTCTATCCTTAGCTAGCCTTCTGATGAAACCTTTTCTTCTATTTTTTTAGTATAGTTTTAATGTAATATATATCACAAAACAATAAATCAAGCCTTCTGAAACATGGAGTCTGATCCTCGTCTCTTCCCTGATCCAAGAACCCCTGTGAACACCGTCACAGATCTGCCTCCAAGTGAAGACTTTATTTGAACCTCTGGCCATGCCATCAAGAAAAGTTCATGCCCAACCCTTCTTTCAAGGATTCCTGGAGTCCAAACTGGAAAAGTCTTAATATAACCTGTCTCAAGTGGCTAAATTTGTAAGGAATAAATTTGCACATATCTGGCTACATGGGAGGATTTTCTACTTGTCTTGGTTAAAGAGTTGTGTGCATTCAGGTTTCTTTTTCTGTAACACTCTCTGATATGAAAGTATCTCTGAGATACTTTAGGAGAAACGCTCTGGGATCTGGTGCATCACATTGAAAGGAGCTGCAAACTTATGATGCCAAATTAATGCTGTCAGCTGGGCAGGCTGTAAACTGCTTGATTAGACTGCAAGGCTCAAACACCCACCTTTAAAAAAAGCTGCATTAGCAAAGAAAATAAGAAGGAGTGGTTGGACCAGAATCATACCCCAGATCTCTCCCCAAGGGAGAAGTGAGGGGGCAGTGAATTCTGTTCAGAAAATCTCACATATAGGGAAAGAGTCTCAATTTGCTCCAGGGAAGGTTTTATTTGAATAATGGGGGAAATTTCTTCACTGAAAGGATGGTCAAGCATTGGAACAGGCTGCCCTGAGGAGTGGAGGAATCCCCATCCCTGGAGGTGTCCAGGGTATGTGTAGATGTGATGCTTAGGTTTAGTGATGAACCATGGTTTAGTGATTGATTAATGATCTTTGAGACCTTTTCCAACCTTAATAATTCTATGATTCTACAAAATTCCTTCACCCTGCTGGAGAACTCCCTGTCTTGCCTTGCTGCTGCCCTTGTGTTTCATTCCACCTTCTCCTATGGATCAGCCCAGACTTGGAGCTTCCTGACACCACCCATGAAGAATTTTTTGATTGCTGGGTAATAAAACCTTGGGTGGAATTCTGTGGCATTAAATCCAAGCATTGCACACCAGGAAAACAGCAGTTCCAACTCGGTGCATGGTGATGGGCTCTGAGCTGATTATTGCTGCCCAGGAATGGCATTTGGGTTTTGTAATGAACAGTTGAATGAAATTATGAGCTCATTGTTCTGTAGCAATCAAAAGAGGAAATTGAATGTTAAGGATTATTAAGGAGGGAATAGAAAACCAAACAGAAATCATCATAATGCCACTGAAGAAATGCATTTTGGACCTGCAGCTTGAATATTGTGTCTGGTGCTTGTCGTCCCCTCTCAACAGGCTTTAGTGACCCTCGAAAAGGCTCTGAGAAGACGCCAGAAGGATGATAAGGAACAGCTGCAGCAGCACAGAAAAGGATTAAATAGATGTGCACACTTCAGTCGTGGAAAAGAGATTTTAGGGAGGTTTTTACAGGCTAAAGTCACGATGGGTGTGGAGCAGGGATGGGGAAATGGAGCAGGTTCTTCACAGGCAGTATGATTGAGCTGTGGCATTCCTCGCCATGGGATAGGGCTGATTCCAGGGAAAAAATGATGGAGAAAAATCTGTTGAAGTTTATTAACACATTGTTGAGCTGTGGCATTGCTTGCCATGGGATGGGGAAGGGAAAAAATAATAGAAAAAAAATCTGTTTAAGTTTATTAACACACTGTTTAGTATAAGAGTCTGACTGCCTTTCTTTTGCACTCTGTAACCACTCTCAGTCAAAACATGGGCTGAAATTGGTTTTTGATCAGACACAGTATTTTTATTTTAGTGTACTCATATTTGAGGTTTTTCTGCTGAATTTTTACAGATTTACACAGCCACAGCTGACTTTATTAGGTAGGAAAGGAGAGGAAAGTCTCATTAAAATCACAAAAATTATTTATTTGGTAAGCAGCAGGAAACAGAAATTCCACAGAAAAGTACCGACACGAGGACAGAAATGCATAGATGGCTTCTAAAACTGCAGATATTGCTGTGAGAGGACATCATCCAATCTATGGGTGATAAATAGGGGAGAGAAGAGTCAATGAGAATGTCAGAGCAAGATTCTCCCATGAAAAGCTCCAAGGATTTGGTAATGCCTGTAATATGAACTGGTGCCAGGCCTCTGCAGCACAGCCAGCTGCAGGCAGAATAACCTATTTAAATAAAAAATCCTCTCTTTCCCCACTTTGCACTCTGTTAATAATAACAATAATCATTCAGGTTGACTTGGACAGGCTTAGAACCAGTGAAGCAAAGATTTAATAGGGTTCAAACAAGTCTAGATTTTTTTTTTCAAAAGTGCTTTTTCTGCAGTGTGCTCAAGGCTGTACTGCAGGTTCACACTTTTAATAACATCTTACACGTATGGAAAGGTGGGGGAAGAGGAATTTCCTGGATCACTGTGTCAGCTTCTCACCTGAACCACCACGCATTAAAAACCAGGCAAAGGATCTCACTTTCCCTTGCTCCCTCTTGTAGATTTTCTATTCTGTTTCCATTTGGATGCATCTTCCTGAAATGTGAGTTGGCAGAGCTCAGGGACTGGGTGTTTTCTTGAGTCTTTGTGAAAGGGCGTCAGCACCTCTTCCCCTCACCTGAAATAAAGGTCAGTGAGTCACAGCTTTTCCAAGGAGGCTGTCAGGGACACAGATTAGCACCAGGTTGGTGGATCTCTGTTTTCATGTGCATGCATACGGATAACCTGACAGGAAGACAGTTCTGAGTGGTTTCTTGCTAAATTATCCCCACTTTGATTAGATGATGCTTTCCAGCTTGATTTGCAGTTGCAGATCTGGAGTTTGCAAACAATAAGCATCAAGTGTCAGGCAGCAAATTAATCTTCTGCTGAAATATATTGCTAAGTGGAAAATGCATATTTTTCCCTTTATTTTACACTGGTTTATGTCTCTTGCAATTTGCAGATGGCAGCTCTCGTAGCTTTCCTTGCTCGTGGCTCTAAAACCAAAGAGTTAAAATTATAATCTCCTTTAATTTCATAAGTGAATCAACCAGCAGATAAAGTAAAATTCAAAAAAAATGAAGGAAAACAAGATATGCTTCTGGCAACAGAGTTGTGCTGTGTTGGATTTGAGTTAGATGGGAAAGTCTGCTGGCTTCTTTTGAGCAATGACTTTGCAAACCCTCCTCGTGGGGGAAATAATTTCTTTTTTTTTTTTTTTTTTTTGCTTTTATGGAGCTTTTCATCCATCAGTTTATGAAGGAATAAGTACAAAGTATTGTTAATGAGGATGGCTGGGACTCATTTGTAGAAGAGACATTTAACAGAAAAATTAGAGAGCAAGTTCAGTGCTGGGAAGAACTTACAGCATCGGAAAGCAGCAAAGATGAGGGATGGGAGGTGACAGAATCCAGCAGCAGGAAACAAACAGTGGTGGCATAAATCCTCCATCCACCCAGCAATGATCACACTCACTCTGTTCCTTTATTGACATGCCCTCAAGGACTGCAGAGCTTTCCAGTAGGGGCTTCAAAATGAAGGAGCTGGGAGTGTGAGGTTTGGGGAGGAGATCTGCAGTGAAACAGAGGGGACAAAACCATTTCAACATTGCAGCCACCACCAAGTGCAGCCCAGGGTGATGTCCTACATCAGCACCCTACATCAGGTGCTGCCCTTCCAGAAGGAAAACTCCTTTATTTTGGTCCATTTACCTGAGTTATGTCAGGCTTGTTGAGCTCAGTTTATGCTCACTGTGTCCACAGATGAGGATTGTACAGATCAAGCTCTCTGCCAGTAGAAGAAGGATTTTTTGGGTTTTTTCCCCATGTTAATGTCTACCAATGTAACCAGGCCTTTGCCAGAGCTGAGGGAAGCAAAATGGGATGTGTAAGGGCAGATAAGTTCTGTGTGGGTGTGGAAAGAAGCTGGGTGAAGTGAGCTGGACTTGCTTAGGGCAGGATTTGGGTGAGTAAAGTGTCTATTCTGGAAGTGCCAATGTCTGAGGCCATCAGTGCTCCCTTTAAGGTCAAGGAAGGGTGAGTCAGCAGAGCCAGGGGATTTTAGGTCATTGATCATCTCATCTCCATCTTTATTTGATCAAACAAAACCTGCCCCATGTGTCAGGTGGGATGAATCGCACCTCAGGCCAAGCCTTTGCAGCAGATTGTACCAAAAATTCCTGCTCAGATACAGACACTGCAGCAGTATTTTTTTGGGAAAACCAAATTGATTTTAGGGGATAAAACCCTCACTGAGCTCCCTGCTGCCATAGACACACTCCTGGATGTAGCCACATGAGATAATTTATTGATATTTTGGAAAAGTCTCCCTGATCTGCAACAGAAACTGTGTTACCATGTGTGGCTTGTGGCTAGGAAAAGATTCAATTTTGATTGCACAGGTGGTTTTAACCAAAATTTTCAAGATGGAAAGGAAAACCTATCACTTGGTTATGTATGGTAAACCTTTAAATTAGAGCTCCACCTCTAGTTTTTCTAGACTCTTGATTGTGTACACAAATAATTAAATGAAAACATTCCCTTGCATGAAATGAGGGAAGTGGTAAGGACTGGCTGGGTGACCACAGCAAGGTCATAGGAGTATTTTCTCCACTGGGACAATCCTAAATCTCCAAGCTTCTCTAGCCAGAAGGGCTGGAAGGCTTTGGGGCCATTTCCAGAATGCTTGTAGGATGTTGGGAAATGTATTTGGAAGTCTGGCAGACCCCTCCTAATGGACCTTTCTTGTTTGTACCTATCCCATTTGTTATTTTTTCCCCATAATCAACTGTATTTAGAATATGAACTGTCTTAATCTCACATCTTGCAATTGGCACAATCAACACCTGGGATGACCAATTCCAGTGGTTCTACACTCAAAATTGCATCCTCAACCTTATCACCCACTGCAGAGCCAATTTCAGTAACATCTGCCAGCCCAAGAGGCCCAGAAAAGCTCTGAGCCAGCAGCCGCTTGCAAACCTCAGCACTGGTTACCTAAAATAGAAGGAGTCTAATCACTGTGATTGTGGGTCTGATGGTTCCCACCACCTCCTCTGGAGCTTCCCAGATTTACTGCTCTGATGTCAAGGTGTGTGATTGGGCTGATCTAAATATAGATGAATGGTTCATTCTCCATTATCTGCCAGATGGTTACTGAGTTATTTCCTTATATTTTTTTTAGGTCTGAAACTCCTTGAGTTTACATGAGTCCTGCTACTTGTGCATAACCAAGTGTCACAAACTCCAAACTCAATGCAGGATAACTTTCCCAAGGTCACTGAGATAATTTTAGGCCAGGAGTGAAATTCAGAGTGTCCTATAAACTCAATGGACAATTATCCACTGGCCCAATAATTTTCTATGTTCTAACCTTTTAATACAAGCTTTCAATTTGCAGAAAAAAAAAAATCAAGCAAAACCAAACATGGCCAAACTTTATCAGTAAAAGAAAAGTGCTGACTCACAATTTTTTTTCAGTGAAAATTCAGTTTAATCATTTTGTTTTGCAGGAATGGGGTGTAATTAGAGAACCAGTGAGCATGTAACTCTGAATTTATTATGTAAGCAGCTATGAAAATGACTGTCTTCAGCACAAAATGATTGAATGTCATTAAGGAGAGTGAATCCAAGGGTGAGCCCCCAGTGGGATGCCCTTGCATGGGGAAGCATAATTGGATGAAGTAGCATGGGGCCATGAAAACCCAATTTGCCTCTCTCAGATGCTTGCATGGACTTCCTCCCCAAAATCTCCATCAGATGTGGAACTGGGAAGTCAAATGAGGCAGATCAATCACTGGGATGAACTCTGCCATATGTAGGAAAGCTGTTCTGGGTGCAAAACAAAGCACAAAAATGCAGTTACAGCCACATATTGATGTAATATGTCCTCCTGCAGCCACCAGCTCCTTTTTGGGTGTTTGGGTGTTGTTGAATGAGGTGAGTGCTGGTGAAGACAATGGAATCTGTGCACTTGGGAATCACCAATTCCTTTAGTGAGTCACCTTCCATCATCTCCAACACCACTGCAGGAATCTGAGATAGCAGAGGGCCCTGAGCAGGCCTGGTCCCAGGGCAGAGAGCCCAAGAGCTCAGCTGCAGGGACTGGCTTTAAGTGTGCTCACAGCCCAGCCCACTGGGATTTTGTGAGATTGAGCCACAGTGAACACAGGAACAATACAGTCTGATAGCTACCACAGCCAGCTGACAGGTGGGACTGTGCTGAAAGAGCCACAGATCTGAGCCTTGTGCTTCTGAAAATAAGCATTTCCTTTAATTATGTGAGTTGAAGGACGTGGCCACTGCTGTCCAGAGATGAGCATCTTGTTTGTATCCTTGCAAGTTCTGGAATTTGCAGACATCTGAAGGAATAAGCCTGAATAGTTATTAGGATAACTAAATAATAACTTTTCTTGAAAGAAACCATCCCATATTTTAACAAATCCCCTTTTGTGAAGAAGTCATTGGTTTGGTTATTGCTATTACAAAAAAGGTGGTTCTCCACAGCCTGGCAGCTGCATTGCAGTTGTTTGAGATTTTGCATTACTGATTTCCATGTTTATCCAGGGATTTACCCTTAACTGTACACGGCCTTGAGAATGACAGGACAAGAGGTGATGGCTTTAATCCAAAAGAGTTCAGGTTTACATTTACAGATTAGGCATTAGGAAGAAATTCTTGACTTCTGAAATTGAATTCTCGAATTCTGTGAGGGTGGTGAGGCCCTGGCACAGCTTGTCCAGAGAAGCTGTGGCTGCCCCATCCCTGGAAATGTCCCAGGCCAGGCTGGAGAGGGCTTGGAGCAACCTGGGATAGTGAAAAGTGTCCCTGCCCATGTCAGGGTGTTGGAATGAGATGATCTTGATGGTCTCTCCTTCTACAAATGCATTTCTGGGGGTTTATCTCTGGTGTTATGCAAGAATTTCAATATTGGCATGTTTGCACTCTCACATGCGAGTGTGCATTGATGCTTGTGAGCCAAAGTGTGAGAGCTCTTCGTCTGCAGAGTCGAATTTACTGCTGAAAATAATAAGGTGCTTCTCACCAGCCCATAAATTCACTGCCTGCTCGTTGCCTCCCCTGCAGAGTGAGGACACAGACACTTGTTAGTTTGAGCTACTGCTCCAAACTGTCAGATTTCTCCCTGGTCAAGCAGAAGGCAAACAAAGCAGCTCCTGAAACTGCTTCTTTTTTTTCTGAACCTGGGCAGGATGTTTTGGCTGATTTAGGGCATTGATTATGCAGGGCTGGGGGCACCTTGTACCTTCATTTTATATCACTGCTGTCTTATCTCCCCTGTGCTACCTGCTCCTGCTTCCTTCTCCTGAAAGTCTTTGCCTGCCCAGGAAATATCAGGTGGAAAAAACTTTGTTGAAAGGGGGTGAGGGAAGAGCAAAGATAGTCTCTCTCCCTGGACAACAAGTTTGGGTGTTATTTCACACTCCTGTTTAAGCCATATACTTAAAAGTGCAAGGTCAGTGTTTCCCCAGCCCTGTAATAATCTGGAATCAGATCAGTTTTCTAAAGACTTTTTATTTGAGATATGAGAAACTTGCCTGAGACCCTGCCTGTAAAGAACAGAGTTATTACCTTTGTGGAGAGAGCAGCTGGAGCATAATTGATGTTCAGCAATATGATAAAACTGGTACAGTATTAAGCTCTTTGGGGAAGGGTTTGTCCTTTAGCAGGATGTTGATATAGTGTCTGGATGCTGCTGCAGTCTGAATGCAATGAATTAATATAATAGCAATGAGAGGCAATAGAAGTTTTTTCATGCAGAGTACACTGAAAGAACGTTTCTGGGTTCCAGTTTGCCCCTGAAATTACTAATTGTTGTTATTCTAGCATGATTTACTGTCCAGTGGTAGGTTCATTGCCCCATGGCAAGAAGGTTGGAACTGAATGATGCTTGTGGTCCCCTCCAACACAAACCATTGTCTAATTCTATGATTTCATTATTTTATGAAATGTGTAAGTTGAGTATCAAGGTTTAGCTTTATAAAGGCATCAAATGACCCTGGTATAAAATATTTTTTAATTAAATACAGAATTACAAAAAAAAAAAAAAAAACATCAACAAAAAACCAAAAAACACTGAACAAAAAACTACATTAAAAGAAAGGTATCAAAGGAGATGTCCAGGAAGGCATCATTTCCATAGAAGGAAAATTAGTTGCAGTGGTGCAATAGAGAAAATAAGCAGTGTCCTCTGGAGGGGAAAGCCATATCTCAATAATCAGCAAGAATACATTGCAAAGGGTTGTGAGATGAAGTCCTGATGGATTTATTTGGATTACCAAAAAAATGCTAAAGCCTTGAGGTAATGTTATGCATGAGATTATTAAGAATCTGTGTGGTCTTGGGAGAAGAGTTGTGGTCCTGTCGTGGGATCAAAGCTGCCTAAGAAAGTACATCTGCCATGGAGCCAGGCTGGGAAAGCTGGGGGAATCCAACCTGGAGAGGAGAAGGCTCCAGAGAGACCTCAGAGCCCCTTCCAGAGCCTAGAGGGGCTCCAGGAGAGCTGGAGAGGGACTTTGGACAAGGGATGGAGAGACAGGACAAAGGGGGAATGACTTTAAAGTGAAGAAGCATAGACTTGGATCAGATATTGGGAATAAATTCTTTCCTGTGAAGGTGGGGAGGCCCTGGCACAGGTTGCCCAGAGAAGCTGTGGCTGCTCCATCCCTGGAAGTGCTCCAGGCCAGGTTGGATGGAGCTTGGAGCACCCTGGGATAGTGGAAGGTGTCCCTGCCCATGGAAAGGGGTTGGAATGAGATGATCCTTCAGATCCCTTCCAACCCAAACCCTTCTGTGATTCTGGCTGTGAGTGTGCCCAGCTGTGTTAACGAGGGGTGGGCTTCAAGAAGGTGGATGCAAAAATAGGTGCCAGCAATGTGACAAAATCTGCAGTTGCTCAAGCTGGGCTCGAAGAAAAAACTGCAAAGAACATCAGAGGTTTGAATGCTTTGCTGAATAAACGCCTGTTCAGTAAAAAAAAAAAAAGAGGCTCTTCTTCACATATTTTTGGTAAACAAACAAGCAAATGAGCTTTCACACTTAAAATTGCTGAATACTTCTGCACTCTGATTTATGAAAGACGATCGTAGCTGGCAAATATCAACAGATAAAAGTTTGGAAGATCTCATATGGGATTGTCTGGAGCAATAATTCTCGTTAAAGTTGCAGTTAATTTGAAAATTTAGCAGCAACAAATGACATTTTAAAAACTATTTTCTGTCACAGGCACTTTCACAGGATGGAGGTAATTTAGAAAACAAATTTTATTGGATATTTTTAGTGGGAAACTCTTTATGGGGAAAAAAAGTTAGATCATTTTTAGCAGATAATTATGATATCAGGATATTCAACTGTTGGTATTCAAGGAAACACATAGACTGGAAGAGATATATCTCCTAGGGAACCCACTAAAAATACCTTTAGGATTATTAATGTTATAGATAAAGAAAATTAAAAGAACAGTGACAGAATGAGAGCAGGCAGTGAAAAAAGAGACCCATTCTCGGGTGTCTTCTACAAAAGATTTAGGAAATGACCAGTTTCTGTGGTAGATGAGACTTTGTGGCTCTGTCAGGCCCTCAAATGTTCTCCTCCCTGTGATTACCAGCTTTAATCTCTGCATTGCCTGGGCTCCCACCCTCAGCCAGAGCACAAATTGTGCAAAGCAGACAAAACGGGTGTGATGACATCTTTCACTGCTTTTTTAAGCTCCACAGAAACCCCCATTCCCATCCTCTTCCCTCTCACTTCATTCTCCCACCCCCACAAAAGAAGCTCTGGCAGCTACAGGGTCATCTCAGGTTCATCATTTCACACTGCTGGAAGGCCAAACACCACATGGACACCACACCTTGAGGGCAATTTTCTGGCTCCTAATTCTTATTGAATTCCAGAAGGTTTTGGGTTGGAAGGAACCTTCAAGATCATCCCATTCCACCCCCTTGCCGTGGGCAGGGACAATTTCCACTAGACCAGGTTGCTCCAAGTTGCATCCAGCCTGGCTTTGAGCATTTCCATGGAGTCCACAATCTCTCTGACCAAGCTGACTTCACCACCCTTATAATAAATAATTTCTCCCTAATATCTATTCTAAATCTCCATTCTTCCAGTTCAAAGCTATCACTCCTTGTGGTATTACATGTTCTGTTAGAAAGTCCCTCTCCATCCTTTAGGTACTGGAAGGTGATCTAAGGCCTCTCTCTTCTCCCTGCCCTCCCCTAATCAGCCTTTGCCAATGCTCCACATTTTTTGGAGTGAGATGCTCAGAACCATGGCTGGTTTAGAGACCTTTCCAGGGGTTCAAAAACTGGATGGGAGTCTGTGGGCAAAGCTGAGTGGGTGAGTTGTGCAAGATTTGTTCCTGCATGGATATCTTGGCAGGTTCCTGCAGGTTCCCCTTGGATGCGCACATTCCCTGTGACAGCGTGACAAGCATCGTCCCTCTGCCAGTCCCAGCTGTTCCACATCCATCTTCAACAGCTTCCTTATCTTCCTGAGGAAAATGTCATGTGAAACACTATCCAGAGCCTTTCTGTTGCCAGCTCATAACCTCTGCTGCTTCTCTGCTCCCAAGACCCATCACTGTGTCCTGGGAAGGCAGCAGCAGCTGTCTGACATAATTGGTTCTGATAAACTGAAGATTTGGAGCTCGTGCACAAACCAGGATAATAACACAAGTCTGGGAAATAAGCTGGGGTGAGGGGAAAGAGTGAGAGAATTTGAGTAATAAACAGGCTGAAATAGCAGAAATTCCTGTCCAGGTTCACCTGGAAGGTTACTACACGTGTTGTCTTATAGAAACCACCACCAGGTCTCCTAGGGCAGCCTTTTGTACCACTATTTTATTCTAGATGGCTTCTGGGGACTTCTGCTGCTTTTTAGAAAATCTCACCTGAAGAAAGGTTGAACAGAAATGAAGATAAAGCAGGATGCTTTCCTGTGGAAAGGAGACCTTTAAATGATTTCTCTGATCCATCAGCCTTAACAGTTCTCCTTCCTCCCTCCTCAGCTGTTTCAGGGCTCCGCAGCAGTTTTGCCATAGGGGCCATTACTTTCACACAAGAGATGCCCCCAAATTTTCCTCCTGGGCATGCCCCACTTTTTATTTAGAGACAAGATTCCTAAGTCAGATAATGCCTCCCTTTGCCAACTCTCCCGACACAGACACCCCCCAGCCATCAATCCTGCAGCTTCCCCCGCCTCCACCCGCCGATCCTCCTGCCAAGAGCAAGAAGAGCTTCCCTGTTCCCGAAATCCTGCCACTCTAATTTAGCAGGTTTCTCACAAAGTCTAGACATCTCCTGAATTGCATGCAAAAAGCTTCAGCTCTGCTTCAGCTCCATTAATCCTGCAGCTCCAGGCCCACCAAGGCTGGTGCTTCTCCAGTGGCTCTGGGTGAATTACACTTGAAATGACAACCGTCCAACTTCTTGGCAGTGGCTCCGTGCCCTTCATTCCTGTGTTTTTCTGGATGGAAGGAAAGAAATGATAAATCTCTCTGAAGCTTCTGCCTGTCCCATTACAGCAGGAATTAACTGGGCTGGGAGAGTTCAGTGCAAATTGGATGGTTTGTACCACAGTTAGTTGATAGCATCCCCCAGCAAGCCGCTGAAAACCCTGCTCTGAGACTCTCAGGGTGTCTCTGTTAGCTGTGTCATAGATGGAGAAGATGAAAGAGGGCTAATGGAGCAGTTAGAAAGTCTTTTGGTGCCTCATTTACTTTCTACAGAGCCTTCCTTGGCATTAAGTTCACTCTTGCTTCCAGAGTCCTAAATAGAGCTATTTGCAATATTTTCTTTTAAAGTTTTCTTTTAGATAAAAATGACTTTTTTCCTTAAACAAACACAAAACACGGCTGTTTGTAATTTTCACATTTTCCTGGTTTTAGTGATATCTGGTGAAACCTTTTGAAAAATCCATCGGCATTCAATATGCATTTTACCCATCCTTTCCTCCTTTCTGAATTCCTTTTTTGCCTGTGCCGAAAGATTAAAAAAAATTAAAATAAAGAGAAGCATGAGAGACATTAATAAATTTCTATTCATATTCACCACTCTAAAAGCAAGAACTGAATTAATTCAGAAATTCAGTTCTGAATTAATTCTTTTTGCCACAGTATTGCATTGGGAGTTCATGGTCAGTGTCTTATCCAGACATGGAGGGAACAATCTCCAGGGCTGGGCTGATCTTCTTCATGAAACATTTCACTGAATCATTTTGTTATTATTTATCTGGTTTTTATACATTTTTACTAATGCCATTGCTTGTGGTGTACATGTTGTGTAGATCAGGTGAAGAAATCCCCTCTCTGTATCCCTCTAAAACTCCTCTTTTCCCCACTGAGAATTAATTGTTATTGATTATCAATTTCATCTATTTGCCATGTGTTTTACCAATATCTCCATCTGCTAATTTTGTCATCACTGCTACATCAAATATATTAGGAAGGGTTGTTCCTCTCCAGAAGAATGCACAAGGCAGCTTTGCAACCCCAAATCAGTTTAATTCCACTTCATCAGCCATGTGACATCCACACTCCCACGCTTTCTGCATTTTTCCCCACATTTAAAGGTTCCTCAAAAGCTGACCCCAAATGTAAGGCAGCCATTTGCCCCTGCATTTCAGAATTTCAGGGTGCAGATCACTCTGCCAAAAAAATCCAATGTATTTCTGTCTGCAGATATGCATTTCAATGATCTTGCTTTCTGAACAACTGCAAAGGCTTTGACACCCAAAGGTGATATTAATTTTCCACAGTTATTGTTATTCCAAAGGGATAAAAAAGAAACACTCACTGTACACTTTTTCTTAGACATCATAAGCCATCTCCCTCTATCACTGGGTCACATACCACTGCTATTTTTCCCTTTCTATCCCAAAGTGCGTGGCCTTTTAATTGATGCCTTCTTTTTTTTTTTCCTGGATGGCTTCTCAGCACTTCAGATATCATTATTCAGCCCAGTTGTTATCACTTTCCTTTTTCATCACAAGTTATTACACTGCTTTTGAGTCTCTAATCAGCATTTTTCAGGTCGCTCACAATAAGGGGTTTATTGTGTTTTACTGAACATCTTGTGCAATAGCAGTGGCTTTTACAATGCTGTGTCATTGGGAGGAAAAAAAATAAAGGCTGTTACCTGGCTTGTCCTGTAGTTCAGTCTCTCAGTCTCTCCTGGATTGCTGCCTCTGCCTTCTCCAAAGAGAGGTTCTGGGGATGTTCTGCAAAGATTCTCACGGTGGGCTCTTCCCTGTAGATCTTTTTCCACATGAGCACAACACCTCACCCGTAACTCTTGTGCAGAACATCAGGGACTTGTTTTTTTCACTTTGTTTTGCACATCATCAACACAAGAAAGATTTGGGCCTTCTGGAATGAGTCCAGGGGAAGCCACTAAGTTGATCACAGAGCTGGAGTTGATCACCTTTGCTATGGAGACAAGCTGGGAGAAGGAGCTGGAGAAAAGAAGGCTTCAGGGAGACCTTGGAGCTCCTTCTAATGTCTAAAGGGACTCCAAAAAGGCTGGAGAGGGATTTAACACAAGGACTTGGAGTGACAGCACTAGGGGGAATGGCCTTAAACTGAAGGAGGGTGGATTTAGATTAGATATCAAGAATAAATTCTTCCCTGTGAGAGTGGTGAGCCCCTGTCACAGGTTGCCCAGAACAGCTGTGACTGCCCCATCCCTGGAGGTGTTCAAAACCAGCTTGGACAGGGCTTGGAACAACCTGGGATAGTGGAAGGTGTCCCTGCCCATGGCAGGGATTGGAATTAAATTATCTTTAAGGTTCCTTCCAACCCAAACCACTCTGTTCTCCTACAATTCTATGACCTTCTCCACTAACAGGCCTCCTGACAGGACTAATTCCTGAGAAATTAAACCCATTTTGGTGTTTCTTCCCTTGTGAGTGACGCCTTGATTTCTGTACCACTTTCCAGCCCACAGCAGCCATCAGGATTCTCCAACCCCTTTCTTCCATACTGCTAATAAGGCTTTTAAGCAGATTGATCTGACATTGATTCACATTGTGATCCAAGTGACAACTCCTTGTGACTCACATGTACCTTGTATCCCAAAGCAGAACATGCTCCTATTAAAGCATTGGATTTGGATTTTGGAGGTCTGGCACTTGTCCATCTCTCTCTCATTTATCTTCTTGCTGTGTTTGCACAGGGGATCTATTTCCTTTGAACTGTTTCTCCTTTGGTACAGCATGCACAAGGTCACTGCCCTCCCACAGGGAAGAGTTTTTAGGATGTACTAATTAAATTTGCTATGGGCGCTGTGTTATCTGTGGCCACATGAAGATATCCACACTGAGGAGTCTCTGGTTGGCTGAGCTGGTTGCCAGTCTGGAGTTGATTTTGTATATCACAAAAACAGAGATTTTGTTATCCTGTGATTTCTCAGGAAATTGTAAATATGAATTTTTTTCATCTCAAGCACTTGTGTGAGGCATCTCTTCCAATCACTAGAGCTAAAGGGACCAGAGCTGAGGGATCTCCACCAATCTTCTGCTGTGATTGTTTTCTCAGTCACTAAGAGAGGGCAAATATTGCAAATGCTGTGCACAGTGAATTACTTTAAGTTCCCGGTATCTTGATTTTTCTACCTGATTAAAAAAAAAAAAAAAAGAAAGAAAAAGAAAAAGGGCAAAAGAACCCCTTGGATTTTAGCACTTAATTAAAGACACTATTAGTCCTTTTTACCAAAACTGAAGTTTATTGAGACCTCTCTGTGGGTGCACACCAGCCTGGATAAAGGTTATCCTTTGTTTTCTATGCTCCCACCAATTTTAGACTCAGCAGTCCTCTCACAGACAATGTCAATTAATATCATGAGCGGTGCTTTGTATGAGACTGTTTCAAATGTCAAGTCATTAACTGGCATATTAAATCTGCAAATTTCCCTTCACCCAATAATTTTATAATTCTGTCAAAGAAAGCAATTTTTCATACTGTAATTCCTTTCACACTTTTACATCCATCCCCTGCTGCTCACCACTCAAAAGGTGGCACATTTTATGGTGTCATTATTTTCCTCACCCCACATTTCTGTGTATGGGGCTTTCAACAGAAAGGCTGAACTGGTCCTGGCCACAGAATAATAAGGGTGGCAGGTTTATAAGTGCAACTGTCCTCTTCTCCCTTTCCCAGTCCCACATTCCAAGGAATTTTCTGTTCTGAACTCGCTGTCCTGCTCTTTTGGCTGTTTGGATGGGGAAGGAAGAAGACCTCTGAAGGATGAGGAGTTGTGACCATTAGAAAATGCACTAAGATCATTCCAATTCTACTTGTGTTCAAGGCCAGGCTGGGTCAGGTTCTGGTCCAGTGGAAGTTGTCCCTGATCATGGAAGGGGATTGGAATGAGATGATTTTGAAGGTCCCTTCCAACTCGAATAACTCCATGAGTCTAGAATTCCATTATTCCACTTTGAACATCAAAGTAAACCTGCAGAGTATCTGAAGTGGAGATTCCCACGTGAGATTCTTCCACAGAGTGCAAAACCACATGTTCCTACTGCCAAAACCTGGGCTCAGAATCTCTAAAGAGAGTGGGAAGAAAACTCCCACTAGACTCATCCTAATTGCAATAAAGCCTTCCAAGATAGGCGGCCTTGCCTGCCCATGCCCTTGGGAAAAATGAGTTTACAGATAGTTTAGTCAATGTGTGATCATCCCATCAGGAACCTGCAGCTCCTGTTGGGAATTGGTGGGACTTGATGATCTTTTCCAACCTTGAAGATTCTGTGATTCCACAATGGTTCTGTGGAATATCTTTGATGAGATATTTGTGAGCCCAGTTCTGGTTTGGATTTGAATTGAGAGAGAGCCATTGTGGAAATGGAAACTGGGACTCTTGTCTCTGCTTCTCCACAGAGATGGAATTGTCTCTTCATTGGCACAATATCAGATTTCCAGATTCTAAATGTAGATGACTGTGGTGAATCACAAAACCATGGAATGGTTTGGGTTGGAACAAACTTTAGAGATCACCTTATTCCAACCTCCCTAGCATAGGCAGGGAACCTTGCCCTCTAGACCTTGTTATTCAGAATTTGAGCTAATTACTCATAAACATGATTTGAAGAGGTTTGTCAGACCTGTTCCAGTGGATCAGCCTGTCCATCAGTCCCACTCCCCTGTCCGTGACTGCTGGATCTCATGAACAGTTAGGCTAAAAGCATGAAATGAGAGTCATAAAGAGGTAATTTCTTACATTTCCTGGCTTGGAGTACATCTGATTAAATAAACATATTTGTCAAAATGAATGGAGAATAAATTGAGTCAGTAAATGGACAGCTAGTCAACACAGACAGTGGAATTTAGGACATGATTCATTGGATCATGAAACAGATTTATAAAAAAAGGTCAGGTGACTCACCGCTTAAAAGTGCCTATACCTCTTCATTAATTATAGAGACAAGTTGCTTTGACATGTTCAGTCTCAATCCTGTAGACATCCACAGCCACATGGCCTGAGCCAAACTCAAGCTCTGTGCTAAAATCCTGCCATGGAGAGTTTATGTGATAAAATCCTGTCCTGGTGAGCATATCCCTGAAGGGATATTTTGGGTTTTTTCCCTACCCATGAAATCTTTACAAAGTCTGCACTTGCTCCCCTCTCCCCCTCATTTCTGAAACTGAGAACCTCTGGTTATCTTTCCATAGACTTTCAAAACGAACCATGCAAAAATGTCATTTAATTAACAACTTGCCACCATCAGCAAGAGTTAGTTTGAGCAGAGACAAATTCATTTTGGAATTGGATATTTCTATTACAAACAAGGCAGCAGTGAGCGTGATCTACAGCACTTGTAAATTTTACCAGTAATAATTTTTTGTATTCTTTGAAAATCAATTCCAAATTCTATTAGTTTACTGCCCTATTCCTCCTCCCTCACCATTCAGATTTAGACCTGAGTACTTGGAATAGTTTTAATCCATTACCTGAATAATTCCAATTATCATTTCGTACTACTTTACGGCCTTTAATTTTACTGCTTTTTTTTTTTACCCCCCTCAGTTACAAGACATGGCACATTAAATGCAAAAAAAGTGGATGTTTAGGAAGATTTCAAGTATGGACTAACCCAGCTTTTCCAGGTGTCTTTTCCAGTTACCTCCACCTATTTTTCCCACCTGTCCTTCTGTCTGGTCCTGACAATTCCTCTCTGCTGCAGGTGTGAGGGAAGTTTGCAGGTGGAGGAAGGATTTTGGACAAGCACTGCTCCACCTGCCCTGCTTTCCCACAACAGGGGACCAGCCATGTGTGAAGAATGATAATTACCCACTGTAAATCAACAAGAGTCAGTTAGATGTACTGAATTTTTATCACCCCTCTCTCTGCCTTTTATTTTTCCTCCCTTTTCTTTTGGCAGGATTAATATTCATGCGTATGGATATGGAGACAAGCAGAAGGAGGAAAGGTCTTTTTAGTAAAATTGCAAGAAATTGTGGTTGTTTGCTATAATAAGGTGCTTCCAGGACCTCAGAAGAGGTCAGGGTTGTACTTCTGTACATCCTAAAGTAACCCAGGACATTTCTAGTCTGAGCAAGCAGGACAAAGGACAAGTTTTACACCTGTTTAGCAACTGGAAACTGAGGCAGGTGGTTTTTGACAAATTTAAGCTGATACTACAGAGGGAATTGGTGCCACAGTCAATGAGTGGATTCACATCATTTTACTCTTGAACAAGGTCTTCAATGACAAGAACACTGATAAAAACTGCCTCCCCAAACTATTTAAAATAGATTCATAGAATCACAGGATAGTTTATGCTGGAAGGGAATGCAGAGATCCTTTTGTTCCTCCTACCATGGGCAGGGACGCCTTCCACTAGACCTGGTCAATGTCCCATCCAGCCCAGCCTTGAACAGCCCCAGAGATGGGACACAACTGATGACACCCACATTGGGGACCATTTGAACAAAGCTGTTCTGATAAAGTTTGAAAAATCCAGCTTATGTTTGTGGGGGTTTTTCTGCCTTGTCCTTGTCCAAATCCAGCCATTATTCCAGAGTTTGTCCCTCGTCTGTGGTATCAGTGATTTTCAAAAGGTGAGCTACTGAACAGAAAGATGATGTGGAGCTGATCCCACTTTTATTTATTTACTTATTTCACCATTTGTGATAATGGATTGGAAGGCTTTATTTTATTTATTTTATTTATTTTATCAAGAGAAAAAGTTACTTCATTTGTCACCACTCATCTTCAACCTCCCTGACCATTTGCTTTCAAGGTATGAATATCCCCTCTGCCAATTCCACCTGCTAATCTGTATTCCAGTGCCTGCCCCAAGCACTGGAATTGCTCATTCAGAAATCTCCAATGGCCTTTCCCAAGCCAAAGCTAAGATCAGCACTCCATTTTCCCTTTACTCACCATGGACTCTGCTTTTTCTCTTTTAATTTACATGCTTGGTGTCTTCTACCCTTCCCATGGCACTTGTGAGAGATTCTCCTTATCCTCCAGCTGGCTGGGGATTCCCACCGGCTCATGGTATCATCTGCCCCTTTAATTGCCATTTCTTTGTAGCTTCTTCAGGAGTTTCCCATTCATCAGATATCTCCTGAGATGGGATTGATCTTGCCTTGGCTTTATACAGCTACAAGAGACACTTCTGCATCTGAGCCACTGATGAAAATTCTTTTTGTAGTTAATGGGAATTAACAGGTACTTTTGGAGCATGGTTCTTCAGGATCTCCCAAAGGATGTCGTGAAAAGCACTGAGATATATTTGTGTCTCTCCAGTGGCTGTTGGGATTCTCAGTGTTGAACTGAGAGGAAGGAAGTCTGTAGTACAGAAATCTGAAGTTAAATGAGAAGAATGTTGGCCTTTCTGTCCAAAACAGTAACACAGGCAGTCTCCCTCTGGCATCTCCTGGTGGCTGACCTCAAATTGGTCTAATATGTCCAAAAGTTTAAAATATTCCTCAGCCACAACCCTCCTCAATGGCTGCATTTTAGTGACAGATATCAATATCCTGCAAATCCCCCAAATCCAAAACATGAGCATCACCATCAGCTGGGACCCTGCAGGTCCTCACATCCCGCCACCTCAGCTCTCCCATGGAACTTCTCCTTTCCATATAAACTGGGCAACCGTACAAGTCTCACATGTGCCAGAGGATGTCACATTTGATTCTCTCCTTTTACTCTTCACCTTTGGGATATCCCTGCCTGAAAGAGCAGGGAGATTCTGGAACATGGGGAAGAAGAGGTGGTGAGGAGGACAAAACAGCCCAAGAAGGGTCAGGGGGTGTCAGATGAGGTACAACACTTGTGTTAGACCATGTCTGGATCTGAGCAGGACATCTCTGTAGTGCCTTCTCATTATTGTTGTTTCATTCTAGTGCTCTTACGTAGCTCTGGCAATTTAATCACAGAGAACACCCATAAATTCTCCTGAGCACTCATTCAGCCTTCTGTTGCTCATGAAGCAAAATGATTGACAGCACCTTTTATCTGCCTCAATCTGTAAACACACATCACTCCACTGCAGTTCTGCTTCCCTTTCCTTCCTGAACACTCCACCAAAGCAACAACAACAAAAAAATTGTAAAGCAAAAAAACAAAATAAAAAAATATTTTACAAATATTATAAAATTTCCCTTTTGATCAACACCTTGTCCTTTTCTGTCCTTTTCTGAACAGAAAAAAAATTGATATAAAAATAGAAGTGTGCAATGCAGACCCTGAAGAAAACATTGCCATTCATCTGCTTGAGCAGAGTTTAAGTCTCAGCTGGTTTTTTGTGTGGCTTTCAGCTGATAAAGGCAGAGCAGTGTGGAACGCTTCTTCCTTCTGTTGGCATGTAGGGTGGACAGAAACCCACCTGATTGCATCAAATATAATTTCCTTGCCATAGAATCATAAAATCATGGGATGGTTTGGGTTGGGAGGCATCTTGAAGATCATTTATTTCAAATCCCCTGCCATGGGCAGGATGCCACTCCCTAGATCAGATTGCTCAGGGCTCCATCCAACCTGACCTTCCCAGGGATATGGGGGAGCATCCAGAAATTCTCAGGGAAATCTGTGCCAGGGCCTCACCACCCTCACAGGGAAGAATTTCTTTCTAGTATCTAATCTAAACCTGTTCTTCTTCAGTTTAAAAGGAAGCCTCTATCCTACCACTCCATCCCTTGCCCCAAGTTCCTCTCCAGCTCTCCTGGAGCCCCTTTAGGCTCTGGAAGGGGCTCTGAGGTCTCCCTGGAGCCGTCTCTTATCCAGTTAAATACCCCCAGCTCTGCCAGCCTGGTTCCAGAGCAGAGGTGCTCCAAACCTCTGATCATCTTCATGACCCCCTCTGGACCTGCTCTAACAAGTCCACACCTTTCTTGTGCTGGGGACTCAGACCTTGTTGAAGATTGCAATGCAAGATGTTTTCCATTACCATCTGTATGGCAGTTGTCTGTTGTCAAGTGGGCCGGTTGC
>JAXCLO010000114.1:150361902-150372167 GCA_035583995.1 Arremon aurantiirostris
CCAAATGTCCAAATGAACATATATATATATATATATATATATATATATGTACAAAGCAGCTAAAGCTAAAAAGAGGGGAAGCCAGGCCTCATGAGATGCAAACCTGTGGCTGCTGTCTTGGTTCATGACACCTGCCTGTCTCTCAGGTCTCTCTCCATGCCCTGTTCCATTTTCTTGGATTGTAAAGTCAATCTGTTTCCCCTTCACTCCCTCCTTCAGCTCTGCTGGCCATGTGAAATTGCTTTCAGAACTTGCTGCAGGGTGAAAGTGCTTTGGAGCTTTGGAAAACAGGCAGGCAGCAAAGCACAGAGAATTTAGCAGAACAAAGGAGGGGAACAAACAAACCCATTTTCATATTTGCTGCTAAATGTCTTCCAGCCTCCAGCCCTGTTATTCTTCCTCTTAGAATTAGAAAAACCCTGTTAGCAGAAAGTGTATTTGCTCTTTGACAGTTACCAGCATATTATTTAGATGGATACAACAATTCTCTTCTCCCCTTAATAATAACCACTTTGCATTTATATAGTAGTTATGGATGTATTTAGATATATAATTCTGCCGTACACAGCTAAACTGGGGTTTGCAGGAAGCTCTCAAGGAAAGTGAATGCTATATTTAATAGCTCTGGTACTCAGTGATCAAGCAGATCTCGGATCTCAGACCTACAGATAAAGTTCTGGAAAGAAACACCTGCCAAGAGATACTGAAGGAGCACAGAGCCAATCAAATCTACTGCCCAAGGCAGTGATCCACAGGATTAGAGAAAAATCAAAAATCAAATGCAAAACACTCATATAGAGGATTAAAAAGGGTTTCTGTAGGAGTATTTTGTTGAATCACAGAATTGTTGGTGTTGGAAGAGACCTTTAAGACCATCAGATTTCACATTCTTTGCCATGGGCAGGCACACCTTCCACTAGATCATGCTTCTCCAAGCCCTGTCCAACTTGGCTTTGAACACTTCCAGGGATGGGGCAGCCATTGGGTGCAGTGGAAAATGTGATTTTAGGATTTTGTAGCTACAGTAGGAGTTGTGAAAGGTGAAAATGCCTGCTTGACAGGTGGATGAAGTAAAAATCAGTATGGAAGGCCCATTCACTGCTTTAATCCAGCTCATGTCTCACTCAACAGTCTCTAAATCTCCTCCACTGACAGCCCAATCCTCTGCATGGAAATTATTTTTCCCTTTGAAAAACTAATCCCAAAGAGATTTGATTTGGTTGTGACCAAAATATTACTGTGCTGAATTGTTCAAGAAAAAAAAAATGCAGACCATATATTTTAAACATGCATAGAAATTGCACAACCACACATATACAATGGAAATCAAATTTTTCCCTGTGAGGGTGGTGAGGCCCTGGCACAGAGAAGCTGTGGCTGGAAGTGCTCAAGGCTAGCTTGGATGGGTCTTGAAATAACCTGGTCTGGTGGGATGTGTCCCTGCCACATTAACCAGGATCCTCTTCACATCAGGAATATTTGTGAGCTCTGGAAACATTTTCAGTGTATTCACCAGAAAATCTTGTTTGCTCTGCATTCAGGAGGAGTTCACCTGTCTGGGACCAGATTCTGCAATATGCTGAGCATCTCTAGTTTCCAATAAACTGTGAATTAAATCCATGGCCAACTTTGTCTTCTTCTCCTAGAGTTTTTGGAAATTTTACTTGTTCCAAAACCATCAAAATTTGGCAGGATGCTGCTCTGGGAGTTGTCTCTTCTCCCACTGGCTTTCCCCTGACTGCAGCAATGTCCCTTTCCATTTGCTCCTGGTTCCATTCTGAGCATTGTCCAAGGGAAGAGCCTTCAGCTCTCATCTAATCCTTCTTCACACCCAGGAGCTTCATCTCACCTGGCAGGTGCTGGGAACCCAGCCAGGTCAGGAGGTGCCAGGGATGGATCCAGGCTCTCCCAGAAGGGCAGTTGTGCAGCTGAAGGAGCCACAGCATTCATGTGTTACCATTAACACTCCATCCTGCCTGCTTGAGACTCATTCCCCTTGATTACCTCCCTAAATCAATACTAATGGATTTTCTCAGAGTTAATTTTTTTTTTTTATTTCTACCTTCAGTCCTTTCCCAACCCCCATCCCCACCACTCTCCATCTCTGGAATCATTGCCAGCTCCCCTCCCTTGCATCAAAGCCCCGTGTTCATCACAGGACTGTAATTCATACAATTTCTTCTGCTCGCTTTGCTTAATTGTCTCATTTGTAATATTCCATCCTTTTTCCTTTTCAGTTCATTCAGAATACCCAGGCTGGCTAAAATAAATATGTATTTTTAATTTTAAGCAGCCTGATTTAATTTGGTGAGTGCAGGATGGGTATTAATCGGGGCTGCTTCTGAATCCAAGGCACATCAAGTCTCAGCCATGAAAACAGCATGTGTGGCTCATTTTCACACCCTTCCTGTCACTTTTCCATAACATGCAAAGCTCTGAAATTCTCTGCCTGAGGTGGAGGTGTCCAGAGGACTTCCCAAACTCCCCAGGAGTGATCAATAACCAGGTAGAAGTGGAGGCAGACTGAAAGACAGAGGGCTCTGACAGGTTTTTTTTCTCAAAGTCAAGAAACACCTAGTTTTCAGAGGAGGTTGCAGCAGTTCCATTTAGTGCAAATCTTTTTTCCCCAAGTATCTCTCATGGACCATTTGCTATCCCCACCTGTCCTTGTATCTTGTCTTCATCACAGGCTTTCTCCTACCACTTAAAATAGGTCCTCAAACTGTTTTCCTGGCAGTACCATTCCCTGTGAATCCCCACAAAAATCTGCCTGTGTTACAATCAGAATCATTTAGGCTGGAAAAGATCTCTGAGGTCACCAAGCCATTTTAAGGCAATTTCAGTTTACAACAGGCTCAAAGTTTTATTCCAGCTTGGAATCAAGATATTTTTTAGAAGTTTCTCCCTATCTTTCATCTAGACATGGGACTTCAGAGTATTCAATGCACATTCAAGGGGGGCTCAAACTCTTCTGGCTGTTCTCTTGGTGACTGACACCTCACTTCATTGTGTAAAGGCCCTCCAGGTCTTCAAATCACATCAATCCTGTGCCAGAAACATCCAATGTTTGTTCATGTCTGGACGGTCTTTAGTGGTCATACCCCATCTCAAAAACTCCCTTTACAACTGACTGTTATGAAGGAACTCCCCTTTGCAGAAGTCTTGCTGGAAAATTCAGAATGAGAATAGGAGGGAATCTCAGGAGGCAAAAGATCCCTCCCCGAAATGTCAATTTCTCTGTCCAACAACCCTGAAGGCTATTTCAGCCTTCCTTCATTTTTGCTGATGCAAGAAGAGAGGAAAATGCTAAAGCTGATGGGCAGGATCAGGGCTCAGATACCCAGACTATAATCATTTGGTGTCTGTTACTCCCTTACCAGGACATATTCCACTTTCCCTCCTCCTTGCTCCATTCTTCCTTTGATGTCTTAACTTTAGCTTTCATGTTTTTCAGATTCTGTTCTGCCAGGTGTAATTCTGATCTTCATGTTAAGTGTTGGTAAGCTCTCTTCACAGAATAGGGAGACAAAACAATTCCTGCTGTACCTGAGGACCAAGGACAACCATTACAAGTTTCAGGACCAAAAGCTTAAACAGTGTGGACTGAAAGGAGAAAAAAAAGAAAGATGGGACTTCATGATCTGGAGCTGCAACTGGACAATAAACCCCAACATGCAAATGGACCCAAACTTATAAAAGTGTGAGACCCCATGACCAGTCGTGCATTTTGTGACCATTTTGGTTCATCTTGGGTGTAGCCCTGGCTGAGCTCTTGTGCTGCCCAAGGTGTATCCATTAAGGCCTTTTAATAAATCCCTACTTTATTCAGTAACTCTGTCCAGTCTCTGTTCTAGGTCAACTTTCACAAGGCATCACCTTTGCCTTCCCAGTCGTAAACCCCAAAACTGATTTCCCAGCTAACAAATACACCCTTGAGATGTTTCCAGCCAGTGTCCCAAAGCTGTCATTCCTGGTGGCAGTCCACCCTGAGAACCCAAGGTCTGAGGCGGAGTCTGGGCAGTGTCAGATTCACAACAGGAGCTGGAATGATGCATCCAGTGCCTGATCCATTTAGGAATTTCAGGTGGGCTTTACAGCCCTCAGACATTGGCTGCTCCAAAAGCTTTTCCTGGACACCTCTGTGCCCATCACCCAGGGTTTCACACACAGCTGCTGAGCTGTGGTATTTTGTCTGTTTTTACCCAGCTTTGCCCTAGACTTGTATAATTTCATGTCAGTGCATGATCCAGTGAGACAAGCAGAAATTTATTTTAGAAGTTACAGCATTTCTGTTTGCCAGAAAGTGTCAAAAGACTCCAGAACCTCTGGATATATCCTTTTTTTCTCCCCACCCTCTTCTCCCCAGGACTCTCCCCAAGCTGTTTTAGCACCATTACCAGCAGGTAACAGGAGCAGCCACCATTAAACAAGGCAGATGTAAAACCAAACTCAAGGAACCACTTCAGCTCACAATAATAGTGCCCATAACTTTTAGGGCTGCATAAATGATACCACATATTTTTGGAAAAACACTTCTTACCGTATTATCTCTGTGCATTTTATTTATGCATTTTACTTTCTCATTTTATGTTGTTTTACTGTGCTGAACACACCTGTAGCACAAAGAAGTGGAAGTATCTGAATTCTTTGTTACTCTCTCCTGTGAAAATGACCTTTGAAGGGTGTAGTGGATTTGGGAGCAGTGTCAATTCCAGAGGGCTCCTTTCCCTGCTGCAATGAGTCCACATAAAAAGGCTTTTAAAGGCAAATATTTGTCCTTGTGTTGTTTCAAGGGTGGAACAAGGATGGACCCATTTGGAAGGGGACATGATTCTTGGTAGACTCCCCTCTCTCATTCAAAACACTGGAATGTTTTGAGAAAGGGACACATCCATCTCTCTTCCAGGATTCAGGAGTGTTTGGGATGTGATAAATCACCTTCAGATAAACACTGGGGGTCTGAAGTATTCCTGGTATGGGTTATTGGGGATTACAGCTATGCAATCCCAGAATATCAGTCTGAGGGATTATTCCCAATGATCTCAGGAGTGTTTCTATTGTGCTCTGGGAGCACAATAGAAATAATTCTTGGAGTGTTTTATCCCTGTGCACAGGTGTCCATCCATCCACAGGAAGGCATCAGGGAAGAGCTGCACTGAGGGCTTGCACTGCCCCCTCTCTATCCCAAGAATCTCTTGCTCCTCAGAAATGGTGATTCTGTTCATCTTTTAGTCACTTCAATTTCAAAGGCAACATATTTATCTCTTTTATTCACCTCCACCAGCATCTCCATCAGATGAGGTTGTAATTCAAGCTGCATTTGGAAGAAGGACACTTTTCTTCTCCTCTCCATTTGGGAACAAAAAATATTCACTGGATCACAGCTACTGGAGGAGAACATATCAAGGAATGGCTTGGAAATGTTCAAACCAGCACATATGTTGGAGTTAAACATCAGAAATGAGGCAAATATTGACAATTCCTTCCCAGGCTGAGGGATCTTCTTCCCTAGAGTGTTTTGCCACTGTGGGTGGGCTGGCAGGTCCCAGGGGAGAGGATTGTTTGATGATCTCCTTAACCACTCCCTCAGGAAGTATTAACAGTCTCATGTCCTATTTCCATCCCTGAGGATGAGATGGACAAATCTGTCTGAGGCCAATGCTGAGGGACATGGCAAAGCACTGGGAGCAGTTTCTGGATCTCTTATGTCAGGATCTCTTATGTCTGGATCTCTTATGAAGGGAATCTGAGAGATCCCTAGCAGTATAAAAAGAGGGGTCAGAAGGAACAGAAATCGGCAATGGGTTAATTAGTGTTCAAAGCTTCATATTTTTAGCCTCATTCCTTCTCTTTTTCTCCCCCAGAAGATACACAAGATGTTCTTGGTTTGGAGACACATCAGTTACACTTGGAATGGCCTTGACCATCACTGATTGTGTGTCTGTGGGGGTGAGTCAAAGCACAACAAGGTAGGACAGAGTTCTGGCTGGCCAGAGCTGGTGTGGCCACCATTATATCCATCCAGAGAGAGTGTGCCATGAGGACAACAACCTCACCCAGCCCTAGTGCACACTTGTCAAACTTCTGGCCATGCCGAAACATCTCCAAGACCAGCTCAAGCAGCAGGAGGTCCATTATCATTGGGAATATTTGATGGATGCAGCCTTGATAACAGCCAGGTTTGAAGGATATTCCATAGTTCCCGACAGTGTCTGTGCCCTACCATGGACATGGGGATCACTGCTGCTCTCTTAGAGATGGTCCCAAAGGGATTTATGGTGGCTGGAACCCCATATTTATGGGCCATGGCACTAAAGATCACCACTAGACATGGGCCTATAACATCCCACAAAACCTTTTCCATCAGTTCAGGAAATTTCTGAGTTGTGACAGCTGGGGACAAGGGATGGCTGATCTAGGCTGGCACGGTTGACATGAAACAGCATTCACATAAAGCAAAAAAGGAGGGAAAAAACCAAACCAAAACAAAAAAAAAGAGACTTTTTTCCCTTCCTCTGAGTATTTTCTGCAGGGCAGTGTGACCTCAGTGCTCTACTTTACAGACTGCAATAATGGACACATTTTATTGAGTCTGTGGGCAACCTGCCATCAGTCTGGTCTGGAGGTCTGGAGTCAAAGGGCAGAGATGGCAAGTATCCCTTATTTTTGTTTATTTCCAGGGACACATCTTTGCACTACAGGGACACTATCTATTTCCTCGTGCTCACGGGGAGCTGAACTAGAACTTGGATTTTTTAAATAGCTTTCTCTAAATAAACTTTGTAAAGCCCTAGCCCAGAAAAGGCTATTATGTCCATGTATTTTGACGAGACTCTTACTAATTCCACAGAGCCCTAAGGAGGGAAACCTATTTAAAAACATTCGTTAAGAGGGCTGTGACTAATCTGAGCTGACCTAATTAACCCAAAATGTCCTGTGTGGAAATGGTTGTGGATGCTGAATAAAAAGGCCAGGCTGAATGCCCATAAATTTTCTGTCTGAGCTTTCATTCCCAAGGAAGCAGTCAGTTCTTTAAGTGTTATTTCTGGATTGGTATTCAGAGCCTACACCTTGCCAGTGGCTTGTTCAGGCAAGGAAACTAAATGCTTTCACCTCACTGTGGAAAATAAAAAAAAAAAATGTGGTGCACTTGACAGCAGCAAATTCTTTTTACACTTGGTAATATAAACAGGTTTCATCTAAGTGTGATGTCTTCACAGGAAACACCTGCCCTCAGCTAACTGGGAGAGATCCACTCAATTCAGGCCGTGGAGCATTGTACATCTGTGTACAATGCCTTTTGTCATTAGGAATAGTCATCCCAAAATAAAGTGGGTCAGCTGAACCCTGGAGTATCTTCTTTTTTTTTTTTTTCCCACTGACTGTACAGGGAACCTCCAGGCAAGGAGCTGTGGTGTAGATGTTTCTGTGATAGGCTTAGCAGGGGTGGTGAGATGGATCCTGCCCTGAATCTCAGGGCTCTGTGCCTGCTGGGCTCTCAAACTGATGCTCACACCAGAGAAGGGCACAGGTTTGCTGGGCAGGGAGGGATCTTGTCCACAAGGAAAGTTTTGCAGATCAGGGAGGTGAGAAGCAAGACAGCGTTTAACAAACTGCACAGTACCTTTATGTACACAGGGAACTGCTGGAGTCAACAGAGATGTGTAAAAATAGCCTGGGGAAGCGACTTTCCAACGTTACCTGTGAGGGATGCAGGGAAAAATGCCCAGGGGAGATGTGAAAGACCTTGGCCCACTGGTTTGGCAGAGGGATTAGAAAGGGGAGGTTGTTGTAGAGTTATTTGCCAGGGTGAATCTACAAAACCCAGGCACGATTTGGATGGGTGGATCAGAGACAATTCTATTCTGGAGCTGATGAGCATTCAGGGCGTGTAGGGCAGTCTAGGAAATGCATCGAGGAAGGAGCCAGAAGAAAATGCTGTGGTGGCTTGCTGGTGTTTTGAGTTTTAATCTGTATCATTCAAGAGAGGAAGGAAGGCAGAGAATCATAAAAACATAGAATGGTTTGGGTTGGAAGGGACCCTAAAGTCATCTGGTTCCAACCCCTGAGAGGGGGCAGCCTGCAGCACAGATTTGAGCAGAAAACAGGACATTTATGTGTCAGTGTCAAGGAGAAAGGATGAGATTTCCATTCAGAATCAGTATTTTTATGGGACCTTTACATAACAATGATGGATAAATGTATGTCTGTGAGTTAATTTTCCTGGAGAAAAGTAGTGACACAGAGTCTGGAGACCCACCATCAGAAAAAAAACCCAAAAAACCCCAGAAGTTAAGATCAGATTCTAGAAACTGAGAAGAAACAAAATCTTAAAAAAACAGAGAATATCTTAACCTTCCAATTGCAAAGTTTGCACTGTAAATAGTACAAAGCAAGGAGATAGATGATAAAGAACAAGAAATAGGCAATCCCAGACGTATCCATTCCTAAAAGGACATTCCAAGTTTGGAATACACACATGAACTTGGAACGGTACTTCTTTTTTTAGGGAGAAATTATTGATCAGGATAAATTGACACCACTGCTTTTGGGCTCTCTGGCAGAAGGTGCAGGCTGGAATTACCTTTTTTTAAGAAAATTAATTATATCCCTGTTATTCTAATCACTGACTGGAGGAAATTGCAGTGCTGGGTTGTCCCTCCCTGTGTAGGACAATGTAATGAATGATGAATTTTGAGCAGGAAACAGTGGAGGAGACACTGCTGGTACTGATGCATCACTGGTGTAGCCCTGCAGCTGCAGTTCCTGGATATTTTGGGACAGATACTCTTAAATCATAAAGTTATCTATGCCTTTACAGGGGCATCACCCACAGATAAGCTTATTCTACAGCCAAACTTTCCTATTTATAGATGAGGCTTGATCCCAGTCTGCAGATACCACTTTACATCTGAGCTGGGCATGTGTGAGTCAGGCTCCCTCGAGTTAATTTTTCCCTTCAGGGGGAAAATCACAGAGGATTCCTGAAGAGAAATCCCATTCTTCACTATGGAGTGACAGGGATGGGAAAGGGAACTGTGGGTAAACTCCACTGTCTTGAATATACATGAGCTTAATTTTTACCCCTCCAAAGCTGACTGGGTAAAAACACCTGTCAAGGAAGGCAGAAGGATGAGATTCTGGGTTAAAAAGTGTCACACACCACTGAGCACAGCACTCCCAGGTGTCGTGTGTGAGGCAGGATGAGATAAGGGATAAATCTGAGCCGAATGCAAGGATCAGAAGGGGAGCAGCACTTTTTCAAAAGGTACCAACCACCCCATCCTTCTCCTGTTTCAGTGTGGAAACAGCACCTGGAGGGGCTGGAGGGATGCCAGGGAGAGCAGGGTAGTTCCATGTTGTGGACCAAAGCAGGGGACAGAGACAGGCTTCCTCTTTTTTTATATCTTTATACTTTTTGTTTGGAAATAGCCCTTTTATATCTGTGCTTGGGACAAAATAACAAAAATGCTTAATTTCATAATACTAACACAATTATTTTCTAGTAATAATCATGAAACAACAGCAATAATAATAACAACAGTAACAACAGCAACAGGTTTCTTCAATGTTTGTGAGAAAATGGGAAATCCTAACCCATAAACTCCACTTACAAGCAAAAATAAGACTTTTTTCTCTTTTCTTGCTTGCTTTTTTTTTAATATCTAGAAAGCCTGCTATTAGAAAGTTCAGTCCATTTTGCTATTTTGAGAAGATTCAATGGTTGTGCGATTGTCTCACAGTTGTCCAATGCTCACCTCTCCTTCTGGGTGCAACCTGTTACCTTTGAGGAGACACCATCACATAACTGGTGGCACTGCTATATTGAAAATATTTTTTTTTAATTCAAAATTATTAATAAAGGCACAGAAATGGAACTGTGTATCATCTCTCTGCTCCTTGCTGGCCAGGGACTTCAGCCTGTCAGAAAGCCTAAACACATCCCAGCATGGGGAGTTGAATAATGTAACTGCAACTCCCAACAACTCTGTCAGGAAGCCTGAAAATGCCTCTTTCTGGGTTCCTTGTTTGCAAAAACATCTCATCATCCAGTTTTTTCCAGGTGACATGAGGTAAAGCTGCTGAAAAAAAACCCCAAAAAACAGAAAACAAGCAACTGGTGTTTATCAAAGGTAGGATAAACTGGCAAGGTTTTTATGCAACCTGATGAACTTTCCCCTCTTACTTCTTCTTTCCTTTCCTTTCCTTTCCTTTCCTTTCCTTTCCTTTCCTTTCCTTTCCTTTCCTTTCCTTTCCTTTCCTTT
>JAXCLO010000114.1:150374351-150389163 GCA_035583995.1 Arremon aurantiirostris
GAAACAACTCTATGAGACCAATCACAGATGCACCTGTTGCATTCCACAGCAGCAGATAACCATTGTTTACATTTTGTTCCTGAGACCTCTCAGCTTCTCAGGAGGAAAAAATCCTAAAGAAACGATATTTCATAAGAGATGTCTGTGACACAGTTGGCTTTCCAGGGACTGGGTTCCCCACTGACCTTCCCAAATGAATTTCCAGGTAGTTTTTTCTTGAACTTATTCCCCTCCAAAGTAAACCTCATCTAAAACTCCTGTGGCTGGAAATCTTCCTGGTGGTGAAGGATCTGGAGGTGCTGCTTTGGTTGAACATGAGCCAGCATGTGCCCAGGTGGGCAAGAAGGCCAAGGGCACCTGGCTTGGATCAGCACTAGTGTGTCACAGGGCAGTGACTGTCCCTCTCTGGTGGGCACACCTCGAGTCCTGGGGTCAGTTTTGGACCCATCACAATAACAAAGGCATTGAAGTGTTGAAACATGGCCAGAGAACGGAACAGAGCCGGGAAAGGAGCTGGAGCACAAGTCTGATGAGGGAGAAAAGGAGGCTCAGGGAAACCTCAGCCTCTACAACTCACAGTCAGAAGGGTGCAGCTGGTGGGGGTTGATCTCTTCTCCCAGGGAACAATGGACAGGACAAGAGGAAACAGCCTTCAGTTGTATCAGGGGAGGTTTAGGTTGGACATGAAGAAAATTTTCTTCATGGAAAATGTTGTCAAGCATTGGAACAGGCTGTCCAGGGAGGTGGTACAGCCCCCATCCCCAAAGGGATTTAAAAGCTCTGTGTGACGCTTGAGGGCATGCTTTGGGGGTGGTTTGGAATTGCTGCTGGAAAGGTTGGACTCAATGGTCTTAGATGAGTTTTCCAACCTAAACAATTCTATGAAGTTTTTTGTTGGAGAGAAAAAGCTCACAGCATATATGTGACTGCCCATCCATAGTCTCAGATTGTAGGATACTTCCCTGAATTCAAGAGTGAAGGGGTAAAACTTGAAATGAATTAAAGAGCACAAATCTAGAAAAAAAAATTGCAGAAAATTGTGATGGAAAGCTGAAGTTCCATCACAAGAGCAATGGTACCCTCCAAGCATGACAAGGGATGATGTGAATCCACATCTGTATTTAGCACAGGGACAAACCTTTTTCCCCTCTTCCTCATCTGACTTGCCATCAATGACATTGTGGTGGCCAACAATCACTGCAGTAATTGCAGTGGTCACTTTTATGCCCACACACAACAATTCTTCTTCCCAATGAATCTTTGCTGCAACACTGGGACATAGCAGTGAGAAATACAGGTGCTCATTATCAGCACAGGAGTTCATTAGGCACAATTTGATATCTGGGCATAATTTGATTTAGCTTGGCAAGGGTTTAAGAACCAGCAAGCTGAAAATGCCTGTCCAAGCTCTCCTCATCACCAACTTGATAACTAATCATTGCAGACCGGTGGTTTTACACTGAAACACATCTGGTGGCATATAGAAATGGTGTGTATAATTCATAACAAGCCATTTGGTCCGTTTATCTACTTAAAAGTGGCTCACAAAGAGATCACAGTTTTCTGAAGAGCAGCACATTTGCCATACGCTGCCTGCCAATAACTCTTGGTGTGTAGACAGTTCATGAGCAGTTGGCTGTGAGCATTGAATGTTTTGGCCTATGCCCATTTTGAAACAACTGTGCTGCTTTCATCTCCTCTTGGAAATGAACCCATTCAAAGTCTGGCAGTATTTAGGTGGGAGACTGCTTGGGAATCCTGGATGCTTTACTAGCAAGCCAAAGAAAAGCAGGTAAACAACAGAAACCAGATCAGAAAAAGAGGACCCAAGCTGTGTTGATGAATGGGAATAGAATAAATCTGAATCCTGTTACTCCTAATTAATGTTCCAGCCCCCAGAATCATTCTGTTCCCAACCTGATAGACTTTGCATTATATTTTGTTACAGGGCATTGTTCTGGGGGAAGATTAGCTAGTTAAGGGAAGAAAATGGCTTTAAATGTTAATTTTGGCATTTTTTAATAATGTCATAATAATAATAATAACGCAGTGATGCTATAATTTTGGACTGTGTAATTCTCTCTGAGATCATGTTAACATAAACCAACACCTGCGCAGACGTTATATGACAGCCCTTAATATCCGTTCTGTTATCAAATACCAATCTGTGACTCTCTTCCTTTAGTCATCTGAATATCCACTACTTTTGGGCGGCCATATGGGACATCTCCTAAGTGGTGTTTTTAAGCAGTGTTGAACACCCAGACTGAAGAGAAACTCAGGGATTGCATTCAGCCTCTGCAACAAACATCAAACTGGGGAGATTGCACATTTTGAGAAAATATCAATTTTTTAAAAAGGTTTGCAAGCAAAATGACAGGGATGGAAACAACCAGACCAAAGATGTCCAGGCCAGAACAAATTCCCTGAGACAAAATGAGAATAAAGACCAATGGGGCAGAAAAAAAGGGTATTTTCACTCCTCCCATTTTCAATTGATAGTAAATTTTTGTCTGGCAGACTTTTGTGCTTGTTTGGAGGTGTTTTATGCAAATTATCTTGGTTCTGATGTAAGCAGGGTGTTCTCATTATCTCTGTAATGACTAAATATTGCTAATTAGTTACAATTCATACACTCATAAAATCTTTAGAAGAAGAGATAAGGGAATAAGGGTCATTAAGTCATATTTTTGAACGCTTTCTTAAATTCTATTGGTTCTTTCTGTATCAAGATCAATAACATATGTTTACTGAAAGCATCCTGCCTGGGAAAGCAAATATATTTGCTCTGAAAACATCAGGAGATGAGATTCTGTTCTCCTCCCTGGATAGTTTGTTTCAGTGATTAATCACCGTTAATAATGTGTGTCTTTCCTCTAATTTGGATTTTTCTTCTTTTGGTATTTGTTTTGCCTTTCTCTGGTAGACCGAAAAGCTTCAACAGCCACAATTTCCTCTGGTGCAGGTAGCTCTGTGCCACAACGTAGGCACTGCTTTTCTTTTTTTATTATTTTTTCAATAAACAGCATGACCTCTTTATGTCTCATTTGATAAGGAAACTTTCTGTTCATCTTAACTTCTAGTGCAGTATTTTCCAAAACCTCCAGTGACCTTTTGAAAAAGATCAGCTGCAAAGTGACGCAAATTCAGCAATACCAGCTTGACCAACTCTCTCTGTAAATAGAGAATTGCTTTTCACTCCCACTCACTTCTCTCTTGGTCAGCCAGCCAAAGGCTGCTCTTGCCACAATGTTGTGTTGGGAGGTCATGGCTGGTTGCCATTCAGCTCCAAAATTCCTGTTTGCAGCCTCTGTGAGCTGGAAATTCACATTCTGTTCTGTGAGCGCAGCCTGTGCTCCCTGTTCTTGGCATTTGGCTGGATGAAGCTCCTGGAATGGGCCCAGGTTGTCCTAAAGGACTTCTCCATTCCCATGACCCATTGCTGTGGCCATAACTCCTGCTGACTCCTGCCCTAATTGCCTCTGGAAATGTCTCTGGGATCCCCAGGTGTGTGGAAACTTAACCTTGCCAAGGCTGAAAAGCTCAGCAAGTTTGAGATGTCCTAAAACAGAATAGAAAATGTTTATTCAAGGCTTCAGGAGGTCACTTGGGTTGTTCAGTTTGAAGAAGACAAGACTGAGGGGAGACCTCATTGTGGTCTTCAACATCCTCATGAGGGGAGACACTGATCTCTTCTCTGGTGACCAGTGACAGGACTCAAGGGAATGGCCTGAAGTTGTGTCAGGGGAGGTTTAGGCTGGATATCAGGAAAAGGTTTTGCATCCAGAGAGTGGTCAGGCACTGGAACAGCTCTCCAGGGGAAAGAGAATTCACAGCTCCAAGTCTCACAGAGTTCAAGAAGGGTAGAAGTGTTTGGATGGTGTTGGCTCATGATAGGACTGTTGGAGGTGTCTTGTGCAGGGTCAGGAGTTGGATTTTGATGGTCCTTGTTGGTCACTTCCAGCTCAGGACATTCCATGATGGCATTACTTGGAGACAGTTAAATTTTTGGCCTTTCACAGTCTTGGCTTCATTCTTATCTCAATATTTTGACAATTTGAGATTTTCCTACCTTACTTATTCTTTCTTAAAACTTTGTCTTTTTTCTGTTTGCCCTCCCATCTGAGATTTCTAAGAAACACCAAGTAAAGTAAAAAATGAAAAAAAAAATACATAAAAAGTCAAATGCAACACACTGCACTTGTATTATCAATAAAGACTGGGGAATGAATGGATTGAGAGCAGCCCTGAGGAGAAGGATGTGGGGATGCTGGTGGATGAAATTTTGGACAATGCAACGTGGTGAGACACTGGGCCAGGCTGCCTGGAGAAGTTGGGGATGCCCCATCATGGGAAGGGTTCAGAGCCACGTTTGCTGAGACTTTGTGCAAACTGATAAAAAGCCCCAGGTAACAAATGATAGGACAAGAGGAAATGGCCTCAAGTTGCACCAAAGGAGGTTCAGGTTTGATATTTGGAAAAATTTCTTCATTGGAAGAGGGGTCAAGCATTCGAACAGGGTACCCAGGGAAGTGGTGAAATCACAATCTTGGTTCATAGTTCAAAAAACCTGTGGATATGGCACCTGGGGACACAGTTTAGAGGTGAAGATGACAATGTTAGGTTAACAGCTGGATTCAATGATCTTAGAGGTTTTTTCCCAACCCAAACCATTTTCTGATTCTATGAAAAAAAAAAATACATAAATGCATTTTTTTTATCTGCATGAAAAAAGTCCAGTATATACAGAAGAAGTAAAGAAGCAAATAGCCATAATAAATGCCCACAAAGATAACAGGCCTATATATAGAAACTTCTACTTGAGGCTTTCATTTTATCAGGAAATTCTAATGGCTTTTTAGTCAAAGTTATCCTGTCTTGATTGCGGATGCTTGGCTTTGGGCCATCTAATAAATTATTCCTAAAAGAATCTCAATTTTCATTCACAATTTCCTCTCTACGCTTATGTCAATTTCTCTCAAAATTTTTCTCAGCTTTGAAGAATGAGCCCTTTTAGCACACAAAGCACATATTTCATGTGTGAGACTGTCCTTTCCATGCCCATAATAAATGTGATCACCATGGGGAAAGTTACACCACGAAAGGAGATGAAAATGATAAGTCCACAGAATGGATTTTTTTTTTTCAACTTGAGGTGAAATTTTCAAGTTTCTAAATCATCTGAAAGAAATAATCAGAGCTCTATTTCAGGAAAAGGTACAGCACAGTAAAAATACCTAAAATTGTGTGGGCAAGGCTGGTTTCGTGTTTTGTTCTTTGTGTATAACTCATTGATGATAAAATTAGGTTCAAATTTAAGTGGATTTTAAGGAATGCAGAACTGAAATGACTTTGTCATTTCTTACAGTCAGGTAATATTTTTTCTGATGTTTAGGGAATTCTGAAGCATACAAGAAATCATGAGGAGACAAAACATGAAAACAGAGTGAAATCAAGCTCTGAATAGTGAGAAAAAATTTTAAAATGCTCAAGTCCCATTGTCTCTTGCTGTGATCTGGCATTCAAAAAATCTCACCAAAACGTCAAGCCTGTGACCAATATTTTCAGATATCAGCTGGGGGTTTTGATGTAGTAGTTACTCTCGGAGTGACTTGTTCTATTTCTCTGTTTGCTGACAGAGCTCTGGACAAACCCTTCTGTTTGAATTGACAACATATTCAGCAGTGTATGCAAATGATCCATTATCATATTATTAATATTTTCCTCAAGGTCATTTGATTGGAATTTATTCATGCAGATTATAAGCAAATTGCGGTGAAGATGAGTCTCTGAAGTCATGTGTGTCTCCCTCATTCCTCAAAGTTTGATATCCACATAACACACACCAGCGACCACTGGAAAAAACAAGCATTGGCTTTCACAGGGAAAATGTTGATGGCTTTTTCTTTCCTGCAGCTCCAAACGATTTCCTGTCAATATAAAGAGATTTGATCATTTGTGACAGCGAGCTTTCAGCTGGAGTTGGATAAAGTTGTGCTATTCCTGCAGGGATGGGGCTCTCTTTGAATTGGAGGCTGCTCCTGCCACCTGGAATACTGCTGTGATGGAGAAATCCCATCTCATAACCCCAGGAAACACATGCCCCAGAGGGAGAAAAGCCACAGCAGCGACCAAGACATGCTCTAGGCTGGATTTTTACTTTAAGCCAACTAAGAATTGTACCATTAAGACAATGAAGTAGATGTCCTCAATATCTATTAGGGCTTGAGTGATACTTCCATTGGGTGATTCATCCCACCATAATCTGGGAGGGGGACCAGGTGTGGGGAGAGAGGAAGATGAGTCACCTCTCAAGGTGCTGATCTTGAGGGAGGAGCCAAGACCAGCAGGTTTAGTGGGTGCCCATTTCCTTGGTAGGTGTGACGTGATGGAACCAAGCCTAATAACAGGTTGTCTGCAGGCAGCTGACGCCTCTGTTATTAAAGTGATCCCAGTTCTGGGCATAATTGGTTGTGGACAACATGAAAGATTCAGTGTGTTATTGTCAGAGCAGACCACTGGTTACTCCTTTAAAATGGGAAAGACAATTTTAACACCCACAAATTTCCCATGACTTTCTTTTCCCATGGCATAGCAGCCATTCCTCCCAGTTGTGTGTCTTCCTCAAAGTTACCTCCTTTTCAGATCTTCCCCTGCACCTCAGACTACTTACACACATATTTCTGTTTTATTTTTTCTTTTACCAAATACAAGCTCTGTCTCAGTGCATCTTCCTTGGCTTGGCAACCTCTGCAGCTCTGGGTGTCATAGCTCAGCACTGATGAGTTCTGGACTTAATTAGCTGATGCTGCAATTTGAGCCTGTCAGTTGTTCCTTACTCATGACTTTTGGGTCTGCTGGTTAATATAGGTGAAATCTGACAGAAGGAAAATGTTAAATTCTCACAAGCTTGGGTGAAAATGATTGGATTCCCAGGTAAAGAGATGAAGACTGGTTCCACTGGGAGAATGGTCCTGACTATTGAGGACATCAAAGTGTGATTTCCCTCCTGCTCCCTTCTGCTGGACATTAGGAAAATCTTTCTGTCTGACATCCAATAGGGTTGAATTTAAACTACAATTTTAGCATAATCCTCTACAGACAGGGTGAGATGAAGTTTCCTAAGAAACCAGGTTTTAATATTTCCCACATCCATGGGACCAATGACTTTCTCTTCATACAAAGTTTCAAGTTTGCTCATTTATGAAATACACTTTTTTTTCTTCATGAAGAAGAATCATAGAAGGTTTTGCATTGGAAAGGATCTTAAAAATCATCTACTACCACCCCCCTGGAACCATAACTCTTCCCTGTTGATCACAGACCACAGGTAAATCATTGCTCTGTTCTCTCATGCCATGACAACCTAATCCCAACACTCATCAGCTTTGTGTTTGAGTCCTTGCTGCTGCTACAAAATTAATTTAATGGTGGCCAACCTGAAGTCCTGGTGGCCATTGATTTGTTTGCATGATTCCTTCAGAGTGGACAACTCATTTGTCCATTTTCTTACGTTTTATAGTTGTCTGCTCAACTTCTCACTGTCCCCCTCAACAGACAGATAAGCAGCATTTACTTTCATTGCAGCGTTTAACATTTGGGTTTCATCAGAATTAACTTGATTTTATCACCCTTAATTGCTTCTCTCAGTTCATTCCACTCTGGAAGTAGATCAGTCTGGGCTACAGGAGGACAAGCCAGTTTTAAAACCTGTTTTTAAAACTGGTTTAAAACTCTGTTTTGCTCTCTTGGAGTCTTTTAAGGAAAATCTGCTACTGAGATACAGCTACTGAGAAGAAATTAAGCTTACCTTGGCTGAAATCAGGACAGAGATCCAGTTTACATGTTTTAAAAGGAAAAAATTACAAGTTGTTCCATGCAGAGAAGGAAAGAGCTAATGATTTTTTAGGGGAAAAATGGTACCTAAACTTCATGGAATTTCTGAATATTCAGGCCATTAATCTCAAAAATCAAGGAATATTTTGAAACAGGCACAAATTCAGGATTCATAGGTTTTCGATTGGAACAATGTCAACTTCATTCAATGTTTTCAGCTCCTGTGGCTGGGGAATAGCTTAACCCACAAAGGCTAGACTGACACAAGTATTCAATTTCCTCAACAGACTGCATAATTTGTTAACACCAACATCATTTGGTCTTTGTAGCTCATCAGTTGAGTTCAATGGTATGTTCCACTCCTGGATGACTATAACTAATTAAGGTGCCTTTTGAGCCCCCAAAATTACATTTTGCGCTTCTTTTGGAGCCAAAACCACCATATGGTGTCCCTTGAAAAATACAAGTCCTTAAAATTCCCCCTGGTCTTGCCAAAAAAAAGGGAGATATTTATAGGGACTGAGGGGTAACATTTCTCTACACTCCTGAACTCAGAGTAGAGGCATTGCCTGGTGTGAACCTTCTCCATCCTGGAGAAGATGTCTACAGTAGGTTTTTCTAATACCTTTAAAATAATTTTTCTCCATGGAGTGTTCAGATCTTCTGCATCTCTGCGCTAACAAGTAAAATGCCCAAATGTCCATTTTTTCTAGCTTCTTCCTACAACAGCCTCTTCTGTCAAGTCTGGGACTTCTAAAAGAAAGCTCCCACTTAACCATACGGAATAATGAGATGTTTCCAGCATCTGTTTTTATTTCCTCACAGGTAAGGACCTGTGTTTAAGGTAAAGTTTCCCATGGTCTTTGTGCCCCGAGCTCTGCTGCTTGAGCCTTCTGCCGGCGACATCTCTGATCTGAACGCATTAAGATCACTTCTCCCCAGATGCCTACCGGCTTCTGTTTTATTTAGCGCGCCTGGATGGTTTTCTAGGACTGCATCCAAGGTAGTCTCTGACCTTGCTGGTCCTTTAGTCAGCTGTGGTGTACGTGGAGCCCTCCAAAAGGAGGTGGTCAGTCCCTCGTGTTTCCTGCGGGATGCGATTCCCGTCACGCTCACTCCTTCTGGCAGGGCACACAGAGGGATAAAACGGTGGCACATTTTTCACAGATGCCTGTGCAAGGCCAAGAATAGGTTCTCACATTCATAAAACCGGCACAGCCTGCCCTCAGGGAGGCGAGTAACTCATTTATTTTGCCTTTTCTTATCATTATTTCATCTGATCTCTCCTTTTTTTTGTCCCTGAGACAGTAATGTGCATTTCAGCCATGTCTTCCTTTCTGGGAATCTCAAAGTACTGCACAACACGAGTGATTTCAGCCTCCTGCCACTTCAGCAAGGGCTGTTGTTTTCAAGTTTCTCTTTCTGTATTGCTAGGTTTGCTTCAAGAGCAATATTTTCTTCACATTGAGACATAATCTACTCATTTTAAAGGAGAAATAGATGTGGGTTTAAAAAGAACTCAGTCACAGTGGAGGCAGGAGATATCTCAGCCAATATTAAAAGTCCCCAACCCATCTACTGACATCAGGGCAGCACCACAAATTCTGCCTGAGGTCATTGCAAAACCTCAGAAATTCATGGGGCAGTTTAATCTGCATTTTTGCTGGGTGAGCCATTGCCCAAGAGTCAGGAAGAGTCTTTGGGAAGGATTATTGAAAGTTTCTCTGGCAGGCGGCTACTTTCCAGTAGTCTCAGATCTTTAGGGAAACTGAAAAAAATACTGTTCCTCTCTAGGGTATTTTGTGGATGCCACATGGATTCATTCCCTGTGCTAGGTGCTGATTATCACTGAGGAGCTGTAATGCACAGCATGACAGGATCTGCCTCCATTTCTGGACACTAAAGGAGAATTCTACCAAAAAGCCCAAGAGAACATGAACAATATTATAAATCCTAGAGTTTCAGTTGTCCTGTATGCCAGGCTGCACCTTGCTTGTTGGGAATAAGAAGTACTTAAGAATTTTTTTCTCAATTTGTCAGTCAGTGTCTGCACTGGAAATTTAGGGAGGCAGGTAGAAAATAAAAATAAAAATAAGGAAAACTCGAGATAAGTCCATACTGGGCCAGAATTGGGTTGGTTAGAGCACTGTGCTGACAATGCCAAGGTTGTAGGCTTGACCTCCATATGGGCCATTCACTTAAGAGTTGGACTCAGTGATCCTTGTGGGTCCCTTTCATCTCAGAATATTCCATGATTCTGTGGTATTTGCTCACTCTGAAGTCAAATAGAGGTTAACAATGTGTTGATTATTTTGTGTGTGAAACGAGTGAATATGGCATTGAGAAGCTCTATCAGGAGCCATCTGCATAAACGAGTTCACTCCTGAAGTGACACCTCCAATTTTCTCCTGATGATTTTCACCTGTGGCCCTTCATCATCTTGACTGTAACGGGCATGACACAATCTGAGCCTCACCTGCTGCTTCCATCCCTTCAGATCAAGCAAGGCTTTGTGATGGCAGCCAGAGCAATGAGGGCTGAAATGAGATCACTGTGGTGGCTGAAGGGCGTTTGCAGCTGGAGACCCAGCATAATCTTTCCCCACGGCCAGGAGAGGAGGTGCCCCCATGCAAGGCATTTCTCTGCTTGTGTCTCTTCCCTGCCTGTAAGTCACTGTGTAATCACATCATGGCTGGAAGTATTCATTAAAAAGCTGGAGCCATTAGCAGAGGCAAGGCAGCCTCCTTTGTTTTGTGCAAAATTAGATACCAGCGCGAGCCCGAGTCCTAGCTGCATTCATGTTCGTAAATCAAAGTCAAGTATTTCATTAGAGTGTCTGCAGTGTATGTATATAACTCAGCAGCAGAGAGTCTGCTAAGCCTAATGTGTTGCATTTAATTAACATTTAATTAGAGGGTTTTTGTGGGAGGTGCGTGAGTATTTGCCAGGCGGCTCATAAACATGAATCCACATCTCGCTGGCTGGACATCAGTGCTCAGTTCTAAATAAAGGCTGCAAGTTGAAATCATCCTCTCCATCCATGCAGAGCTAGTCCCAGGATACCTCAAGATTCATATGTGACTTCAAATTTCAGAGTTTAGTTTGCTATTGGATCTCTCCTTTGGTTTTCTTTTACTGATCTACATAAAGTTGCATTTGAGTGATTACATTTACTCCTCTCTTACTCATTTGTGTGGTGAGTAGTTGGGTCATACTGGAATAAATTGCATGTCTTGTTAAGGAAAAAAGAAAAAGCTTAATTTCAGGAGGGAAAGTCTTCCCTTTCAGATTTAGGAGTCTGAAAGCTTTTAAGGTGCTGTGGCAGATGCCTCACAATTTAGGCAGCACAGTCATTTGCATTTGCAAAGAGAAATCCGTGATAATTTTTCCCAGTAAAATCATTATTGGCAGGTTTTTGATGGCCTGTTCTAGACCAGATGTGAGAAGAGCTCTGATTTTTGACTGATGTCTGCATGACAGTCCTGCAATCAAAACAGGAAGCCAAGTGATCACACAAGGTCTTCTTTGGAGTCATTGGAGTGAATTCCAATAAAGTACATCCAAGCCAGAAATCTTCTCCAAACGCTCTCTTATAGGTGAAATCCATCTGACTTGCATGGATACCTTCAATACAGGTGTCTTCATCTGAACAAGTCACCCCAGGTTCTCTTCACTGAGACAAGCTCAGGACATGATTTGTCTGACAAAATTTAGGAATCTGTCTGAGCACAAGCAGACCTGTGACATTACTGACTCTGGTGACTTGACACCCACTATTACAGAAAGCCAGAAATCCCATGCAGACATAGACACCTGAAAACAGGCAGGACAAATTCCATCTACAGTTTCTCACTGTCAGGTGTAGAAGGATACTCTGAAAATCTGTTGATTCAGGTCAGTAAAGGGTGGTGAGAAACTGAAACGGGTTCCCCAAAGAATTTGTGGATGCCCCATCCCTGGAAGAGTTCAAACCCAGGATGGACAGGGCTTGGAGCAACCTGATCTAGTGGAAGGACTGGAATAAGAGGATTTTGTCCAACCCAAACCTTTCTATGGTTATATGATAGAGGTGAAAATCTAAAACTGGTGGTTGTGGATACTCCTCCCTCAGCTATGACATGGCTGAAACAATCCCCAGTGTAGTGGCTTTTACAGGGACACTCTTCTCTTTGAAGACTCTCAGTTCAGGTGACAATTTTCTATCCTGACACCTGCCACCCTCACAGGCTAACTGAACTCACCTCTGAGCCTAAGCCTGGACTATCTCAGGGCACAGATACACTCAGCATTGCAGCAGAACAAAAACAACCCAGAGCTGTGAACTCAAGGGCTCATTGCTGCAGCTGTGGCTGCAACTCCTGGAAGATTACAACCTAACCCCCCTCATTTCTCCCACAGCTTCGTTTCAGAGCAAGGTTTCACCTCATCCTTGTCCTACATGGCTTTTTCCCCACGCTGTTAATCAGCCGCTGCTGTGCTCACCCCGTGGCTGATGGCAGAAGTGACCCATTTGGAGTAGGTGTCCTCTTCAGAGTGGAGCTGTGGTGGGGACAATCTCACCAATATGACAGGTTTTTTCACCCCAGACGAAATACAGCTTCTGGCTAAAAATAAAAGGAAAGGGAAAAAAAAAAAAGGAAGAAAGAGGGTTGGTTGGTTATTTCTTTTTCTCTACCTGACCAGCTGCCCAGTGCTTTGCATTCTGAAAAGCTGTTTGGGAGGTGTCAGCTCATTACTTCTCATTTCTGTGGATGCTACTGAGAGAAATGATCTCTTTGATACTCTGCAGGTTTGCTGTCTTTTCCTCATGTGCCCTACACCTGAACTGATTTTTATCATCCCCAATTCAGAATGCCAGGATAGCACTGGGTATTCTAGGGATAGAAAAGCAGGAGAGAAAACAAGTAGAGGGAGAGAAAAGGGACAGAAAAGGAGAGAAAACAAGTAGAGGGAGAGAAAAGGGACAGAAAAGGAGAGAAAACAAGTAGAGAGATAGAAAAGGGATAGAAAAGGAGATAAAACAAGTAGAGGGATGGATTTTTTTCCTCTGGCACAACAATGTAAATCCATCATGATGGAGGTGGTGTTATAGAAGAGAAGGGCAGATGAGGAGTGAGGTGGCAGTGGGTCTGATATAGGAATATTTTCCTACCTGGGTTAGGGGGCTAATGGACTATTGAGGGCTGAGATCTCTCAGCTGGCACAATTTGTGTAGCTCTCTGGAATTTAATGGAAGGCAATGCTAAATTTCACCCCTTATGGACTAAAAATCCACTGAGTTTGAGGGTTTTTAAATGATGCTGTTCAGTGAGGTGGAGCCATAGATGTGTGTGGCAGGGGTCTATAGAAAGCTACAGGTTGTAATAAGCTCTCCATAAGCTCTCCATACCCTTCACCAAGGCTTTTTTCTCCTCTCAGGGAGTAAATTCACGAGCTCAGAATTCTGAGCCTTCCCCTCTGGTTGGAGATTTTGCAGCCCAATCTCACAATTCAGGTCATGTTCCTTCCCAGGGAACATGGTGGGCTTCTGGTGGGCTTCTCCTGGGAATCAGAAATGGGAGGAGGTGGAGGAGAAGGAAGTCAAAATCACAAAAATATAAGGGATTTGATTCAGTTTGGTGATGTCTAAGTTGCCACTGATCAAATCCAAGTGCTTTCCTTGTGTTAAAAAAATTGCTTCCATCAATCTTCTGGAAGGCTTCAAGATGAATCTCCTTGGTTTTGGTGTCTTCATCCTTTTGGATCTGGGACAAAAATATATTTAAAGTTACTTTTGCACATCTTTCTTTTCCTTTCAGCTTCCTCCTTTGCCACAGTCTGCAGGAAAAGGTCCAAACACAGATGCTGAGTTAATTTTCAAAGGACTGCAGCAGGGTTTTTTGTTCTCTCCACTTTTTGTCTCCCACTTTGTTTTCCAGATCAATAGGAAGTTACCTCTGTCTTCATTGTTTCATATTAATACTTGACCTACAGATAAGAAGGAAAACATGACAAGAATAAGAGGGAGAGAAGTGTGAAGCATAAGTGGCATTTGAAAAATGTTCACTTTCCACAGTATCTGCTTTCCCTTAGTTTGGACATCATCCCATCCACAAGTAAAGTGTTAAATATTTCAGCTGAGCCCATTTTATGGTTGCTGTGGGATCAAGAAAGGGCAGACTATCACTATTTTGTTGCATGATCACTTTTTAGAGCTGCAGGTCTCTACCACACACTAATAATGCTCTACCAGCATGACTTTGATCAGAGTTTGTTTTTACTCTACACCTCACTGGTCACTACATTTTCGTATTTCTGACTATGAATTTATGGATCATGAGTCAGAAATCATGGGGTCAAAATCACAGAATGGGGATCACCATATCAAAATCCTTGGCACAGCTGTGCCCAGGGCTGGACCCATGCGTGGACACCACGAGGGGGCTGTGAATGCTCAGTCACACTCGTGACCGTGTTCAGATTTGACTCCTGCATCCTCTATCTCTAAATATAATTTTTTAATCTAAATCTAAATCAAATCTCAATCCTGCAGCTGCCTCTGCCCACAGGACAAATCATTCCCTGTGATCTATGCAATGGTGGAAAAACTCACCAGGGATAATTTTCTAATGAAAATAATATTTTGTATTTTTAACATCAAAATATTCATGTGACCATTTCTTACACGTATTTTTGCAACAAATTCATTGTTTGCCTGTCAGCAAAAATTGAAGTGATGGTCATTGCTTGCCAACCTCCACAATTTTGTCATTTACACTTTTGCCTTCAGGCAGGGAGCTGGGCAGCAGGAGTCAACCCAAGAGTGGGAGGAGAAATCAGGTAAGCAGGCATTCAGCCATGTGGGCAGACAGCTGATGAGCTAACATAGACCACTTTCTAAAATGGAATAACTTTGTAAATGCTTAAAACAGAAAAGGAAATGGAGCAAAAAAAAGGGGGGGAACAAGAGGGGAAAAGCTGAAAAAGAAAAAAAAAA
>JAXCLO010000114.1:150391713-150415195 GCA_035583995.1 Arremon aurantiirostris
AGAAGAGAAGAGAAGAGAAGAGAAGAGAAGAGAAGAGAAGAGAAGAGAAGAGAAGAGAAGAGAAGAGAAGAGAGAAGTCAATAATAGGATCTACTTGTGACTTTTCCTTACCCTAATTATAGTTACTCTGAGTTTACACCCACCTGAAGCAACAAAGAAGCCTAAAGCCCTTGTGGGAGAGATATGAAGATTATGTTGTTCTGTAAAGGAAAAGACCTAAGAATTTTTAGCAAGGAAATTGCTGATGAATCCATGATTCATAGAATCATATAATCTTAGAATGGTTTGGGTTGGAAAGACCATAAAGATCATCTTGTTCCAAAGCCCAGCTTTTAAATGTTAATGATCCTTCTGCAGGTTCATTCATGGCTGTTCTAGACTTAGTGATAGCACATCTTGTCCCTTTTCTAGTGATTTGGTTAAGCCGTGTTAATTTAATTCTATTTCCAAGGCTGAAAAAACTGTAAAATCCCTGCTATGGATTGGAAGAATTTATCTCACATGGATTTCCATATTGCAGAAACTCACCCATGTGTGATGAACTCTGCAGACAAAAACCCAAAGTTTGGAGGAGTCTGCTCTAGGACCTGTCTGGGGGTGCAGCAACTTCAGGTTATTTCCACTCCAGGGTCCCACTGTGATGCTGATGGTGCTCTTGAACTCAGCAAAGCAGGTGGTGCTTTAATTTGGATTAGTGCTGTTCCAGGAGGTGCTGTGATCACACATTGCCGAGAAATCACATCCTACCTGCTTCACTTTTCCCAGGCATTTCATGTCTCTGCAGAATTTCTGCCTGGCACTGATTTCGGGTGCTGCTCTGTGTTGCTAAACAGCTGCTCTGTCCCACATCTAAGTGGGCCTCCCTCCATTCTAGAAAAAAAATCAAAAAAACAACAAAAACCCCTGAATCAGAAGAGGGTGTTTTATTCACCCAGTGTGAAACATTGCTGTCCTCGTTTGAGACTGCAGGGGTCACTTAGAGAGGTTCTCTCTTGCTCCTTTTCCTCCTCTGTTCCTGCAGCAGCAAGGATTCACACCCATTCCCACCACATTTTCTGCCATTCATTGGGCACTGTGGCTCTGCCTGTGTGAGTCCTTTCTGCAGAGCCACGGAGAGGAGGGGAGGGAAGCTGCTGTGTGTTCTGTCAGATGGAGTTTGGTAAATAAGTGTAAATAAGGTTTACAGAGCCATCCACAAGTTTAAAAAGGATCCAGCCAGAAATAGCAAGCTGGCAGGGCGGGCTCTGCTCAACAGCATCACCCTTGGCCATCGAGTTTCTGTTTGTTTTTTTTCCTTTTCTTTTCAGTGACTGAAGCAAAAAATGATGGAAGAAAATGTGCGTAAAGGTCCAGGAAGTGACCTGGAAGTGAAAAAGCAAGAAGAAAGGCTTTGAAATTGTTGTATCTCAAACAGGGGCTGGGCACCCTTCTTCACCCCTACATTTCCTTTTATCTGTGTGTGAGATGCCATTATTTTTGTTTGCAGGAGAGCAGGGAAGCTCATCTAACACTCAGGTCCATTGTGTGACATGTTTTTCATAAATGAATGACTGAGGACTTTTTTTTTTCTGTCACAGAGAGGGCTCCCAGAAATGGCTTGGTATAAACTCCTCCATTCCAAAGCTTTCCATGGAGATTTCTGGGAGGATGAGGGATCACTCTGGACACTTGGTGGATCAAGGGGGCTTTGATCCATGATCCCAGCTAATCCCAAACCTGGGTCCATCCCCATGGGCACAGTGCTATCCAGCAAGCAACAGAAAAAGACACCTTTATATGGTGCTTAAAGAATAATGAAGGACCTTTTACAGCCTTCCTAGACCTCTCAAAAGGCAGAGATTTCTTTGAAGTGGCCAAATAGTTGTCATAGTGAGTTTGCATTGAATTACAGACTGTTTGAAATAGCTGGGACTGGAGAGGTTAACAGATACGCTCATTAAAATTCAGTCCTTTAAACTGAAATATCCTGAAATCTGCTGCACTTCACACCACATGAAAGTGGGTGTAACAGCAATGAAATAAGTTGGAGTTCTTCTCTGCTTTAACTGTCGGGCAATTTGCAATGCAACGTGCAATATTTTGGTGTGAAGACATCAACCGGCCTTTCCCAATGCAAACTGGGCAGAGATTTAAATTTACATTGGCAAAAGACCTGGTCCCAGGAGTTCAACAGGTATGGGACAATGCCCAAAGACCACAGTGCTCCTGAAGAGTGGCAGAAACCATCAGATGGGGTAAAAACCAGCTCAGAGCATCCCCTTGCAACTCAGTTTCTTGGTTCGTGCCAGCCCTATGTATGTCTATTTATAACTGCAACTTTGCTCAGTTAATCATGTCAAAAAATGGCATTTTCACCTCTGGGAACTGTATCTGATGTAACAATCTTTCCAAAATTGTTAATCCCCGACGTGAATCCCCAAGTAAACTGATTACGGTGCCAGCAGCACAAAATAAGCTCAGACCTTTCCATTAATCGCTACACAAACCATGGCAAATCTTGAGCTGAATTTAGATGTATGAGAATATCCCTGGTACTTCAGGGAATAATACACACACAGCTTCAGACATCATGTGAGTGGGTAGCTGCTGAGCACAGGAGCCATCCACTAGTCGGTGGTAATTCGTGAACTAGAATTTTGTCATTTACTCATGTGGAAGCAGTTCATGCAGAAGCAGTAGGGCCAGGAAATTGGAAGGTGTTAAAAAGAAATGGCTCTCAAGGAATATTTTGCTCGTGGTTGTCTTGTCTTTCTCACCAAAGGCTGCCCGGACAGGTCCTGCTCTCATGGTGCTGCAGATCAGCACCCATCGGATACAGGACTCAGCATTTCCACTTCTTCAAGAAATAGAAATGATTGGAGATGTCAACTGAAATAACAGCCTGATTACAGAAAGCCCAGCAGTGCAAAGGATCATGTGGAGAAGCTGAAATGACTGTTAGATACCTGGAGATTTCAATTTGTTCCAGCCTTGGCCTTCTCCAGTCCACTTTGGCAGGGAGAGAGTATTTTGTGAGGAAAAAAAATAATACGAGCAGTTTCATGTTACATCTCAGAGGGAAAAAAATTAAAAATATAGGTAAAGATGTTAGAGGTTTACAATGTCCTTGTTCTCAAGGTCAAACCTTTCTCCTGTGAGATCAAGGGCAGAAGGAGCCTCTTCAGTTCATACATGAGCCCATGTTCGCCTGTTACCTGCAGATCCTCCTTCTGAAAAATCAATGAGTCCTGTCCTTGATTCATCTGTGCTGGTGCTGGCACAGATTTGAAGATATCAGGACTTGGGAGTAAACTGGGGAGCTCAATAGTTTGATAAGGGAGAAGGAATCCTATGATCCCAGGTGATTTACACCTCCAGACATTGCTGTACTTCCAGATGATGCTGAGGCCCTGGCACAGAGAATCTGTGGCTGATCCACCCCTGGAAGTGTCCAAGGCCAGGCTGGATGGGGCTTGGAGCAACCTGGGATAGCAGAAGGTGTCCCATGGCAGAAAGTTGTGACTCCATGATCTTTAAGGTCTCTTCCAACCCATTTTATGATTCCATGACTTTCCTCTCAGGAGACAACTCATCTGCTGCCTCTCAAATGTAGTTCAGGCAATACCTCCCTCCAAGAACTTCTCCCAGGTGATGGAATGGGGCTACAGGATCAGTCCTTCCCTGGAAATGGTGAATTTGGAAGTGGAAACACTGAAGCAGCACAAAGGCATCTGGGTGGAGTCATCAGCAACACACAGGAGTTGCTTTCCATCTGTTCATGTTTCAGGAAACAGTGCTGCATTCTTGAATATCTGTCCCTGCTGGTCCTCCTTACACGCTGCTCAATTGCTTTGGAGACAAAATAGCAGTTTCTTAATGCTCCATCTCCCCTGCTCCCCTTTATTTTTTACTGTATGTGTCTGAAATTAAATTCAGATTTTAAATCACAGGATGATTTATCACCTTTTTCTAATGGGCAGCCTCTCCCTGGTTAAACAGATGATTTACCTGTAGCTTCACCCCTCAGGGAACAAAACTTTCCTGCACTGAATGGATTATTTGGGAGTCTTTTTAGAAGCTGGTGAGCAGTGGAAAAGTCCCCAACTCATATGATTTAAAACTCAGTATGCACACCACATGAGGGAATTTTTACTTTTTCCAAAGGTATTATGGACTGTCCCTGCTGTGTGGTGGGTTTGGACCTCATTGTGGTCACTGTGGTCCAGGAAAGTGTCTTAAATCCCTGGAGGTATTTAGGATCTGTAGATGTGGTACTTGGGGACATGGCTTAGTGGTGGACTTGGCAGTGCTGGGGTTGGACTTGATGAATTTAAGAGTCTTTTCCAACCCAAATGATTCTCTGATTTTGCCTTGTTATCAAATCCATTTCCTTTGGAGAAGACTGCATCCAAATTGCACCTCAAGGATGATCAGGACTGCAAAGTAACCTGAGAGGTCAGTATTGCTAAGAGATTGATTGTCTGTGTCCCTGAAAGGTGAAGGGAATCAAAGCAAAGGAGGAGGTAAGAACCAGCAAAAGAGTTTTTATAAACTCAGTGCAACGGAAACACTTAAAGAGTCATAGAATCATTAAGGCTGGAAAAGGCCTCCAGGATCTCCACCTACCAAATCCATGTAAATGGGAAATTACCACTGTGTGAATTCAAAAGCAGGCTCAGTCTTCCTATGAAAACTAGATTAATGTGATTCAAAGACATTCCCACCATCCTGGGGCAAATAGAAAGGCAGCTCTGTGAGATGAGGGGGGATGTAAATCAGTGTTCATTGTTCTGGTCTTTTATAGTCCAGGGCACCAGCCTGGTCCAGCTTGGGACCAAAGGGAGCAGTCCCACAAATTAAAGCACAGTTGATGCCTTTTGTGAGGATTCCTCCTGGGTTACCTTGGGCAGGTGACTCCAGTTTGCCCTGGGGAAATATTGCCAGTGGAGCAAAGAGCAGCTGGTGGGAAAAGCTTGGCTTTGAGAAATAGAAATGTGTCAAACACGTTTGGGGCTTCACTCCCCAGGCTGCAAAGTGAGATTGAAAAAGGAGACATAAATAAACCTTTGCATTAAGCAGTGCTTGCTGCTGCTGGAATCTCCTGCTGCTTCTCGCAGACAGCCTCTGACGAGCCTTGGAGCTCTGCAAAGGTGTTTCTGCAGCGGGCACATCTGGTTCTGTACAATTTCACTCCTGCCTTGAGGGATTTGGGCTTGTTTTTTATGATTTTTGCTGTCTTTTCCCATTTCCTCTCTGTCTAACATAGAAGAGACTCCCTTCTAAATATCTTTAGGAAGAAATCAAGCAGAATATGGACATTTTTGTAATTGGATTTGGTTACTTCAGAGGCAGCTTAGTGTTACAAGTTAAACCCGACATGGAAGCTGGGCTTTGCTGAGAAACGGAAAAGTTGTGTTTAGTTATGCTCTGAGATTTACTGTGGGTGTATCAGAGACTCCTTCTACTCTCTCATCCAACCCATGCTCATCCTCTGAGCCAGATAAAGTCCCTTTCCCCATGGTGTGGGTGCAGGAGCTGAGATAAATCAAGAACAGCTCTGGATGCTGCTCCTGGTCCAGGCTCAATAAAAAAGCTGTACAATTCCAGTGTGAGGTCCTGCAAAATGTCTCTGGTGGTTGTCTGTGCTTCTCTGCCTGTCTGAGATCCTCGCTGAAGGACTCACTGGGTGCTACTCTACTCAGCAATTTTAGGAATAATGAATTTCATTGGAAGGAAGAAAATAAATAGAGGATTTATTAGTGCATACAAAACAAAGAGTGAGACCAGGACAGCCCTTGTCAGCTGGAAGTGGCTTTCCTGGACAATCTTTCTGCATCAGTTCTTCTCAGTATTCAACTTTATTGGCCTCTCAATATCTGCATAAAATTTAGTGTTACATGAAACAACGTTCAATATCCATAAAATGAAAGCAAAAATCAACCCAAAGCAACCCAAAACAACCCCTCAGCACTGAGGAACATAATGAAATTATACACTTTTGTTCTTTTGTCTCACTGAATATTTTTACAATACAAACCCACTTGTATAAATACAACCAAACTTCCTAAATCTCTAATGGGAGGGAAACTGATATCAATTATGTGTTCAGTAATCCTCTCAAAAGATAACAACAACCTTAATGACGTCAGGCCTATCTGCTGTAGTGAAAAGACATTAAAAAGCAATCACAAACAAAAGCAGATCTCTACCTAATGCTCTGTTCACTGCGAGAGGGGAAGGCAGGTTATTGTGATTCAGGGCTTTGCTGGGAGCAGGGTGAGGAAGCACAAACTGGAGATGGGTTTGCCACACATATTTTGGTTAAAATACTGGTGATGTGTGAGTCCTGCCTCTCACCAAATCCATTTGTCAGCTGAAAACTTGCTGAAGAATTACAGGCAGAGGAAAATCTCACACAATTTTCAGGACTTGGTCCTTCTCAGGTTTTTATTTCTCCGTCTGAATTTGCAGTGTAGGGGTAATTAGCAAGATCTGCAGTGTTCTGCTGCTTGTCCCTCACTGTGAAAATCAATGTTTCCAGCCTGAGGATAAGGAATAGCACATGCCACATATGCTTAGGCAGGATCTGTGTGCTCTTTAGCTCTTCTAATGAGAAGCAGGGTGTATCTAGAGTCAGATTGAAGAGGATCCAAACCCAGGGAGTGTAAACAAGCAACGTCAAATATGCAGGAATAATAATGATGTAATTCAAAAAAAAAAAGGAAAAAAAAAATCACAGCAAGTGGAGTGTTTATTCAGAAAAGCAAAAATATTTGTAAATCAATTTTTAATGACACGAGCAATGTCAGTATTAGGAAAAGAGTATTTTATATTTGCATGATTGAATAAATATATCAGCATGTATAGTGAGCCAGGAGAGTTATTGAGACTCAGCTTTATGAGAAATTCAGTAGTTCTGATTTTTTTTTTTCATTGCAGTGTGTAATGTAATGCTATATTTTGATTTTTGCCTCTCGTGCATTTAAAAAAGCAACACATATTTTGGTCAATGAGAATATATCACTGAAACTATTCCAACATTTATTTTTGTTTGACTTCTAATATTTCATTTTTACTAGATAAAGCCGAAGAATATGGAATTATAATAAGAAAGTGAATATAAAATTAAACGTGAAGATAAATGCTGAATAAAAGAGAACATAATAAATAAGCTTCTAACATAAAATAAATCAGAATAAACAATGCATCCTAAATATATATTTCAAATGGAATAACTCCACCAACTAAATGCTGAAATATATTATGTAAAAGCTGGTTTTAAGCAACGTCAAAACAAAATCAGCACATTCCTCAGGAAGGCTGAGATTTTGATGACTTTGCAAACCATGATGGGAAATGTTTTGCCAAAACCTTGCAGAACCAAGCTAATGTATTTTGAAAAGCATATGCTGAGAAGAGGTTTGGGATGACATGCTTGGGCCGAGTGGATAACAAGACTATTTGCAGCTAATTTCAGATGGGAAAGCAGATGGGGCTGTTCCTTGCTGTTAGACTTCTGTGGTCACAGTCTCTCGAGGGCTGAACTTAAACATCTGAGTCCTTGTGATTATTATTATTATGATCACAACTAAAAATACTGTGGCCAGGTCTGCATTCCCAGCTTATATCCCACTGTGCAAAGTGCAGGGAGGTTTTATCTTTGCCTAAAACATCTGTAACCCATCAGAACCTTGGGTGTCACATGTGAGGTGAGTCGCACCTACATCCAGAGCTGGGCTTTGCTTGCAAATGGGTGGAAGTTTTGTACTCTGGGAGTCCCCAGGGTGTCCAAGAGGTCTGAACAGAGGGGACAGAGGTGACACAGAACCTACAGATCTGTTCTCTTCTGGATTATCATCAGTGTTTGAAGAGTTTGAACATGTCCATGCAGAGGTGATAAAATCCCATAATTGAGATGTGGGTCTGTCCATGAAAGAGAGGTCAAGGCTCCACACACAGGCAACAGGGATTCTGTGGAAGTTCATCAGCGACCTGGGCTGTTACAGACAGCTCTAGGAACAATCTGTCCCCACACCCCAAGTCCTACAAGGGGAACACAAGGTGACACTCTCACATTGAAAGGTTGAGTGATTTGGGTTGGAAGGGACCTTCAAAGATCAACTTGTCCAACTTCCACGACATAATCAGGAACATCTCCCACTACCCCAGGTTTTTCCTAACCCCATCCAACCTGGCCTTGAACACTTCCAGGGATGGGGCAGCCACAGCTGCTCTGGGCAACCTGTACCAGGGCCTCAGCACCTCCACAGTCAAGAATTTATTCCTAATAATTAATAATCTATACCTATGTTCCTTCAGTAGAAAGCCTTTGTCATATCCCTGCATATCCATGTCCCTCTCCAGCTCTCTTGTACCCCCTTTAGGCACTTGAAAGGTGTCTAAATTTTCCCTGCCACCTTCTCTTCTCCAGGCTGAACAATCCCAACTCTCTCAGCCTGTCTCCATATAAGAGATGCTCCATTGCTCTGATCATGTTTGTGGCTTCATATGGACTCATTCCAACAATTCCATGTCTCTTTTATTTTGGAATGAAACACTCCTGGCTGGGTGGAAGGGCAGAATTTGCTCCCTCAACCTGCTGCTCATGTTGCTTTTGATGCAGCCCAGGTTACAATTTTCTTTCTGGGCTGAAATACCACATTGGCAGCTCATGTCCAGCGCCTCATCCACCAGTGTCCCCAGATCCCTTTTTTTCCAGGGCTGCTCTCAAGCAATTCATTTTTAGTCTGTATTGGTACTGAGGTTTGCCATGGGTACAGAACTTTCCGTTTGGCCTTGTTGTATTTCCTGAGATGTTCCTGACACCTCTGTTCAAGAGGAAGCTTGCACCCCCAGGTTTTCTGGAATGCTGATCAGATGTTTATCTGGATCTGGGACCTCCGATAGCACAGCTAGGAATGACTCCAGAGCAGACAGCATCTGACATCTTGGACTGGACTCTTTCATATGATACCATGAAAAATGTTACCATTGGATGATCAGAACCAATGGCCACCTGAGAGATTTCCAACTTTGAAACACTGCTTTTGCTTTAACTCCTCCTCTCCCCTGAGATGCCCTTCTGTGGGAGTGGGCTGCACATTTCACTGCCTTCAGCTGGAGGGATCACACCAACCAATCCCACTGGAGGTTTGACTGATTCAAAACCATTTAACTGCACTTCAGGATGGAGTGACAGATAGCTAAACCTCTGGATACATTTCAGAAATGGGTTTTTACCTCGATTTTCATTTTTAACATGATCACACTGCAACTGTCCATCTGTCTTAGCTGACTGCCAGTCCTGCTTCCCCCTCCTAGAACTGTTTCTGTCTGCTTGCCATTTTCAATGAGACTGAAAGAATTACTCAAATCCCCAATAATTTGTTCCTAGAAATGAACAGAAGACTTCATCTGTTAGCCTTAGCAAGGCAAGGTTTAGCATGACAACGAGAATGACCCATTCCTCCTGCCCTGGTGGCACATCAGTCACTATGTATTCTGTTGCTGTTTGTTTTGTTTTCTGAAAAACTCATCATGAGGGTACCTGAGAGGGACTGGAGACAGTGTGGATGGGAGTTCAGGGGCTCTGAGGATGAGCTGGAGGGATCTGGGGAGTTTGAGGATTTTGGAGGCCTGGAGATGTGGGGATCTGCAAGGCTGATGCTTTGCCAGACTCAGGACTTGGAAGGTCCTTCTTGTATCTCAGAAGAAGGAGATGGTTCTGTACATGAGAGGAAAGCTGGGGATGTGGTGGCAGGGTTGTTTACAAAACATTGTGCTCACAATTCTGTAGAAAATCTGTCCTCTTTTAATTCTGCTGCTATGAATATTTGGGTGGCTGATTAGCAAGAACATTCATTGTTCCCTTCTCAGAACTGAGCCCTGTGTTGGCTGTGGCATCCTCTCCATGGGGATGTCCCTGCTGATTTTCCTTTGGTGTTCATTTGTGCAGCTAATGGGAGCATTTTCCTAATCAATGCTGGTAGATTCCTGTTTAATTAATATTGATGAGTTGGAGAAAGAATAGAATGGGCCACTGGTAACCTTCCCCCATGGCTGAGTGTTTGTGGGGGGAAAAGGCAGAACTGCCAACCAGAAATCATCATCAAGGGCATACAATAAAAACCTTCAGCTGGAGCCTGTTTCCATCCAGAAAAGAGGAAAAAAAACCCAGGGTCATAATGTGAAAATGCTAAAGGTACATTACTAAACCAGGAATACTGAGGAAATATAAGAATTGTAAGGTTGAGTGAATCTCCATGACTCAGATGATGCTTCACTTTATTCCTGACTGTCCCCTGACCTGCACTGGTACCAGTGAAAGCTCTGCTGGGTAACTGATGCTGGGATAGATCTCTGGCTCTGGAGCACCCCTGGACACCAAGATACAAGTGGCTTCAGCAGGCTTTGGTGGGCCGCCCATGCACAAAATGCTTTAAAGCAGAAATAAGTCCTGCCCAGAGTGCAGGAAAACTTCATGTCAGTACATCCCAGTCTCTCCACAGTACAGGGCTGGCAAAATAACATTGATTTTCCCTGTTGACTTCACAAAGAGAAGATCTGGCAATGTGTCATGGACAGAATAGATCTGTTTAAATGAAACCAACCTGACAAACAGCATCCTTCTTAAAATTTAAATTAACTGTTTTTCCCCGCCTAATAATACCACTCACTGAGCCAAATTCTTATCTGTGCTTTCCCTTTGCTTCTTTTGTTTATTTAATCTGATTTAATTTAATCAACCATTTGTTTTTGGAGCTGTGTGTATGAATCCATTGAATCACTGAGTACTATTTTGGAAATAGAGATTTGCTGTCCTTTTTTTTGTCTCTTTTTCCTTCTGATTCGCACTGCTCCTAATGAGGTGCAAAGTTGACAGCTGAGAAGATTCATTTTCATGTGTCTTTAAAGCAAACAGTCCAGTCTACTGGATAAAAAAACTGTTCAAAAATTAATTGAGGGCTTCAGGATTTGCCTTGATGCAAAGTGAGGCTCATTCAGTGACCTAAGGCAGGGGGAAAAAAGATTATAAGAAGGAAGGGTTGATGTCCTGTGCCCAGAGTTGAGCTACCTTTCCTGGAAATCAGGATTTCTCTCTAGATTTTCATGGCTACAACACCACTGAAAATAGTCATGATAGAGACAGATCTGCTGTGAGCAAAATCACAAAAACATCAAATATAGAATGATTTGGCTTGGAAAAGACCTTAAAGGTCATCTTGCTCCAGCCTCCTGCCATGGGCAGGGATGTCTTCCAGCTTACTCAGAGCCCTATCAAGACTGGCCTTGAACACTTCCAGGGATGAGGAGCCCACAGCATCTCTGGGAAGCTGTGCCAGAGCCTCACCAGAATCAAAGGTTGTTATTCTGTTATTCTGACTGATAATGAGTGGTCTGGGAAGAGCTGAAGAGGAGATTCCAGGAAACAAGGTGGAAAGAAGGACAGCCATGGGCAGAGGGCTGGATGGACAGCCCTGCATTATCAGCTCTTTGGAGGGGTGGGAGATGCAGGGATAGCAAACATTGCTGCACAGAGGGGATGGAAGGGAGGGGTTTTGGCCAAGCTGTTGGATTCTCCTTCAGCAGTGCTCCCTGGGGCTTTTCACAGCTCTGGCACAGAGGAAAAAAACGTATGTTCAGGGATGTCTGATCATTCTTGCTGTCCATCCCACTCTCCTCCTGCAGGCAGGGCAGGACGGCACAGCTGGGCATGCAGAGAGGGGTCGCAGACATCTTCTCATTAAAAATCCTTTCTTAGGATTTTTCTTCTTGAGAAGTTGAGAGACTTCAGGAACAAAATGTAAATAATGGTTATCTGCTGCTGTGGAATGCAACAGGTGCATCTGTGATTGGCCCATTTTGGATGTTTATAATTAATGACCAATCACAGCCCAGTTAGCTTGGACTCTCTGTCCGAGACACAAACCTTTATTATTCATTCCTTTCTATTCTTAGCTTAGCTGGCCTTCTGAGATGAAACTTTCCCTTCTATTCTTTTTAGTATAGTTTTAATGTAATGTATATCATAAAATAATAAATCAAGCCTTTTGAACATGGAGTCAACATTCTCGTCTCTTCCCTCACCTGAAAACCCCTGTAAACACCATCACAGAGAGGATCTCAGCAGCAGCAGGGAAGGGAAGAATATTTAGAAAAGCTCTGCTGAGCACTATGTCCTGCCAGATGCTGCACCCAGAGCTGTCCCCCTGCTCTGCACCATCATCTGGGGGCTCAGGATGGCTGCAGGGCAGAGCAGGACAGCACTGGGAGAGAGTTTTACACAAGGAGGAGTCTCTTATTCAATACAGGACTTGACAGGTCTGAGAACTCCCCAGCCACAGCCTAACCCAGGTCCTGTCAGCTGGCCCAAAGTGAAAAATTGGGTAGGTTTGGCTGGATATCAGCAAAGCAAATGGGGATTATCAGAAACTCAAAGGTCAGAGCTTGTCACTTAAAAGATTAGGTGGGAGCAACTTATGAGCACCACAACAGAAGCTGTATGATGAGATACAAAAGAAATAATTTGCAGTGTTGCCTGCAGAGTTTTCCTTGTCTAAGCTTGGGACAATCATCTTCATCACCCTTTTAAACTTGGGGGAAGCATCTAAACACAATACCCTAAGGGACTGGTAAACGTGGTGACTTTATTATAACCATTAATTAACATTTTAATCTCTTTTTAACCATTCTAAAACATAACTGTTTCAAACCACCTACAAACATTTTTTTCACAGTGATATTTATTGCAATTTAATCATCCCAGGGTTCTCAGACCTGCATCATGTTTCTGCAAAGTGCACTGAGTGACACAGCAGAATCTCAGCAGGAATTTTCTCTGTGTGCATTATGCTTCACCTTCTGCAGAAGTTATCAGGCTGTGGTGTAATAATTCTAATTCTGTGGAGTTGGACACAGTGCCCCAATAGCGACCCCATTACCCTTCCCCATTATGTCTGGTAGAGAAATGAGCAGAGAAACCCTAGGGATAAGTGGGAAAAGGTGTAAGGGGGCAAAGGATCTTTGTGAGATAAGATTCTTTCTGCTCTTTCACTTCCCCACTCCCTGCCTGATTCCCCTGTGGGGCAACCTCAAAAGAGATGAGATGTCCCTGCTCTGTTTTCAAAGCTTTTCACTTCAAGGTCTCAGGCTGCAGCAGCTGTTGGTCACCCCCAGGCCTTTTAGTCAGGACAAGGACACAGGGAATTGGGATAAATAGGGATGGAGACTGCAAGGACCACCTGGGGAACTCAGAGAAGAACAATTCAGGAGGGGAGTGTGACCTGGAAAGACAGACCATCAGTTTTAAGGTGAAGCAGACAGGGAGGGCAGAGAGGAATTACTTAAAGGTCTAAGAGGACCAAATGGGGTGGGGTAAATGGATGGGAAAGAGGAGAAAATATGTTGGGCAAATGGGAGATCTCGGTAACCTCTGTGCCCCCAGGGGACTCCACCCTCATATACTCTGTTTTTTCCCTTGAAAATCCTCTAGCTCATCCTGGAAGGTTATTCCTCAAGGAAAGGGTGCTTGCAGTATGTCATTTTCTAGTGCTTTGGTGTTTTGTCTGAGCTTAATCTACGTGGATACTGTCCTTGGAAAAAAGACAAGGGGAGCAGGAGCTCTAAGCAAAATAAATTTGGGCCTACAAATGAGACACAAAGGAAGGTGGAGTCCACACCTTGTCTGGATTCCCCAATGCAGTCTGTCCCTCTATGTGTTTTTAAATTATAGAAATCCCTGGAAAATTCCTGAAGCTGTGGGTGCCCCACTCCTGGAAATGTCCAAGGCCAGGCTGGATGGGGCTTGGAGCAACCGTGGACAGTGGAAGGTGTCCCTGCCCATGGCAGGGGGTGGGACTGGATTGTCTTTAAGGTGCTTTGCAACCCAAACCATCCTTTGTATCTATGATTCTCTTCCAAATTAGACCAAACCCAGCTTTTAGCAGAAAGCCAAATTCGCCTTTAAAGGTATGCTAGGTGCAACAACATTTCAGTTTTGATATTATTAATTACAGCATAGATGTGTTCAGGTGGTCCCTGGTGACCAGTCAAAAAGGCACTTGACAAAAATCACTTGTAATATGTGTTCATTTTAGTTAATGAGGCCCAGCTCTGATTAAATGCATAGAGAGGAAAGCTCTGTTAATAATGAATTCATTCCTTATCATATGAGAAAAGTAAGAATTTATAAAACTCGCTCACTATTTTTGGAGGATTTAAAAAAAGTCACAACACTTGAAATGGTCCCAAGTCCTGTTTCAGGAATGTGAATGAAGTATTTCATTTTTCCTAAAGCAGGAACATGCAGTACTTAGCATTTCCAATTGGAGTTTATTTTAGTCTAATTTATTTTCAACAGCTTTCCCGTCATCTTGAGTGCTCTGAGAAGAGTTAAAGATAATACATTCCCATTAGAGACAAGGGATGAAACAACATCAGCAAAAAAAAAAAAAAAGAAAGAAAGAAAGGAAAAGATGTGTACATTGAATCAATCCTCTCAGTGAGCTGAGATTTCAGCCAGAGAAAGAAGAGCAGGAGGGCTGGAGACTCCAGGTGTCTGAGGTGTGTTCTCCTTGGCACAGGAGTGTGATGGGCATGCGGTGGAAGCTAAATTTATATTTCGGTGTCACCAGGCAGAAGTTGAAGCTCCTTTCACAAGTTAAGGGTTCAACATCTCCAGTCAAATCTTTGGTATTTAGGGCAGCACCTTTTTTATTCATGTCTGATTAAAAGGGTGACAAAATAGAGAAAGAAAATAAGATGTTTTCTATGGTTTTTGTTTTGTGGAATTATTACGTAAATTTTCACATAATATTTATCTGTAAGGAACAGATCAGATCCAGGCAAACTTTGGCTAAAAACGATGTTGTGGGCTGTTGGTCACAATCACATTTGAGACTTTGGTAGCCTCCCTGCTTTCAGGAGTCTCTTTTTTAGTGAGAGAGCTGGAGCTGATATTCAAATCCAGTCTCGGTGTTTCTCTGTGTTCTGTCTCTGTCTGGCCCTGTCTGTTAGGTTTTTTTTCTTAGGAGCTGTTTTTCTGGAAATACTTAAAAAAATTCGACAGCATCCTTCTTTGGTTATTTGCTGTTCCTCCTGGAGGACTGCTCACACTCCAGGGTTGATTATGATAAATGTTCCTGGTGTAACTAATTTACCTGTTATGTCTGCAAATTGTCAGCTTCTATCAGCTTGAAATCCAGCAGTTTGGCCTACTCCTTGTAAATGTTTTGTACTCCTGTGTCTTGCTTTTATAAACTCTTCCAGAATTGTCTGGGAGAGCCTGGCAGATGTTGGCAGTGAGAATCACAGAATGGCTTGGGTTGGAAAGGGCATTGAAGATCACCCAGCTCCAAGCCTTGCCAAAAGCAGAGACACATTCCCTGCCCATGAAGAAATCTCATATTGTGCTTCCTCAAACATTCCTAGATTTTGCTTCTGACACAAAAATTTACATGCAAACACTTTGACCACTCACTGGTCCCCTAAGTTGGCTGATATTATTTCTCCTTTATTTCTTCATTTTTATGGAATAATTATTTTTCTACTTGTGCTTCCTCCTTTCCCATTTGCTAGAGCTCAGCAGGAATGACTGTTCTAGCACAAAACCCCTCTCCATAAATTGCATTTTTAAAGACTGGCTCTCCAAAACTCCTCAGCAAGGACCAAAGGCTGCTTACTCACAGTTCTTGTTGGAGGTGTTTGAATAGATGCAGCATCTTCCTGCTCCTTGAAGACTCTGCAAGCAAAGCAAAGAACAAGCAGTCCAGGGTTAGTGGTGGGATAACAACTTCTGGGTTGCCTTAATAAGATTAATAGTCAGAGACAAGGATTTGTCAAGACAGCAGGAATACAGCAGGGTTAAGGACTGTGGAGAAGATTTTTAGAATGTTATTTGAGTTATATTGAGTTATTTGAGCTAATTTCTGTTTCTTCTGTCCTGTCCTGGGTGTTTCATCTGTGTAGCACACAGAGGTCAGTGCAAAGATAATCCAATGAGCTGGCCTTGATTCAGGTAATTTCAGGTTGGTACCTGTGCTGAAAACAGAGATAATTGGACATCCTCATAGGGACTGGATGCTTCCCACCTACCCAAATTTCTGCTTAAACAAGACCAGGTCCCTTCAGGCCTCTCTCTTCCATGGACTGCAGGGGGAGATAAGGACAACCAGGCTCCAAACCTCAAACTGAAATTAAGGTTTTCAGATTTTGCCAGAGTTTCTTCTGCAAAGTGACTCATGACAGAGAATAGAAGTTCTTAAATCATCGCTGCCTAAAAGGCATGGTATGGAAATGCATTTTGAGACTGAAAGCTCCAGCAAACATTTCCATCTCGCAGAAATGGGTGATATTCTAGGCAGGAATTCATGGTGTTTGCTAGTGAGCTGTCCATGGAATCCTTGAATCATAGTCACATAGTCATGGAATCATGGAATCATTTAGGTTGGGAAAGATCTTTAATACATTGAGTCCAACCATTAACCCAGCACTGCCAAGCCATCACTAAACCACATCCCCATCTACATTTCTTTTAAATCCCCCCAAAAATGGTGAGTCCACCATTTCTTTGGGCAATTCCAGAGCTTTGCCTGGAAAAGTCTGTTTTTTACCTAGATTAGCTACATCCAGTGCTACTTCCCTGGAAGAAATGTTCAACAAGAAGTAAATCCAAGGTGGGCAGGAATGTCCATCCAAGTATAAGTTTGTTTCTGCAATCAGGCACTTCTACTCCTTGTTGGCCTGGCAAATTTTGGTGTGCTGGAGTTAAATAGAATTGAAGTTCTGTAGCAAAACATGGAAGAGACATGGGTTAGAAACTAAACTCAGCACAGACACCTTTTTCCACACTGCTGGATTCCCTGGGGACAAAATACCTCTGCAAGGCACATCATGCTAACAGGGTACACCTCTTCCAGCAGTGCTTTTAGGAACCTTCCAGCCTGTCCTTTGGAACTGGATCTGGTGGTTTATGGATATCTTGGAAAATGGGACTGCTGGATATGTCAGAAGCCTGGTTCAACCCATCCAATCCAACCCCTGTGCCTCAGTTCCATTGCTGTTACATCCACCACTGCTTTTTGGAAAATAAGGGTGAGGTGAACCCTGGTTGAGTAGACCCTGATTGTAGCAAAACTCCGGAATTTAAACAACCTCTTGCACCCTCCAGCTATCAGGCTGCTCTGTGCTGACTTTAAATCCAGGGATGATCCCAGTGCTCTCTCTCCAGGCTCTTTGGAGGATTTGGAGGAGGATTCCTGCCCTACTGCACAGCAAAGCTGGGGTGGTGCTGAGCCATGCCAAGGGGTCCTGTCTGCTTTGTCCATCACAAGGACCACCCCAGTGCTGTGTTAACAAGGCCTCTCTTTTCCTGCCATACTGAATCTCCCTCAAAGCCCTGCACAGAAAATGCCTCATTCCTACCCCACCTCCCTCTCTCCACCCCCTTGGTAACCATCAAAATGCTGTTTTGGTCACCAATCAGCAATTCTTCTTTTGGGCGAGAATAAACAATCCAACAAGAGGCTTAATTGCTTAAGTGGTCCAAACCCCTCTACTTTGCACAAGATGTTTGTGTGTCCTTTATTATTCCTGACTCCTTTTTCCCTCTCTTTGGTCCTCCCCCATCGCTTTTCCACCCAGGCAGCTTGGTCCCTTTTGTACACAACATCCTTTCCCTTTCACAATTCCAGAAAGACCCAGTGGGAAGGCGGACACAGGAAATGCTGCAAGCAAGGAAAATGCCTCCCTACCCTGTGATATTGAGCTGCCAGGGAGGGGAGGTATTTATTTTACTTTTTTTAAAGTGTGTGTGTGGAGTGTTTTCTGTTTCCTTCCCTTTCTTTTTAAAGCCCTCTTTTCCACATTTCCTTTCTTGTCAGTTCGAAAACAACTGACAACAAAACCTGCAAGCAGAGCTTTGTCTTCCCCCACTTCCCAGTGTTTCCTTTACTTTCACAAGCATCACACACAAATGCTCCAAGAGGAAGGGGAAGGATTTCATCCTGCTTAGTCTCCTGCATTCCCACTGAGTTCCATGCAGAGGGAACCTCAACAGTCTTGCTGTGGCTGAAATCGCAATCACAGAATGTCCTGGGCTGGAAGGGACCTTAAAGTCTCACCCAGTTCCAACCTCCTGACACCTTCCACTATCCCAGGTTGCTCAAAACCTTGTCCAGCCTGGCCTGGAACACTTCCAGGGATGGGACAGCCACAGCTTCTCTGAACAACCTGTGCCAGGGCCTCCCCACCCTCACAGGGAACAATTTGTTCTTAAACACACCGTAAAACAGCTCAGATGCTGCCTCTGAAAGGCTTCGAGGCTTCCCAAATGAGCTCATTAGCAGTGCAGTTGCACTCCTGTGTTATCCCTGTGTGATCCATGTATTGATTGGATCCACTTTTCTAACAAGGATTTCCCTTTAGGGAGGGTTGTGCCATAAACTCATTGCAGCTCTTTTTGGGGCTGGTTTAAAAAGACAGAGTCTGGGGTGAAGTCCAGCAAGAGAAAAGCCATTATTGCTATGGGGAAACCTGAAAAAAAAATAAAATTCAGGCAACATCTCCATATGGATTTTCCTCAGGCCCAGCTGCATCAAGGACAAGCCTTCATGCAAAATCTTGACCAGCTATGAGACCACGGGGGGGTGTGACCAGCAAAGGTTGGATCCCAAACCTGCAGGCTGGCAGCTGGTAAGAAATCAGAGTCAAAGCATTTCTGTCCATCTCAGAACTGTATTTCAAATTTTAAAAAAAGACAAAAAAACCCAAAAAACCTCCAAAAACAAACAAACAAAAAAAAACCCCAAAAAAACAAACAAAAAACTCCAACCAACAAAAAAAAACATTAAAAAAAACCCCCAAAAAACTCCTAAAACAAAACAAAAAAATGAAAAAGAAATCTAAAACCCAGTCTCCCACTCCCAGCTGCTGCCCCTATCACAGTATTTCAGCCTTTATATCTCGGTTTCGATCTCTTTTGTGGTTTTTATTTTCTCCCTCCCCAGTCCTGCGTTGTCCTGCACCTCTCCCCTGACTCCTTTCCCAGAGCCTTGTGATAAGCATTGCCTTGGTAACAGCATCCTGCCTGGAGTGTCTGCCTGCCTGCAGTGGATGTGGGGGCAGGTGCTGTGCCTGCATTCCCAGTGGGATAAGAAGTGGAGAGTCGAGTGCTGTGTGTGGGAGAGGAACTCCTTGCTCTGATTCTGACACCAGCAGGGGAGAGAAGGTCAGCTCCTTGCATCCCTTTGTGGGGTTTGGGAGTTGCTGCTGTGGTGGCTAAAAAGGATTTATTGACCTCTTGGTGAGAGGGATGGCAGAGGAGAGACTTGGAGGAGATTTTGTCGTCATGTTCATCCAGGACATCCTTATAAAATGTTATTTATGCATGGTTAAAGCTTTGATTATTCACAGGCCAGCTGGTGGGGAATCTGGCTGACACTTCATTCCTACCCTGGGCTCCCTCTGGAAGCAGCTGAAAATCCAGCAGAAAAAAAATAAAATAAAACCACCACAAGATCCACCTAACAACAAAGATCAAGAGAAGGAGGACCAGCAATCCAGCAAATTATTCTAAGGAACATTTTTCTCCTTCATTACAGGTTAATCAAGACCCAGAAAATGTCAAAAAGCCTTTGTGTCTCACCAAACTTACTCAAAGTATTAATTTAGGGAAGTTTGGATTTATTTCCACTAATGTGTGGACTGGAAACCAGGTTAAAAAAATTGCAAGTAGAAGGTCAGGCATAGCACAGAGGATGGAATAGAATCAGAACCTGTAGAGGTTTTAGTTAACTTAGTTATAAAGTCAGTTCTTAACGTATTCATGACTTTTTTTTAAGGTGCCTGAAGCACTAAGGGTTGAACCAACGAGCAAAGGAAGAAAAGTAAAGGGCATGGCTCATAATTGAGAAGTGGTGACAGAAAAGACTGAAATGATGCTGGCTGTGAGGAGATACAGAGGAATAAATTCAAATGTGTCGGTGTAAAAGAGTCTAAGAAGCAATTCATGCTGAAAGAGGTCTGTAAAAAAGGACGGCAATTAGGTTCCACAACTCAGAACCTGGGTCAGAGAAAAGGAGAAGGGAAAGGCATTCCTGCTTCCCTGCCACCTTTCCACAAACCTGCTGCTTGCAGGGCTCCTTGCAAAGCTCTCAGTCAGTGGATTCACACTGCCAGACTCATCAGATTATTGAAGAATGTCAGAAAATTATAGAATGGTTTGGGTTAGAAGGGACTTTAAAGATCATTTCATTCCACTCCCTGCCATGGGCAGGGACACCTTCCACTATCCCAGGTTGCTCAAAACTTTTTCCAGCATGGCCTTGGACACTTCCAGGGATGGGGCAGCCACAGCTTCTTTGGATCAGCTATACCAAGTCCTCACCACCTTCACAGCCAAGAATTTCTTCCTTAATATCTAAAGTAAACCCACTCTTTTTTCAGCTTGAAACCATTCCCCCCTTGCCCTGTCACTCCATATCTTTGTAAAATGCCTTCTCATAATTTTTTGTAGGCTCCCTTCAGGTTCTGCAAGGCCACTGATGCCTTCTCTTCTCTGGTCCGAGCAACCCAAATTCTCTCAGCCTTCCCTCACAATAGAGCTTCTCCATCCCTCTGATCCCCTTGGTGCCTCCTCTGGATTTCAACATCTCCATGTCCTTCCTGTGCTGTGTCCCAGGGCTGGGGCAGCTCTGCAGGTGAGGTCTCACCTGAGTGGAGCAGAGGGGCAGAACTCTCTCCCTTGAACTGCTGGGAGGTCAATTCCCAGAATTTGTGAGGGAATGCAGAATGGATCCCCACAATCCCACACTGGACAGTGTCACTATAGGACATGAAAGAACACAAGCACACACCGTTGTTCTCAAGGTGAAGAAAAAAGGGAAGTTTATTTTCTGACTCCAGTATTTATAATTTTCCAAAAGTGACAGTGGATTGGAGGGTGACAGTGCCACCTCTCCAATAACACTGGACAAGCCAACAGTCCATCAGCTTTCTCCTCCTCCATAAAAGAATGCAAAACAACGAGTTATTTCCAGAAAGTGTGTCAGAAAGTTCACTACAAGAATGTCAACATCAGAAGGCTTAGAAAATCTTAAAAAAACAGGGTGACAGGACTGCTGATAGCAGAAGAGCCAGGAGATTGTTCTGCTGGACTAAGGATGTGGGAAAAGCACCCAGCCAGGCAGTGAAGGTAAATCCATGACTCCCAAATCCACCCCACTTCCATCTGTGTTGCTATTCCTTTCTGACCAGCTTGTACCATGCCAGCAAAATCCCTGTCCTGTGACTTCGTGAAGGACAGTACAGCCCTGCTGATCAAATTTGGCTGTTGGCATGAAGAGCTGAGCAAAGGGAGCTGTTCCACTGCCAGCCAGGGTCTTCTCTCCACTAAAAATAAATTTTCATAGATGAGAAAGGATTTACAATATCAACATGGGGGTATTGGCCTCTGGTAAAAACCCTGGAGTTGGCACAGGAGAGCATGGACAGCTCCCATCTTCTCAATTTGGGAAGATGAAAGCAGAGTCTGGAGAGGAAAGTGTTCAAGCCATCATCCAGCAAGCCAAAGACACCAACAACTGTAGAGAATAGCCAGAAAATAAGACCCAAGTGAAAACCAGCTGAGTTCTGGACACTAAACCACACCTCCCAGCACAAAACCAGCTTTTTCCTCTCCCCTTGCCATGTGGCTGCCTCATCTTCCCCATTCCCTCTTTTTAAAGGGTTTCTCTCTACTTTGACATTTTGCCAATGTTTTTGATTCCATTCTCTCCCCTGTGCAGAACTTCCCAGCTTTGTCAGAGGTGGAAGGAACAGCACCAGTCACCAGGAAACACCACTGAAATGATTTTCCAGTACAAGCTGAAATTAAATAACTTAGTGCAGTGTGCACATCAATCCTGGGGAGTTACTCCCAGCTCAGCATTGATCGGATATGAAAGGAGCAACGCTTGGAAATGAAGATAGAGCTACCAACATTTCCCCAAACTTTTAAACTCCTTTGTGGTGTTCCCTCCCTTCTTTCCTCAGGGTTGTTTGAGGTTTTTTTTCCCCTATTTTTTTTCCTTTCTGTTTCTTTTTGTTTTGCCAGGAGTGAACCAACTGCGAGCTTTCCCAATCACACTTGTGCCAGTCAAGTCTGATTCAGGAGCCAGGCAGCAAACAAGGCCTCAGGCTAGAAATCAAACACTGGAGTGCTCTGTGCAGGGAGAAAGGAAAAAGCTTCACCCATGTGCTTACAGTATTGGAAGGAGGAACAAAATTCCCTGGAATTAGTGGTTTCTTTCCTTCCCTCTCTCATTGAGTTTTTGTTTGCTTTGGATGGAAGTCCTGTGCTTTGCTGTTAGATTTCTCCTTTGAGGGTTTAATGTCCTGAATAATAATGTTCTGGGGATTCTGGTGCTTTCTGGCTTGTAGGAGGACTGGAAATGAGGGGAAGTTTATTACAGTGTACAGTTACCAATTATCATTCAGAATTCTTATTAATCTGGAAGACTTTGGGAGCTGCAAGCACACATAGAAACCTCATTGTGAGGCTGGGCTCTGCATTCCAAGGTGCTTTAACCAGTCATTGGTGATGGAATCCAAAAGAACATCCTGGTTATCAATCCCATTTTCCTGTTAATTACCTCTCAGCCACTACCCCTCTGCACCACTGATGTTCCTTTCCCCGGCCCCAGACCTGGAGGCATTTTTTCCTCATCCTCCCTTACTGATTTCTTGATAACCTCATATCAAAGCTCTCCCTTTCCACTCAGGGACACACTCACACACCTTCAGAGCAGAGACTGAACCCTTTGAGGATGCCGTTAGTGGTGAGGTGAGTGGATTGGGCTCTGAGCAGTGATAAAGGTTTAATGCAGAAGGCACCTGCTCATGAAATAAAGTAATGAAAAAAACATAGGAGAACTCCCCATTTTCCATTTATTTTCTGATAATTTGTCAATACAAAGGCAGATACCCAGATGTCTTTTTTTCATACAGGGGACTTGCAAACGCAGGAGGAAGTAACAAGGATGGAGGGATTGATAAATGGAAATGGGCTGGGGTGGCCTGATATGACATGAAAATTATTAACGGGGAAAAGGAAAGAGGAGTAAGATATCAGAAAGAGGAAGCAGCACCCAAGATATGAGGAAGAACTCACCCCATGGTCCTTAAATACTGGGAAAATTCCCAAAGAAAAAGGTAATTGGTATTAAAATGAACACTGATATTATCCATAGAGTGTTAGAATCACTTATGAATATTGGAAAGGCAGTGTCTTGGTTTGGAAAGAGAGGAGTCTGCTAAGGAAGGCAGGAGCCTCCCCTGAAATGGAGAATGTAAATCCTCCCCACCCCTCCAAATTGCTATAAATTTTAAATTAAAGGTCTCTCAGGCAAAAATATGGGAGGAGGAAATAACAGTTATTTAATAGGGAAAACAAAAAAATAAAGGATAAAATAAACAATGCAGTACACTAGAACAACACTGACAGAGTCAGAACCCAACCTGACACCCT
>JAXCLO010000114.1:150415295-150439955 GCA_035583995.1 Arremon aurantiirostris
TGTTCCTCTGGGGAATCCAGTGGAGAAAGCCGTGCTGGTGTCTCAAAAACCTCTGGATTATATCTGGGTAGCAATGCCTGGCTCCTCCCTCTGGGCGGAGCATCTCACAAGGGGATGTTCTAGTTCTTATCAGTCATGCAGTGACATTCAATAGTCTGTTATCAGCAGATGTCCCCTCCAGAGGGAGGTGTGAATGTGGTCACTCAAAGAGAGGGATAAGGCAAACTGCCCACTTGACAAAGGTAATCTGCCATACAGATGGCAATGGAATGCATCTTGCATTGCAATCTTCTACAAGGAGTTCGTCCTGCAGAAACTCAGAATTTGTCTCCTGACTGTGTATTCAGGGCAAAGGGCTGCCCTGACTCAGCAGGGATGGTCATGGCCAGTCCCTGGTGAGGGGAGATTGCTCCAAGGTTGGGTCCAGCATCCAGAAAAAACAGTTCTATAGGTTCCTGTATAGAAAAGGAAAAAAAAAAGTGACATTTTGGTGAAGTGAGGCAGCAGGTGAGACAGAACAATTGCCTTTCTCACCTTTGAACTTCCTCAATGCCGCATTATCCTGTGACATGGATGGGGCGCTGAGAAGGGGCTGAGAAGCCACACAAATTTTTGTCCTGCTTCTAAATGAAGGAGAGAGACATCTGAGAGACACATGTGCATGTCTGGGGTGGAACTGGGAGGGGAGGAAGCAGAGAACCCTCCTTCTGCATGTTTGTGGCATGCACATCTTCCTCCCCGCCCTGCCTCTGCCTCTCCCACTCCTGCCTTTGAGAGCTGCTGCTGCTGTGGCAGGTGAGTCAGTGAGACAGCTCAGGCACGGGGCAGCCCCCTCAGCTGCTGAAATGCCAGCCAATCTCCCAGCAGCAGGCTCAGAGCCCACTATTATAAATGCATTATTTCCCTCCCTCCCCTCTCTCCTTCAGCTGGCGTGGTGAGTCAGTAATCAAGGTTCCTTTGTCATTTTGTGGGGTGTGGGGGAAGCTGCTGGTGGGCACAAGGTGTGCGGGGCAAGTTGAGCTGCATCCTCACATGGATCTTCCTTCTGCCCCTTCCTGAGGCTCAGAAAGCCCCACCAGCTGCAGGAAAAAGGGACAAAAAAGGAGGGGAGAGAAAACCCCATCCAAATTTCAACACTCTCCATTCTGATTCACAGCGCTCTGAATTTCAACATTCTCCACTCTGAGTCTCTTAAAGAGAGACCAAGATCCTTCCCTGTTAATGGAAATAGTTCAGCAAATTCCAGGCAAGGTTCTAAAAGGGAATTTCAGAATCCCAGCAGCTCTAATTCCAAAGTTCTGGCAGAACTTGGAGGAGCTGGTGGGCAAGGAGCATCACGTCAGCCCCTTTGTTTGGCATCTGTCTGCTGGTGTGGGATGCCTGCTGTGGAAAACAGGGCAGCAGCAGGGAAAGTTGGGAGGGAAGGGGAGGACAAGGCAGGAGGTGCAGGAGGGGCTGAATTTTCACATCTGGCTCAGGAATGAGAGTCCTAAGGAAAGGGGAGAGAGAGGGGGTTTCACAGACATCTTTTCATGAAAATTCTTTCCTTGGGATTTTTTTCCTCCTGAGAAGCTGTGAGGCCTCAGGGACAAAGTGTAATAATGGTTATCTGTTGCTGTGGAATGCAACAGGTGCATCTGTGATTGGTCTCATGTGCTTGTTTGTAATTAATGGCCAATCACAGCACAGCTGGCTCTCTCTCTGTCCAAGCCACAAACCTTTGTTATTCATTCCTTTCTACTCTTAGCTTAGCTGGCCTTCTGAGAACCTTTTCTTCTATTCTTTAGTATAGTTTTAATGCAATATATATCATAAAATAATAAATCAAACCTTCTGAAATATGGAGTCAAATCCTCATCTCTTCCCTCATTCAAAGACCCCTGTGAACACCATCACAAGGGAGATGCTGCCCAAAATGAGGTGCGGGCAGAAAATCAGCCAGTTCCCACTGTGGGACCCCTCAGACATCTGGGCAGGAGCTTTTCCCTGGAATGGCACAACTGCAGTGATGGATTGGAACAAAGGACAGGGCAGCCCTGAGCGGCCAAAGCAGAAGTCAAGGAGAGGGCAAGAGCTGAGTAAATGCACTGAAAATGCATCCCTGGGCCACCCCAAGCTGGGCAGGGCTCAGACACCTCCTGAACAAGACTGGGGTGATGGTGCCAGGCAGCACCGTGCGGATTTTCCCCTGCGAGTTTATCCAATTTCTTCTTAAATCCATGCAACCACCAGCAGCATCATCCAGCAAAGAGTTTCCACAGCTCAGCATGGAAGGGTCTCTCCTGGTGTTTGTGGTGGGCTCCTTGTTTTAGAAGGGAGTTTAAATTATTATTACCTTATTCAGCATCTTTTGGACCCTCATGTTTTCCCTCAGCCATCAATCATTTTTCCAAGCCATCCCTTAACACACCATGAAGGCCTTCCTTACGCTGCAGGACACTTCACAGAAGCATCAGTGATGTTTGCTGTGGCCTTGAGGTTTTTGTGGTGCCCACGGGGTGGGAAAGCTGGCAGAGACCTTCCTTGGGTACTGAATCCTCAATCCTAAATGCTCAAAGGTAATTTCTCCGCAGGAATCAGCACGGGAAAGCTGCAGAGAGGGAGTTGAGTGGATGGGATGCAGTCAGAGAAGGTCTGGATTGAAACACCACTGGTCCCAAGATCATATTAATGCTCCTTCTGTACCAGCTCCGCCTTCAAGCATTAATTCCCACAATTTTCCCAGTGTGTGTGCACGTAGCATTGTGCAAAACTCCACGGTTTTAGGGAAAAGGGGACCAATGGCTGTCCAGGGCTCTCAGGAAACTGCCAGTTTGTGACTTTACATTTGGCTTAAGTGGCTGCCTGCCAAGCCAATGGCACAGGATTCCCTCCATGGCTGTGAGCACAGATGGGATCACCTTTCCCTCTGCCTCCTCTTTTGGAGAATTTGTGCTTTTCTGCTGGATCAAGGAGTGGAGCAGTCACTGTGTGTGACCACAATGCCAGAGCTGACACATGGGAGGCAGTGTGAGCACATCACCAGGGATGCCAGAGGAAGGGGCACTGTCCCTTCTGGTGACAGCACAAACCAGCCTTTGATTTTCTTAATCTGGCAGCAGCTGCACCTTTCAGAGGGGTAGAGGATGATGTTGCAAGCCCAAACCTGTTTGATCAGTGAAATCCCCTGGATTTGTCTCTCTTGATTGACCCAGGGTATGATCAAAGCTTTCCTTTCAGTTGTGAGCGTTCAAAATACCTTTCTGATTGTACCTCTCAGACGTGGGCTCCTTATTATCTAATAAAAGCTGACATGCAACAGCCACTTCTCTGCATGAGGCTCTCCTCCAGCTTCCTGTGTTTGTCAAGAGTTACCTGAAATTAGCCCAAGAATTCAGCAGCTGTTGGGGAGAGGAATGGGATAAAACAATCTCAGTTGTACCAGTCTCAGATGGATTTCTTGGGAAGCTGAGTCTGAAAATGTTGATTAAATGTTCAAGGTTGGTGGATGGAGCCTTAAAGAAACTTGGTCTGGTGGAAGGTGTCCCTGCTCATGGCAGGGGTGGAACTAGATGGTTTTAAAGGTTCCTTTCAACCCAAACCATTGCCTGATCTTGTGATGTTGACAGCAAGAAGAAAAATGTGGCTGGAGAAGAGAGAAGTGGACCTGCTGTACCAGCACAGACTACTCAGAACAGTGACCACAGGAGCAGCTCAGAAAGAAGAAGGGGACCATAAAATCATGTTGCTTTTGCTGGAAGTTAAGACGTCTTTGACTCTTTTCCAGAAGGAAAATTGCACTTCAATATTTCCCAGCACTGAAAAGAGGATTTTTTATTACAGCATATTTTTTGTTAATTGTGCATTGATTCGCTTTTTATTCCAGAGAAAAGAAATTAAGACACAATTGATAGTCTGCTTGCTTTACTAACTTCTGTAACTGCTAAATTGCCCAGAGCAGGAGGAAGGTGCTGATGAAACATTCTCTTTTTATATACCTGGAGAACAGGTGGGGTTTTTTTCATCCTCTATAAGGTAATTCTAACATCTAATCTCACTTACTGATAGCAACAGGCTGGTTGAATTATGCTGAATACATCCCTGGGGCACCTGGTGGGTATCAGTGACACCATGACAAAGGCAGAATCAGAGTGTGAGTGACACATCTCCGGGGTGGACCTGCATGGATTTCTCCACAGTTTGTTCCTTCAATTAATTGTCTCTTTCCAGACCTACTGTGTGTATTTTTCCTCCACTCTTTCATCTCAGATGCGCCCACCTGAAATGCTTCCTTTGTTATTTTGCTGCGAGTTTCTCTGTGTGTTACTAAAATGTGGCCATAAATGTGCAGTGGAATTGGGTGGTTTTGTTTGGATGTAGGATTGGGTGAATGTACCTTGCACCAAAGCTTCTCCAAAGGTCTCAGGCAGGTTTTCAGGCCAACTCTTCCAGGACACAAAACCTGTTAAACTTCCAGGGTGTTTGTTGCTGTTTTCCTAATTTATATCATTGAACAAAATGTGATTAATTGCATTATGCTTTGTGCCACTTGAAAATACTCAGAGATAATTCCTTCCTGAGAGAGCTGCCATCTGAGACAAGATGAACACACACAGAGGCAAGGGTGGGGAGCTTATTATCCTTTTAGTGATGAGGATTTGAGGGATTTTTTTTTGGTAAAAAAGCTCAGCATCTTTCAGGAGTGACTCAGCCCAGCTTAAATCTGAGTCATTTCTCATGTCCATGCCTCTCTATGGAACATAGAAGAAAGGACTATGTGGTTCCTCACATGGACGTCTCCAGATGGATCTTTAAAGGTTTTATCCTTAATATTTCTGTGCAATATTCCAGGTGAAAACATGTCTGAAGCTTTCTCCAAGCATCTCCACATGTCTCTGGGCATTTGAACAGCATCAAATCTCTCTCCTGAGCCACCAACCCACTCCTGAGAGGAGCAGAGAGACATCTCAAAACCTGGTAACAAGAGAATGAGCTTGGAAGTTGATGTGTAACTCTGGTTTTGTGCATTTTACCCCACTGAACAGTTAAAAATTTTAAACATTATTCCTTTCATTTTTTTTCCCCTCCTTCTGGCTGGAATCATCATTTGTGTGTGTTCATCCACGTAATGCCCTTAACAGAGCAGCTGAGCTTTTTATAGAGATCAATAAAACTTAAAAGGTGGAACAACTCTGAGTTTTTCAAACCATTTATAAAAGGTTTGCCCGGAGCTGGGGTTGCTGACCCCTTTGGGGTGATGGCTAGGAGAACAAAAATTCAGGCAAAGATAAAGGGCAAGTGAGTACGGCACAGAGAAGGGGATTGTGGAACTTCTAATGCAAGGAAATGCTACAAATGGTCAAGTCACTGGAAAGGTCAGAGCTACAAGTTGCATAAACACAGGGGTAAGTCAGGCTGGTAATGAGCAAGGGCATAAATTGATGTATTTTTGTCCAGGGAGGAGAATGAAAGCATTGGGAGAATACTTGGCAAAGCAGCTGAGGTGTGGATCCAGAGTTGTATAATGAAGAGTGTGCATGTATTGATAGTGAGATTTCATTTCCTGATGTACAGGGATCCACTTTCTCCAGGCATTGATTTAGTGAGGGGAGAAATCTTCCTTGGAGCCTTGATGCGTTCAGCAAAATCAGGAGCCAGCCTGGTTTCCAACCAGAGAATCCCAGAATGATTTTTGTTGTGCAGGACCTTAAAGATCATCCAGTTCTACCTCCCTGCCATGGGCAGGGACACCTTCCACCAGCCCAGGTTGCTCCAAGCCCCATCCAACCTCAAACCCCAGCCCAATGAGGACTGTGGCTGCCCCTTTCTGCTTTCTGCTAAGCTATTTCCAGCTCTATTTTGGGAGCCTTTTCCCTTTTACTCATATCCCTTGGTGGCAGATGCATGGTCAGATAACTCTTGTACCTACTTCCATAGAGTAGCTCTGAAATTCCACATCTACCTGTGGCCAGAAGGTGCTGTGTGAAAATTAGAGCTGTGATTAGCTAAATGGCATTTGATACCATAACAGTGAAATCAGGTTTGAGTCAGGCCCCATAAGCCTGCCCGGAAAATCACATTGACCTCGGCACAAAAGTCACATCCATCCATGCACTCCGTATTTTTATGCAGAGGAGCTTGGGAGTGCATGCCCAGAGCTCCTGGAGCTGAGGAGAAACACAGGTCCTGCCTCCAGACACCCAGACCACGAGTCCTTCCACATTATTACAGGCAAGGTAGTGAAGATAATAGACTTTCCAGAGGGGCAGATGGCAGCCAGAGCAGGCAGCTTGATGTTGTGCAGGAAAGGAAGTTTGATTAGACGAGTTCAACTCATCATTCAGTCCCAGCTCTCAGCAGCACAGGCACTGTTCCTCGCCAGACTGAAAATTCATATGTGTTTGGGAAGGAAATGAGAATGAGCTTCAGGACCTCCAGCAAAGGTGAGTTGAATCTCAGGCTGTGGTTCAGACTCTTATTTTTGGCTGAAATCTTTTTGCTTCCACAGCGCAGAGCAGAGCTCTTTGGAATGGACCTCAGCCTGCTTGGGGCATGGTGTGAGAAGGAAATTCAGATCACACTTTCCTGAGAAGTGTAGGCCTGGGTCAGAATTGCAAATGCCAGATCTAGAGTTCAATTTTTCTCAAATCTCAGAGTGCCCGAATTCGAGATTCTTGCCTTCATCTCTTTTAGAGAAAACTTGTAAGGCTGAAGCTTCTGCTCCCTTCTGAATTGATGCATATTTGGAAATCTTTCATTTTTTAGGGTTTTACAAAAAGTTTTGTCCTGCTAAAATATTTGATCATAATTTTTGCACAATTGACAATGTCCAATAATTTTAAAGCTTCAGTTTTATTTTTTATTAGTTTTGCTCATGTTGGCAAAAGTAATAGTTCCAAATCTGCTTTGAAACAGGTTCATTTGAAAATGATAAACATGGTGGATTTTGAAAGTATATGAATCAAATCTATGTTCTCATAATCTCCTAAGAGATTTCTCTGTCTGTAACACTTCTGAGACCACTTTTCATGCGTTTATTGCTCTTCCATTCTTCCTTCCAAACAGTGAACTTAGTAAGGTAGGTCAACAAAAATACATCCTCCAAAGGGCTGATGACCAGGACATGCTCTTATTTTAATTCTGGAAGGATTTTTTTGTTGTTGTTTGATTGTTTTTAAGTTGACCTAGATAACACATCATCTTCTTAGATACCAAATGTCACAGTTACCTGGACACTCACAGGGAAATATAATTACATATTCATATGCCAGATGTAGCCTGCCCACAGAGACTTGCACCAGCATTTGGTCTAATGAAGGAGCAGCTGGATTGAAGGAAGATGTACTATGGAACAGAAGAAATACATAAATTATGAAGCTTTTTCATCAGATGAAGTCCTGCTGACATCCCACATTTCACTTGGAACCTGGGAGCTGGTTCTTCTTCTCCAACTTCATTGAAGGCAGTATCTGATTTTCTCCCAGCTCTGCCATTCATTTCTTGCCTACCTGTAGGCAGTCCCCAAAAGGTATTTTTAGAGAATAACACTTCATTCTGACACATAGCTCCCCAAAGTTACAAGGCAAGAGGGAAAAAAGAAAAATTTTAATACTACTCCTCAACTTCTTTCCTCTGACACGTATTCTTTGCAATTGTACTTCAAAATACTTCTATTCGTTCTGCTTACCATCTTCAGGACTATCCTGAAGCACTCCAGACTCTGATCTGTGTTCAGAATTCCAGATAAAATGCTCTTTGTAGCATTTCTTAGGTAGTGATTTGCCCAGGGATGGTTCAGATCATTGCTTGCTTACGTTGTGTGCTACAGGTAACAAAATAAAACACTCAGCAGCTTCCCTCAGATCCTCCTGACAGTGCAGTGTCCCTCAGGACAAATTGTGCTTTCCCAAAATCTTTCAAGCCTTCTCCCGAATATTTTGATGAGAAAAAATAAAGACCAAAGGTGAGCAGGCTGCCTGTTGCACATATAAGGGGGACGCTTGTGTCCCTCTGGCCAAGGAAAATTTTCAAATATGAGTGGCCTTGAGTTGTCCTGGTGTGTTGAGCATTCCCCATGAGCAGTGGGGAATGGGTTGAGCTGGGTCTGTCTCTGTAGTTTTTACACTCCCATCATTATGGGACCTGAGTAACCATCCCATAAATCAATAGCAAAAGTCTGGTCCTCGTGGCCCGGACATGTCCTGCATGGTTGGAGACACTTCCCTGAAACAACTCCCTGATGATCCCAGGAAATGCTGCAGGCAATGGAGCAACAGAACAGTCCTGCATCCCTAAGAGATATTTTTTTCTTGAGTGTGTTGGAACCTCTGGGTTACTAAAACAGAAGACCAGATTCTTTGTTTCCCTGTTTCCTTTTGAGTTTGTTTGGGTTTTTTGTTTTAATTTTGGTTTTTTGGTGTTTTTTTTTTAGGCTTCTATAGTATGCTGCAGAAAAAAATATTTGAATATTAACTTTATCCTCACTAAAAAAACTCCAAAATTCCTTGGCTTAATTGGCATCTAGCACAATTTCTGGTAAACCATGATGTGTCCTTTCCCTCAAAAAGGGAAAAAAATCTATCAGAGTTGTTAGTGCTGTTTTATACAACCCTAAGTATCATCTGGGAAGGGTTGCCACAGACTCAAGTGCTAATAACTGGAACATCTGCTGCTCTGAAGGAAAAGTGGGTTGGTTTTTTTTTAAGGAAGAACAACCCTCTAGGCTGCCAGACATTGAATTGATCTGTTCTGGTCCGGGAAATTGTCTGTTTTCCCTCCTGATGATGAATCCCTCACAGCAGTTCTTCCATTTCTATTAAATCTGATATAAAATGCTGACTCTCTGAATGGGTAAAGTTGACACTCCAATGGCCAGGATGGCAAAGGTGGAAGTTTTCCACATTTTTTTAGCATGTGGGAACAGGTTTGATCCTGGTGTGTTTCCCCATGGGAGAGTGTGCACAAGTTTCTTCTTCGTATGCACATACAGATAAAAAGTGTTGCTAATCTGAGGATGAAAAGACCTAATTTTGTGCAAATATCAAGCTCCAGCTTGACTAGTAAAAAAAAGAAAAAGATATTTCTAGTCTTTAATACTATGTTATATGTTAATATCTGACTCTCTTCAGCGAGGTCAAGTCCTGAAGAATAGACACCTAAATTATTAATGGATACCTGTTTTTAGGTATAACATAACATGTTATACCTAAATAACATGTTATGTTATAACATGTTATAATAACATGTCTTTTAGCTTCTCCCAGCATCACTTTTCATGATTTCTGCTGGAAGTTTCTGATCTACATGGGAGCACTTAACCCCCCTTAGTGTCTCTTCAAGTTTTTAGATTACTTCAGCTTTGCGGTTTTACCATTCACTCAGTTTTCAGTGAGTGCCTTTACACCCTTTGAACTAAAGAAATTAAACTTGTGTTGCTATTTTGACTGGAAAAGGAGTGGTTACTGATGGCAAAAATTGAGTTCAGCCTGTGGAAAATTTAGCAGTGCTTCCTCTCACATAAGCACCTCTGCGAGGCTTTAGGAAGTGTTTCAATTTAATCTCGACACCCTCTGGGGTTTTGCACCTGCCAGAAAGGTGTGAGGTTATGAAAGCAGGAAAAGATCCAGTACAGAAAGTTCATTTGTGCTTGCCCTTCCCAGCAGCATCTCTGAGAGGGAGTGGGCCAAGCAGGAGAAACTTGCATTTTGTACAGGAATTAAATGGGTCATCAACCTGTGAATATGAATATGCCTAAGAAAATTTCAGAAGTGAGTGTTTGGGCGCATCAGGGAAAATGAAGCCGCTCTATTTTCCAAGTGGAGTAAGTATTGTTCACTTTTAAAAATGTACTTTGATGGAACATTAATTGATTATTGAATTGCAACTCCTCTATTCCAACCTGGACGCAGGATCAGCTCAGAGATGGGTGCAGACAGATAAATCTCCCATGGATGTTTGGGAACAAACAGCTGCTGATGGGTTGATCTCTCTGTGTCATCAACATCAACCGCCTGAAATCGTTCACCCACCTGCAGGTCCCTGGTCTGGCATCGTTCCCACTGACTGGAAAAGGAACCCACATAACCCACATGTTTTAAAAGGGAAAAAAAAGAAGATCCAGGCAATTAGAGTCTTGTCAGTCTCACCTCTTTTTCTGGCAAGATCATGGACCAAATCCTCCTGGAAACTATGCTTTAAGAAAGAAGGAGGTGATTGGTGACAACAAAAGTGGCTTCACACGGCTTTGAGATAAAGGGAGGAAGGTTTAGGTTGGATAGAAGGAGAAAAATGTTTACTCAGAGGGTGGGGAGGCCCTGGGACAGGGTGCTCAGAGAAGCTGTGGCTGCCCCAATCCTGAAAGTGTTCAAGGCCAGGTTGGATGGGGCTTGGAGCAAACTGGGATGGTGGAAGGTGTCCCTGCCCGTGGTAGATGGTTTGAGGGTCCCTTCCACCCCAAATAATTCTGTGATTTGCGACTAAATCTCTTGAAAGTTTATTACTTTCTAACAAAAAAATTAAAAATACATCAAAAACCACAAAAACCAAACAAACAAAAACAAAAAAACAAACCCAAAAATGTAAAATACAAAAAACCAAAAATACAAAAAACAAAAGCCCCCTAACAAAACAAAAACAAAAACAGAACAAAAAACCAAAACTAAAACAACAAAATCAAAAACCAAAACCAAAACAAAAACCAAAAACAAAAAAACCCACTAAAATTTAAAACAAATCAAAACCAAAGACCAAAACCAAAACCAAAACCAAACCAAACCAAACCAAAACACACAAACAATGAAAACCAAAACCACAAAACAAACAAACAGAAAAACCCACAACAAACCCCAAACCACCAACAATCAGAATGCACACCGAACAGGATAATAGCAAAAACTTCATTCTTTAGTCTGAAGAAAAATCAAGAATTCATCCCCACCATCTCCCATGATCTCAGAACGTGCCCAGATCTAAAGGGAAGGCTGGTGCCAATTGATGGCAACCTCAAGCAAAGCAGCTGAATTGCCTGGAGGTGGAGGAACTCCATCTTTTCCGAGATTTTCTTGCCTGGCTCCTGCCCCTCACTGTTTCCCTGGTGCTGGTGGCCCCATGGAGGATCTCTAAGCTATTTTTTCAGCCCAAGCAGCAGAATCAAGCAATGTTTAGTACAGAGGTGATTGTCTTGGAGCTCATGGGACATGCCCAGCTGTCCCTTCTCACAGCACTGATGTTACTGCACATTTTACAATTTTCACCATGGCACAAAGAGGGAAGGATCCATGGTTCCTGATGGAACTTCCCTCTATCAGCAAATTACTCAGAAGCCTTCTCCTGGATTGACTACTACCCTGCTGAAGAAAGTTTTTCATATCTAGAGATTTTTTTTTAATTTCAGCTTGAGTTTCTTTTCTCTTTTAGACCTCCTGGGAGGTTCCTGCTGCTCTCAGCCATTCCTGGTGGTAATACTGACATCCAAGGTGCCTTGTCAGTGCTGGGGATGGACAGGAATGGAGAGAGACTGCAGGTGGGATTAGAAAAACATCTCAGCAGAGATGTACTCTGTGTAGGATGTAGGACTTTACTGAGTTCTGGAACATAAGGAGGAAAAAATATCCTCTTTCCTCTAGCCCAGAGATTCCCAAGCTGTGGGAGTTACGGCACACCTACCTCTGAGAACCTTCCCCAAGCATCTGTCTGCAGAAATTAGTGCCTGCAGAAAACTGCAAGGAGGAATATCTTGAGCATGGTGGCACCAGATTGTCTCATGACTTCCCTGCGCTCTGCCGTTGGTTTTTATCCATCTGTTGTTTCTTCTCCCATCTTTCATCTAAAGAAAAGGACTTCTCAACGTGTCCAAGGGATTTAGACCTTCATGTAGGGAAGAGATAAATGCAAAGAGTAATGAGAGGCAAGTTGAATGTTGTCAGTCTGAAATGTTGTTGGAAAAAGAGCCAGGTGAATTCATCCTCTCCTCCATTGCTGCTACCGGGGCACTAGCTCTTTCTCCATCAGCTGTTGGATCACACTGATGATTTTCTCTGATTTTTGCTAAAATATTGAAAAAAACCCCTACCTTTAACACTTGAATTTCTTGAGCTGCCTGACCAGCACCGCATGCTCTGTCCTCTGCTCTGGAACGTGTTAATGTGTCGCAGACATCTTTTTATTAAAAATCCTTTCCTTAGGTTTTTTCCTCCTGAGAAGCTGAGAGGCCTCAGGAACAAAATGTAAACAATGGTTATCTGCTGCTGTGCAATGCAACAGGTGCTTCTGTGATTGGTCTCACGTAGATGTTTTAATTAATGGCCAATCGCAGCCCAGCTGGCTCAAACTCTCTGTCTGTGCCACAAACCTTTGTTATTATTCCTTTCTATTCTATTCTTAGCTAGCCTTCTGATGAAACCTTTTCTTCTACTCTTTTAGTATAATTTTAATGTAATATATATCATAAAATAATAAATCAAGCCTTCTGAAACATGGAGTCAGATCTCCGTCTCTTCCTTCAACATAAGACCCCGTGAACACCGTCACATTAATGAGTGAGCAGCAGAGTGGGAAATTCCTGTATCAGGGTTTTTCTAGCGTGTTCAGTCACTCTTGGTGTCGTGTTCCTAACACAACAAAGCATTACTGACTTTGGGAACACAAGCATTTGTGCATCTCAGCATTAGATGAAGATTGACTGATGATATTAATAATGTCAAATTATACTACTCTTTTCTGTAATACTCTCAGGTTATTTTACAGATAATAAGGATGAGACAGACAGGTGCAATGAGTCTTAGGATGTTTTAATTTCATCTGATTCCTTGCTTCTACCGTATTTTATTGCTTCCAGGAGTAGAAACTTGGGAAATGTAGACTTACGACACTAAATTAACCTTGGTGGCAATTCCACAGAGAGTTCAGGAAATTGTTTTGACATGTCGAGAAGGAAAAAAGGTGACCTCCACACTTGTGTCTCCTGAGAAATTAAAAAAATAATCTAGTTATCATTTCAAGGCAATCAGCCCTCTGTGGTGTTGTCCTATATAATTTTTTGTTTCTTGTTCAATCCCAGTCTTTGATCAACCACAACCCTGGATAATTTCCAGCTCAGGGCTGACAGGGGATGCCATGGTGTTGGATCAGAGGCTACAAAGCCCTCATGGGACTTTGGACTATGGATTATATGGACGTGTCAGGGTTATGTCCATACAGCCCATTAATCAGCTCCTGCTTTTGGTTCTTCTCTGGAGGAGCCTGACACCTGAATTCCTGTTTGCAGCCATAGGAGAAAAAACAAGATCTGATAAGGTCTTAGAAACTTGACTTCTGCTCCCCCAAAAGACCAAGCACAGCAATAGGACTGTATAAGGAAAAAAATTGTCTTTCTCTTGCTGTCCCTGCTAGAAATATGGAAAAGTATGAAATTTGTAGCTTTTAAAGCTGTCTTGGAAAGAATTTTCTGTAGTAGAATCACAAAGTCACAGAATATTTTGGGAAGGGACCTTAATGCTCATCTAGTACCAAGCCCCTGCCATGGGCAGGGACACCTTCCACTATCCCAGCTTGCTCCAAGCCCCACCCAAGCTGTTCTTGAACACTTCAAGGGATGGGAAAGCCACAGCATCTCTGGACAATCTATGCCAGGGCCTCCTCAGCCTCAGAGTAAAGAATTTTTTCCTGATATCTCTTGTTCCTGCTCTGTAGACCTGGTGGAAGTACAGGTTGTATCCAGTGTGCTGTGGATCTATGGGAAAACACTTTGCCACCAGTAATGGCAAGGAGTTGATGCTCAGCCTCTTCAACATCCTCTGCTTCTCATATCAGCTAAAAAGGACTGGCTTTGAAATTCTTTCCATTTGTAACATGAAAGACATAGGAAATAAGGGTTGGGATTTTGTAAGTGTCTAAAAATATCTTGGCAGGTTTTTGAATGAGCAAAACAAGTTTGTTTTCGTTAAGTGTAGTGAAAGGGAATGGGAGCTAAACAATAACCTGATTTTCTGTGTTCCTACTTATATCCTGAAGCCTTGGTTTCCAAAGGCACTCAGGTCCAGGAATAGCAGGGGGAAGTAAGGCACTGGGACATTGCAGTGAGAGCACTGGCTGTTCCTGCAGGAAATGTTGTTCATTTTCATGCAGAAATCAGAAGTGAACAAAGACAAGAAATTCAGCAGAGAAGCATCCAAGCAATCTCCATCTTTCTTTCCTCTAGCTCAATAAGAAAGCTAAGAAAAAAAAAAAATTAAATGAGTTAAATATTTAAATGTGAATTGCCCCCTCCTACTCCACCCCGGAATTTCCACAGTACGCAGCTGTGGAGGTTTTACTTTTGCTACCTGTCCAGCTAATTAATACCTGCCAGTTTACTTTTCCCACTCTTGCTATTTTTGGACTGCTATTTTATTGAGAAAAAATAAAAAAAGAGAGAGAGAAAAGAGAAAGAGAGGCGGCTAAAAAAAAAAAAATTGGATTTCATCTCCTCTGATGAAAAGAATATATGTCTGAAGTTAATTCACATATTGAATCTCTTTCAAACTTCCCCACATTTTTTCTCCTCATTTAAAGATTTTTATGCTTTTTAAGCCATGTAATGTGCAATGAGGATTCCATTCATTTTCTCCATAGCAACATGTTTGCATTGGTTCCTTTTCTTTCCCTTTTCCTCCTAGGTGCTCTTGTCACTGAAGGAAGCCTGTCAGTGACCAGATTGATGAAATGCCTTTGTAGGCATTGTTAAATCCAGGGATGCAGCTATTAACTAATGTTTGCAGTAAATTGCAGATGCAAACAGGTCCTTGGGACAAAGTGACAAAGCAAATTCCTAAAAAAAATTAGTGACAAGGGGAGTTTCTCAAGTTCTTTTTTCAAAGTCAGGATGTGCTCTGTCTTGCTAGGCTGAGTGGGAACCAGATGCTTTTCCTTGTAGGCATCCTGACAGATTACAAGGAGGGTGGAAGCATCACTGCAAGGCACTGGAGCTCATCAACATATTGCTGACAGCAGTTCTTGGGTCCCTCTCTATCTTCCCAACTGATCATCTGTAAACAAACAATAATAATCCAGGGTTGAGTTCACAGTCTTGATTTATAGGCCTGAACTAAGAATTCATCACTGGTGGAGTTTATATTTTTTCCTGCTAAAGGGGGAGTAGCCAAAGCTGTGAAAGAACAATTAATATTGATATATCTGGATGTGCTGACAGAAATAAACCCCAGCACCCAGCCAAGCCATATGTGACCCTGGAGTAAATCACAGGAACAAGAAAACAAGCAGCTCAGATGAGAGGATTGCTGGTGTGCCAGCCCATGTCAGGCTGGTGAGCTTGGTGGCACTCCTGACAGGTCCACAGATGCAAGATAATCCAGGCCATTCAAGTGCTGTGCACAGAAGGGAATCTCTGACCCCTGCTCTCTCCCCTCTTCCAGTCAGATGAGTCTTCAACTCATGTTCACCTCCTTGTTGTGATGATGGACACACAGGAATGACACCTGATCTTTTAAGGACCTTACAGGTCAAGTCAGACCCATGGATCCTCTTCAGAAGCCAGGATGGAATCAAGACAGGTCTGGGGAATGTTTTAATTTCATTTCTGTGCTTCTAACTTGGCTTTCAAAAAATCCCAGAGATCTGTGGCATATAGACCACTCTAGAGCTTTCCCAAAATCTTTTCCACAGCTGTGGGATGGAGTTATCATTGTAAGAGGAGTTATTATTTTTGTAACAGGAATGCCCTGCAGCTGAAACAGAACAAGGATTTTCAGTACATTGGTAACATCATGGCCAGGAAGACTGACTTGTTCTCAGACATGCAGGATGGTATTCACCTGAGTTATCTTCAGGGATAGGATTTATCCTAATATTTGTGCATTTCCAGGGGGGAAGAGTGTACTGAACAATTCAACCCAGGCTCTCTTTCTTCTCACGGGAGAGCGAGTCAGTGCCACTGAAGAAGTTCAGGACAAGGTTTGGTTTATCCTGAAGAAGATGCTTCTCTGAGGTTTGATGAATCACATCCCTGCTCTCACTGAATGTGTTGACTTATTCTCCATTACTACAGTGGGCAGTGGATGGAAATACTAAATATGGGCAGCTCAAACTGGAAGGGTGGGTCCCACAAAAGTCAAAAAGTGGAAATAATTGTAAATAACTCCTCCATACCTTTAGCTCAGATTGTGATCAAGCCCATCCCATGATAAATGTGCAAATAAGGGTGATCAGCCCCCTAACAGAAGTGTCCACCTGGTTTAGGATTTAGATGGTCTCAGTTTTAGACAACCAGACCAACTGGGCCATAAAAAATGTATCCTCACATCTCTGTGTGGAAAAATATCTCTTGACACTGGCAGTGCTAAATCCTCAGTATCCAGTCTGTGAATATTTTTTACTCCAAAATTTCCTCAATAAGAAAAGGATTCAGCTAGGTTTTTCCAGTATTAAAACTCAACCAGATTACATGGGATACATACTTTGGACTCCATAGACATTTTCAATCACTGGGACTTTGCAAAGATGAAGGACAGCATCCAGGGACCACTGTCCCATGGCTCTAGGCACAGTACCAAAGCCATGCCTTCATGATGGAGTTGTTCTCTGCTTTATTTTCCATAAATTGCTTTGGAGAAAACAGTGCTGTTTGAATCATTCATACATTTCCCTGTCTGGGACAAAAAATGAAAGAAAAAAAAAAAACAAACCCCTCCATTCTTATTTTTAGAAGCTTTTTTTCCATATGTTCCTATTCCCACAGCAGGAGCTGAAACCCAAACTTATTGACTTCCTGTTGGCCTGAAAACTCGTTGTGGTTATTACCACTTTGCACCAGATTCCTGCCACTGACCTTGATGGGAAAACTCCTTAACCCACTTACTGAATCCCCCAAGTCATCCTGGAGCCAGAGAGCAGCGGTTAATAAAGTGCTTGCCAGGTTTCACAGTGTTTTTAGCTGACCTGTATTCTGACTTGTTACGGGATTTGCCGTGTAAGAAAAACCCAGGGGTGACAGTCCCAATGCTGAGATGGCTCTGGGGAATGAGACTGAGCTGTGGCCCTGCCCCTGATCTACACCTGTAAAAATTGACAGAATTCACAGGGTGAGGGGGGAAAGAAAGGGTAAAGACAGAGAAAAAAGGTAGGTGGGATGTGGGGGGAGGATTCAGCAATAAATGCTCTGCATTTCTGAGTTCCCATCTGCAATAAGACTCCTAAAGGTAAAAAAAAACAACAAATACCTATTACCACCTCAACAATACACCGCCAACAATACTAAACAAATCAAAATATCATAATCCCCATCCATAAAATAATCCGTAAGCTAAAAAGCCAAAAAAAGAGTCAACAAAACCCACTCACCCTTCAACAATCCCATTTAACCTGTAAATAAATCTGGAAAAAAAATTTCTCTCCAAAATTTGCCCTGAACCAGGACACTCTCTTGCTTTGAGAAAGGGTTGAGTTATGCTGAGTTTTGTTGTCTTGCCATATGTAGCACAGGGGACACTGAACTCATTCAGTTTAGGGAGCAAGTGACACATGGAATCACAGAATCACAGAATGGTTGAGGTTGGAAGTGACCTATGAAGATCGTCTGGTCCAACTTCCCTGTTAGAACATGGTCACATACAGCCAATAGTCCAGGATGATGTCAGACATCTCTTTAAAATCTCTGAAAATGGAAACTTCACAAACTTTCAGGCCAACTTATGCCAGTTCTCAGTCACCCTTAACACACACAAAAAAAGTGTTTCCTGGTGTTTAGAATCAAATTATTGTGTTTCAGTTTATGCCTCCTTTTTCAAAAGAGCTTCTTATCACTCTCCTTTCAAGTATTTATAGACATTAATAAAATCCTCCCAAGTCTGCTCTTCTCTGGGCTGAACAATTTCAGATCTCAGCCTTTTCTCATGGGAAAGGTGCTCCAGTCCCTTCATCATCCTCATGGCCTTTGATGGACTCTCTCCAGTGCTCTTGTCTCTCTCTTACTGGGAAGCCTGGAATGGGACACAGATTCCACGTGCGTCTCCTCAGTGCTGGCTCAAGGGCACAGATTCAGGGAATTACAGAGTCACAGAATGGTCTGGCTTGGAAGAAACCTTGAACATCTCTTCCTTCCAAACCTCTGCCATCGGCAGAGACACCTTCTATCATCCCAGGGGGCTCCAAGCCCTGTTCAGCCTGGCCTTGGACACTTCAAGGGATGGGGCAGTCACAGCTTCTCTGGAGAACCTGTGCCAGTGATTCACCACCCTCTGAGCAAAGAACTTATTCCCAACATCCCATCCATCCCTGCCCTCTGGCAGTGGAAAACCTTTCCCTGTGTCCTATCACTCCACAGCCTTGTCCAAAGTCCCTCTCCAGCTCCCTTGGAAACACTTTTGGCACTAGAAGTGGCTCTAAGATCTGCCCAGGGTCTTCTCTTCTCCAAGCTGAAAAACCCCAACTCTCTCAGAGTGTCCTCATAGTGTAGTTTTTTAACTTCTTTAAACATTTTGCCCAAGCTGACATCTTCTATGGGTGTAACAGCCAGCTCCTCGTTCCTGGTGCAGCAATGAGAGCACCACCAGCTTTGCACTTGCAGTTTGTGACTGCCACTTGCTGCTACCTGGCATTTCCATGCTGCCAGGCTCAGCTGAAGTGACAGTGTTGGAAAGGCAGTGTAAAAGAGAAAGAAGAAAGCTGACAGCTCCTTAAAAGCCTCTGTACAAATAGGACAGTGCTTGACATAATGATGTTCCAAAACCAGTCACTTGGACTTGATCTGCAAGGCCTGCAAAAAGCTGCTTGTTGCCTGGGTTTTGCTGAGAAAGGTGGTTTGATTTGGCTCCTCTGGGTTTAACATCCTGAGCGAAGCTGGGCAGATGCCATCAGTAAAAAAACAGCTTCAGCTGGGAGGAAATAGAGCTGAAGAACAGAGATTTGTCTGAGAGGATCTGGCTGCAGAATTTTCGACTGCAAATGGACATAAACAGGGATTGAGAAAAACCCACTTTGTTAGACTGAACAGATCACCAGTGAAGCATGTCCCAATGTCTTTCATTTGTATATTAAGAAAATAAGTATAATTTTGTTATTTCTCTAAAGGCTCTGTTTGCCTGACCTTGTTCTTTAAATGGCTCCAGTTAAATATACAGGGATTTGAGATCTTCCTTCTCAGCACCACTTTGTGACAGAGTACAGGCCAGCTGCCCCATCATTGCACCGCCTGAGCATGAAGACTTATTTGACAAGAAAGTCAAATGAATCATCCACTGGGAGTTTCAGCCTTCCTCTGCCCACTGGGTTGAGGTACTCAGGGAAGAACCACAGGTCAGGTGAATCCCACACTAAAATGACACCGTCACCTAAATTTTGAGATCCCAGACCTCTGCAATGCATTTGGTGCACACTCTGAGCACTGATGCTCCCCAAAAATCAGTAAAGGAGGTGATGGCATCTCCCTGACCTGTGCAGAAGAGCAGCCAGTTGGAGCCACCACATAACACAAGGGATGGTGGAGAATCATGGAATCATTTGGGTTGTAAAGACCTCTGGAGTCGGAGTCCTTCCCCCAGCACTGCCAAGGTCACCACTAACCCACGTCCCCAGGTGCCACATCTACACATCTTTTAAATCCCTCCAGGCATTTAAAGGATCCATCACTTCCTTGAGCAGCCTGGCAACCCTTTGGGTGAAGAAATTTTCCCAAATATCCAATCTAAACCTCTCCTGGTGCAACTCGAGGCTGTTCCCCCTCATTCCCTGTGAGGTGTTCTCACTGTGAGCTGCTCCTTGCTGAACATGTCGATTTTGCTCTGATATAAACCAAGGCTTCTCCCACACCCTGCAGGGATGCTTCCCTCTAGGAAGACTCAGACTCTCCATCTGTTTTCTCAGTCTTCCCTTCCCTAGACTGCAGAAATGTCTAAACCAGTTGTAGACAGCAAAGAAAGAGTTTCTATTGATTAACATGAAGAGATACTTGGAGCTGGACTTTGCAATGGTTTGGGAAACCCTTTTCATTGCTATTTTCCAAAACGACTCTTCAAGATTTCTCGCTCCAGGGATACTTTGGGATCAGTCCAGGCATGGGTGATAGACCAAAATAAGCTGAGGACTGTAGATACCAGAACTATAAAAAAATGATAAAAATATTTGAGTAAAAAGCCCTCAGACCAGGCACACTTCCAATTAGGAGATAAGACAGTAGCAGACAGTGAGGGTAATTTCCTACTCTTGAGGCCATTGCACTGGTTTCCTTGAGGAGCTGTGGCTGCCCCAAATCCCTGGAAATGTTCCAGGCCAGGTTGGACAGGGTTTGGAGCAGCCTGGGACAGTGGAAGCTGTCCCTGCCCATGGCAGGGGATTGGAACTGAATGGTCTTTATGGTCACTTCCAACCCAAACCAATCTATTTTTCCATCAAAAAGAGATGTTATAGTGTTGACCTGGATCAATTCCTCTGGTCATGTAATGAGAAAGGAAATAGATTCCCAGAATGCAGCTGGGGAAGCGTCAAACCAACGGTGGCTATCAGAATATTCTGAAATAATGGAGAAAATTTCATAAATAATCAGTGCCAAGTAAGGCAGAGCTGCCTTCTGACCTCACAAGAGGACAAAGAGAGGGCCCTGGTTTTGCTCAGGCAGAGATTGGTGGTCTCCTTGGGCTTTGAGTAGCCCTGGATGGAAGAACCTGAATTTACCTGAATCCCCTGTGTCAGCAAGAAACAACAGGCCCCCTCTGCAGGACTCATCTCCCTCCAGGGTCTCTTCCAGAGGGCAGATGAGATCACCCCCTCATTTCTCAGAGCAGCAACTGCTGATTAAAAATTCAACTCTTTTGTGGCCTCCCATCCTCTGCCTGTCAGTGTACAAACAGGCCAGGCCTCAGCAGCACTAAATCATCTGTGTGGGAGAGGGCTGCGAGGGAAAACCAAACCTTGTGGGGCACAAGCACATGTGGGCAAGGAGGGAAAAATAAAAATACTCCCAGTCTTGCTGACACCTTCACCATCTTGCAGAAACCTCATCTCCCTCAGGGCTTCAGCCTCCCCACCTGGGAAATACTGAGGACAATGATTCCTGTACCACCTTGCCGTGCTAAATAAGCACTTCCAAATCCACTCTCGCTTCATTGGCATCAGGAGCTGGGAATGGGAGGTAGGAAAAATGCTGAGAGCTTCAGGCAACTGTCTTCTTCATAGTTGGGGAGCGATTAAACTGCACATTTAATTGCTTTGATATGTATTTGTTTTACATGAATGCAAGACCCAAGCTAATCGAATCGGCTTATTCACTAACAATGGACCCTAAACTGTACATAAATGACCATTAAATTACTAGCTATCAGAGAGATCTGCAATTGCATTTGAAATGGGAAAGAAAATGAGGGCTTGGAAAGGCAATTATTATTTTTTATTTTTGTATTTTTTTTTCCTTTTTTGGTTTATTTTTTTTTTTAAAGCAGCCTTATTATCTATACAGGAGCCTTGCTTGGGAAACAAGTGTTGCCGTTGTCGGAAAATCAATAACAGAGCTGCTGTGATAGCAGCAGAAACCTGTTGAGTTTCAATTAGTGCTTGGGAGAGGTTGATCCTCTTCCCTGAGCTAGCCACTTGCTAACGCCAGGGAAATTTTGGGGCTTATTTATTGTTTGGAGAAATTTGAGCTCTCAGCAGTAAGAATTTGAAGCAGCAATAATTGCTAACATGATCTGTAGTTAACCCCATCTTTCTTTTTGTCCTTTTTTTCTTGAACTCCTGAAGATGCCTGAGACCATGAAAGATTTTACAGTGTTTTGTGAGAAATACATCAGCAAGGAGATGAGAGCTGTAGTCTGCTCCTCTCACAATTCCAGCTCTTTCCCTACTGCACCTCGACAGCAGACTGGATGATTTTTTTAGTTTGTGTTCATATTTTGAAATTAAATATTTGTACAGCACCTGAAACACTGAGAACTTGATGTGTGATGGAAAGCTGGTTTCTACAGTCAAAACACAAAGTGTCCTGAGATGTTTCCTTGAGTTTTGCTCACCTTTTATTTGGCCATGTCCACCTAACCTGCTTTCCCAGGCTCAGCTGAAGCTGGAAAGGTCCAGCAAGAAAATCAAAGTGGGAATCCACGTTTCTGGACTATTTGATGAGACCACACAGCAAACAGAAAAGGAGGAAGGAAGGTTACAACCCTCAGGAGGACACAAGGTCAGCCAGGTGTATCCCAGGCATTATTTTGTAGGACATTAATGTGAATTGTTCTTGTTTTCTTGCCTCCTTGACAGGATCTGCCAGTTTTCCAAGAATGAAGGCCCTTCAGGATACCAGATTATCTCACATCCTTTGTGTTCTCTCACAGACTGACCCCTGGTCCTAATGCCCGCTGGTGAAAGCCTCACCTGATCCATCTTACAGCTCTTCTCTCTCCACAGTTTTGTACTCGGCTTGTTTTTTGCTTCTGTCCCTGAAGATTTCTTCTCACAGGTCAATCTTTAAGGTGTGAGCAGCTTCTTCTGTCCCTCCTGTGCTATGGACAATGTCCCCAGTTGTCTCTCTGACCAACTTTGCTTTGCAAAATTCATGGACAGTCAGGGCAGCCCTTATGAAGAGATGGAAACCCTGCCCTCCTGTGCTTTACTCAGCAAAAAATGGGAGGATATTGCACTTGTAACAGGAATATACCTTTGGTTGAATCAGCAAAGTCACACACAGGTAGGAACAGACTCACTGCAAGAGTTGCTGTGGTTTCAGGTGTCTTGGCATATTCAGGAAGAAATGAACCCAAAGCAGAAGTGTGGAGAAACAAGAGACACAGAATAAGGGGGAACAGCTGGTTTGAGATCAACACAGAGCTCAGCTCTTCTTGATGGTGATCCCAGCCAGACCATCAGGGTGCGTGTAACACTCAGGCTTCACAAGAGATCAGTTTCTCCATCTCTTCTCAGCTTAGAAAAGAGAAGCATCTGGGGACAACTCCTTGTGACCTTTTAGTACTTAAAGTGGGATTATAAAAAAGAGGGAGAGTGATATTTTACACAGGAAAATAGTGAAAGGAAAATGGGGAATGGTTTTAAACTAAAGGAGAGTTTTAGATCATATATTAGGGAGAAATTATTTACTCTGAGGATGGTGAGACCTGGCACAGGTTGCTCAGAAAAGCTGTGGATGTCCCATCCGTGGAAGTGTCCAAGCCCAGCCTGGATGGGGCTTGGAGCAGCCTGGGACGGTGGAAGGCGTCCCTGCCCATGGCAGAGAATTGGAACTCAATGATCCTTAAGGTCCCTTCCAACCCAAACCATTCCATGATTCTTTCTATTGATTTACAAGGGTTCCTGCTGAGCAACTTCCAGGAGATTTTCAGACACTCCAAGTTCAGTAAAGAATTCCAGGGTTGGCAGCTCATCCAAAACTTTGTATCTGCACTTCTTTATACATAAGAAAAAAATCAAAGCTTCCTCTCCCTGTCATGTGTCAGCACTTGGTGGATTGACATGAAAGTTCCCGATCCTCCAGTGCCCCTCACGGAACAGATGTTTGGGAGAAGGGAGTACCAATATCATTTCACAGGAAGTTTATCAGTGGAGTTCTGACAAGATTAATTTCCTACTTCAGACAGTGATTTGTCTATTAGGAGGTTCTTGAATACTTAATTATTAATATAAATTATTAAAGAACAGTGTGGGATTCATGGATACATGCTGGAGTAAGGCACACCCCTAAAGCTGCAGTGTGTCTGACAGAAATATTCAGAATATTCAGAAATATTGCTGAAATATTCAATATTCTTTAAATAGCCCTGAATTTATGAATGAGTGAATTTTGCACTTCACTACAAGTTACTTTTCTCTGATTTTAGACAATTTCAGAGCAAGTGATTCCTTTATTCCATGCCATATTAAAATTTGGAATCATGACTAGGATAAGGGGACTGCTATTCTGAAGTACAGGTTTGCACTTCCAGCTCCCCAGACACAGATTTGCTTATTTTGTGACTTGCTCTAAGGCAGTCAAAAAAATTCCGTCTGAAAGAATTTTGGTGGAAAAGGTAGATTCCAAACTGATAAAAACTCCATGTGATTTTTTGATGGAGGGGTTGATTATTTTTTAAACTTTAGAAAAACAAACAAAATCAAAATATTTCATATTCTTCTTCTTCTAAAAGAAAAAGATACTTGCTTTTATTTTTATTTCTTTTCTTTTGAAAAGATATTCCATTTAGATATTTTTTCTGCTGTGCTGAGGAAACAAATTATAAAGCTTGAAAACAACATGAAGAAATTCACTGTGGGTGGAAGGCAACATTCACTTAAACTCGGATGTGCCAAGCTTGTTTGTCTGTTTGTTTTCCATTTTCAGTCAGCTGATTTTCTTTTATTTTTCTTAGTTCTATTTAAGATCTTCCTCCAACTTATTCATTTATTTGCTTACCTTGAGGAATTGGAAGCAAAAATTGAAAACCTGTTATTCCTATATTTCAGTTTATGAAATAGCATATCATGATCAGTGCCTCAAGGAGTCCAGAAATTGCTCTAGATCTCCAGATAACATTTTAATATAAATGAGAATAAGCAGCAGACTAGAAATAACTCTAGACTAACAGACAGAAATAACTCTAGAGGAAGAAAGAAGGAGGAGGAGGAGAAGAGAAGGAGGAGGAGGAGAAGGAGGAGGAGGAGGAGGAGGAGGAGGAGAAGGAGAAGGAGAAGGAGAAGGAGAAGGAGAAGGAGAAG
>JAXCLO010000114.1:150455014-150478479 GCA_035583995.1 Arremon aurantiirostris
AGGGTTAGGGTTAGGGTTAGGGTTAGGGTTAGGGTTAGGGTTAGGGTTAGGGTTAGGGTTAGGGTTAGGGTTAGGATTTGGTTTAGGATTAGTGTTAATATTAGGTTAAATTTAGAGTTAGGTTTAGGGTTACATTTAGGTTTAGTTTTAGGGCTAAGGTTACAATTAGGGTTAGGGTTAGAATAAGCATTAGTGTTAGCATTTGAGTTAGGGTTAGGGTTAGGTTTAGTGTTTAGGGTTACTGTTAGGTTCAGGTTGGGGTTAAGGTTACAGTTAGGGTTATGTTTAGGATCAGCATTAGTGTTAGCGTTTGAGTTAGGTTTAGGGTTTGGTTTAGGGTCAGGTTTCGGCTTGGGCTCCTTTTGCCAGGCACGCTCTGGCTCCCTTGAATGCTTTCCCCTCTCCTGCTGCCACCTGTGATGGTTGGAGAGAGAGGTGCTGCAGAAAGAGGCAATAAATCCCTGATTGACTCTGAGGAACAGGGAAGCCTTCCTGAAGGAAAACAAACTCCCAAAATGCTGCCGAGGGAAAGGGAGAGATTTCCATTCGGAGCATGCACGGTGCTAATCCAGCATAGCCGCCTGTCGGCTGAAACGCTGCATTTCAGGCCCCAGCTGCCCCTTTGCTCCCGTCCCCGCTTAACTGGAGATGTCACAGATGCCTTTGGCCAGCAATGCTGCAGTGCTGGCTGGGGATGAGAGGCTGCTCTGCTGCGTTCCTCCACTGCCAGGCTTTGCAGCTCAGCTCGGCTAAACGGAGATTTTTCTTTCTTTTCTCCTTCTCCCAGGAGTTTTTTAGGGATGCAAAAAGGTTTGAAGGTGTGGAAATAGGGACTGAAGTGCTGGATGATGTGAAGGGAAGGGAGGAAAGGGGAAGAAGGCCAAGGGGAGAGGGTGGAGATGCCCTGGAGAGTCCCTGGGGGGAGAGATGGGTTCTCCTCTCCCTCCCTGAGGTGGAGGGACAGAGGACGGTGACAGATGGGATCTTTACCTCTGCCCCTTGGACAAGTCTGTGCTCCTTCCCTGATGGGGGAGCAGCAGCCCCAGGCAGGGAGGGAGGTGATTTTGTCATGGAAAGAGGGCCGGTTTCCCCCTTTTGGAGTAGGAAGGGTTAAAAACAAGGGGCAGGTCCCGAAGTCTGACAGGATGCTGAAGTCCCCCGGCTCTCCACACACCTCCAGCTTTATCCTTCTGCCTTCCATCCCCTTCCCACTCCCCCTTCTCTGCTCGGCAGGCTCCTCATTGCCGGAGGACCTTCCTCAGGCTGCAAACCTGGAGGCAGCACCTTTACCCCAAACCTGCCGGGATGTAGCACGCACCTTTCACCCCAGCCCATTTCCTCCTCCTCCATCTGCTCAAACTTTCCCTTCCCCCCTCCCCATCCTCCTGCTTCCCTGGACGTGAGACCCCCCAACTCCCGCCCGAATTTCGGGTTAATGGAGCACGGAGTTGAGGAGGATGCTAGGAAAGAGGTACAATTTAAACAATTAGGAAAGGGTTAATGGTTGTCGCCGTCTTCTGCCTGGGCAAACCCTGGTGCAAAGGCACGGCCGAGCCTGGGGGGTGCTGGGGGAGGTCCCCCCATCCCCGCCCTCCCTCCCCGCGGCTGAGGGGCTGAGGAGCCGCTGCCCCGCTGCTCCCTTCCACCCTGTCCAGTGTCCCGTTCCCCTTCCCAGGCTGCCAGCTCCGGGGGGAGCGATGAGAGAGCCCCAGCACGCCCCTCTCCCTGCCGGTACCCAGGCAGCGGCACCAGCGTCTCTGCGCATCCCTCTGCGGGCGAGCGGCACCGCTCCGCGCTGAGCCTCCGCAGGTTTTTGGGGGAGCGGGGCGGGGAGAGAGGAGGGGGGGGAAGCAGAAGCCTCGCCATCCTCACCACCACCACCATCCCGGCTCCCTCTTCACCTCCTGGCTCTCCCCGCTCGGGGCTAAGCTGTCCCGAGGAGGCTGCGCTGCTGCTGAGCCGGCAGCGCGCTCCGGCTTGTGGCTGGCTCCTCCGTTCCATCCATCCATCCATCCATCCATCCATCCATCCATCCATCCATCCATCCATCCATCCAGCCATCCTCTCCTGCTGGAGGCTAGCGGAGCATGCCCGATGCGATACCGTGTCAGTTCGGGTCCTCGCCTATAGCTGCCTGTTTTACAAAGCTCCGATCCGTGCGTGTGCGTGTGTATGTGTGTGTGTGCATTTCATCCCTCCCTCCTATCCCTCCCTCCCTCCCTCTCTCTCTCTCTCTCTCTCACTCTAATGTGTGATCTGGAAAGCTTATAAAAGCCTGATGTAATCCTTAATGCAGCCCCTGGCTACAAAGACTGGATCTAGTTTCAGAGAGAGAGACAGATTCAGAAGAAGAATTTAAAAAAAATAAATTAATAAATTTAAGAGGAAAAAAAAAAAGTGTGGGGGGAGAAGAGAGAGAAAGAAGGAAAAGCAGACGAGTGGATTTTAAACAAACATATCTTCCTGAAGAAGACCATTCTTGCTCCTCGCTGCTGGGAAAGCTACTCTGAACCCTGCTGTATATTTTTTTTTTCCAAAGGAGAAGACTTGATTGTCTGCTTGGATCTAATGATTTACTGGCTTTTAACTGCGTTTTTTCCCTCTCCTAAGGATTCCTCAAAAAACGGCTTAATTATTTTCAGCTTTTCTCTTCTACCTGCCTGTCTGCAGAGACACCAAAGGTTCTCCCTTCCTCTCCCTCCCCACCCCCATTTCTTTTAGGGATTTTTTCCCCCTTTTCCATTTAATATATACACACATATATATATATATAAATGTGTATGTATATATATATGTAGAGGCAAGAGTGGAGGAAGCAGAGGGGGAGAGAGAGAGCTCTGCCATCCTTTTGGACTTCACGCACTGCCCAATGTTGGGCTGGTTACCCCTGGATATGTTGCTGGTTTCCATTTGGAATTTGACGAAAGGAAGGAGGAGGATATAAAACCTGGGGAGCTCGGCAAGGTAAGGGGCTCCCGGCCACAATTCCTTCTTCCACGGAGGGGAGGGAAAAGGGGGAACGCGACTTCTCCGGTTTTGCCTGGAGAGCAGGGGGGTCTGACTCCATCCCCGGGGAGACGGCGATGGGGGCAGCGCTGGGCACCCACTCCTCTCCTTTAGCCCCCGGAAACAGCACCCGGAGGATGCTCCCGTCCCCTTCCACTCCGCAATTTGGACTGAGAAGAGCGTAATCATTCCCTGACACGGGAAGTTTTAACTTTTGTGCATGCGGGTCCTGTGGGCAAACATCAAGCACCGGTGGAAAATATTGAATATCTGCAGGATGCGGAGAGGGGAATGCAGACTTGTCCCGGGGAAGGGAGATGGGGACTGGGTTTTTTTGTGGGGGATAGAAGGCAGCCAGGCGAGGGAAGAGGAGCGGGGGATCGCGACAGGAGAGCTGCAGAGCCAGCCGGGGCTGAACTGCAAAGTGCAGCGGAGCCGCGGTGCCTCCGCGGGCAGCCCCGGGGTCCGGGACTCCTCAGCCCGCAATGTTGGCAAACAAAGTGCCGGAAGGACAGACAGCTGCCTGCCCTGGGCATGAATCTGCCCTCACGGCAGCTTCCTGCCTTCCCCCTTTCCCTCGGGGTGAGGGGGGGTCCCTTCTTGCTTCGCTGCTTGTGTGGCACCTACCCAGGGCTGGAGGAGGCGATGAGCTTCTCATGTGCCCCCCCAAATTGCCATTTCTCAGCGCTTGGCTTCACAGCGGGGGTGAAAATTAACCTTTAGCCTCCGTAGAGCTCCGAGTGTGGCACAGACACACAGACACACAGACACACACACGCTGCTCCCGGGGATGCTGGCACCCAGGCACGGCTTTGCCTTTCTTTGGGGAGCGGGGGGGAGAGCGGGTGGAGAGAGAGAAGGAGTCTCCATCAGGGATGCGTAATTACAAAGCATCTTGTTCTGAATCACCCTGTGTGGGAATGAACCGCAAAATTTGTCTCTCCCTCTTCCCCCACCGCCCCCTTGCCTTTCACGGCCTGACATTCGCTGATGGAGGGCGGCTGTTGATGCATCCTCAGACTTTCACCGAGAGGTGTTTCAGCCATGGCTCTGCCAAGGGGAAAAGAGGGACCGAGGGGGATCAGGTGGAGGTTTCAAAGGGGCTTCTCAGTCCCGGCTGAGAGCAGGCACCGAATGGAAGGCACGGGGGTTGCAGACGAACTCTGCCAGGTGCCTTCGGCTGTGACTCACACTCGTGTCCCTGATCCTGCCCTGGCCAAGCAAACAGCCCCTGTGAATCAGCGGCACGGAGAGCAGCGGAGTGGGAGGGGAGCATCAAGGCAAGGTCAAAGGGATGGAGGGCACAAAGACACCCCCCTGCCATCCCTGACCGCCCCATCCCTTCAGAACCAGGGCTTTCCGATCAACGCAGCTCCAGCACTGGGTCTGCCGAGTTGCCAGAGCCAGCTGACAGCTGATGGCTGAGGGAGGAGGAAGAGGAGGAGGAGGGGAGGAAGGGGGCTGAGGAAGAGCGGAGCTACTTTGACAGAAGCCCAAAGCTGCGTGCGCGGCAGAGCGAAAATCGCAGCGCCTCGAAAGCCTCGCTGGGAGGGAGCCAGGGATGCTCGGGGTGCAGGGGGCACCTGCCCAGCCCCGAGACCTGTTGATCACTTCAGGTTTCCTCTCACCTGGCCAAGCAGAGCCTGAGGAAAGCCAGAAGGGCTGAGTCCCCCGGAGTTGCCTGGTGACCTCCGTGGTGTAGAGGGGAGGGCTCTGTATTAATGATGATGACTCTGCTTTGGCTGGTGCTGAAATATCTGTATTATCTATTATCAGCTGGGAGACCAGGCTGGAGGCTTCGCAGGGCTGGGATCTCATCCAAAGTCCGGGCTTGCTAAAGGAAACAAACAACTCCCCGTGCATATTAAGTAGGTCCCTAATTAATTAATGACTCATTAACCTGGGTCCCACAGTCCTTCCTGTACCCAAGACCTCACTGAGGAAGAGGAAGGAGGCGGCAGGGCAGTGCTGGGGAGGTTTTTACCCTTGGAGGTTGCTGAGGAATTGCACCAGCTCAGCCAAGCCGCACGGCCAGGGGACGGGGCTGAGCCAGGCAGGGGACGCAGGAGAGGGCTGAGCAGGCAGGACATCCTGCCTGAGGGGTCTCGGAGGGGCACAGGGGTTTGGAAGACCCAGGGGACCTCGATAAACTGCTCTGGGTGTTACAGAGGGGTCAGGGTGCAGCATCGCTCCTACTGTGGAGGATGAAGAGGAAAACCAGAAAGGAGCTGGCACAAGGCACAGCAAGGGCAGGAGCAGGGCTCTTGGTCCTTTTCACAGCTCTTGGGATGGTGTTGCCGAGCCCTGGGTGCAGGGAGAAGGGCTTGGAGCCCCCGGAATTGACCAGAGAAGGTGTCCAGGTTCAGGAAAGGGCTGGCTGCAAAGCTGAGGGGATTTCTATTAACGACTGTAGCCCCTTCTCCTTACGTGAGGGAAAATGAGGCAGGGACCGTGTGCCAGACCCCATACCCGGGATGGGAACTGTCTGTGTGTGTCTGTGGGAGTCGGGGGGACATCCTGAACCCCCATCACACCCCAAAGGCAACCACCACGGTTGGGGGAGCACCCTGCAACCCATCCTCTGCCACCCCGGCAAGACCTGCATCACCCTGTGCCCCGCAGGCACCCAGAGGTGCTCTGGGACACCCCCACAACCCTTCCCTGCCTTACAGCACCCCACAAACCCCCTTTACAACCACGCCAAACTTAGCAAACCCCCTCAACCCACACATACCACTCCATCCTTCCCACATCACCGGGACCATCCCCACTGCAACCCCTCGGAGGGAGAGGTTGGGAAAACGCTTCGGGCACCTCCACCTAATGCCAGGGTTCCCCCTCAGCCTCCCCCATCCCCCGGGTGGCAGCGGGAGCGGGGGGAGCTGCCGGGGGCGGCCGGGGCTTGCGGAGAGCGGCGGGGAGGTGGCGCTCGCCGCCCGGCTATCGCCGCTCGCCACCCCCGGAGCGCTCGGATGCTCGGCACAGCCCGCGGAGCGATGCTCTCCGCTATTCCCCTCCGCTAAAAAAAAAATATAAATAAATTTTAAAAATCAAACCACCGTGTATCTGGGGCTCGCAAGAAGCGCTGGCTCCCACCCCGCACCCGAAACGCGAAACCCATGGGGTTTATTCCCACTCTCCAGCGTCGCCTTCGCGTCGAGTTTTTGCTCCCCCCTCCCCATGATTTTTTTTGTTGTTTTTTTTTTTTTTTTACCAAGCTCTCCCGCACGTTTTATCCCCCCTCCTCCCCTCTTCTCCCCAATTTCAGCATCCTTGTGAAAGCAGAGGCTCCCAGCGCCTCTCCACGGGAGGGGAAGCGCTGCTGAGCGCAACTCTGTTACTCCCATGCCCAGAATTGGGGTGGCTCAGAGGCAGCCCCCAGCTCCAAGGGGTCTCCACACCATCCCTCACTCCCTACAGGTGGCAGAAAGGGATGCCCGAGCACTTTGCTCCCGGGAATCCACCCGTGGTATCATCCAGCAGGGATGGTGCCCCATGCTCCAGGGGGAGATGGCAGAGGGGCTTCCCGCAGATTGGGTGGCTTTTCTTTCCCAGTTTTTTTTAGGGAAAGGGAGAAGGGGAAGCATTGTGCTCCCAGATCCAGCCTCACCCCCTCCCGTTGCTCAAGTGCAGCAGGCAGGAAATCCTCTGTCATCGATACCTGTTGCAGGGTGTATCAGCTTGGCTCATTAATTAGCTCCGGGAAAACCTGTGCTGGTAAACAAATGGCTCCGAGTTTTTCTCCGGGCCTTGCGGAATGCTGGTCCCCACCTTTCCAGGAGAGGTGCAAAGAGAGAGGAGTGTTTTCCTCAAGATGGATGACAGGCTGGCTCTGGAACCAGCTCGCCTCCTCCCCTCGGAGAAAATTCACATCCCCAGGCGAGACTCCAAAGGGAAGGGAGCTGGCACCTGGCCTGGAGGTTTGCAGGAGGGTCCTGCTCAGTGTCACCGCACACTGGAATGGCTAAAATGTGGCTGCAGACAAAGCCCAGGGGTGCCCATCACATCCCAGTGTTCACCATTCACAGGATGCTCCCGAGTTCTTCTCATGGCTCCTTCCCCAAATTCTCTGCTTGCCTGGAGTTTGCTGGGATAAAAAGGGGCAGTGGGGTGATGCTTGTGTTTGGGGGAAACTTGGCTAAGAGTTAAATGCTGATGGGGGCTGATACCCTTCCATAAATTTGGGTGGGGATTTGGGAGTCTGAAGCACAGGAAGAAAAGGACTGGTGCACAGTTCCTAAGGTGGGGACAGGAGTCTCCTTCTTGGCATCTCAGCTGCCTTGAACCAATCTCTGCCAGGGAAAACAGCCTTTGAATGTCCCATCTGAGCTGGAGAGGCAGGGGCTCCTTTTGACTTGAAATGCACTGCTTTCCTTTAGATTAAATATTAGGAAGAAATTCTTTATTGTGAAGGATTTGAGGCACTGGCACAGGTTGCCCAGAGAAGCTGTGGCTGCCCCATCCCTGGGAATGTGCAAGGCCAGGTTGGACAGGGCTTGGAGCAACCTGGGACAGTGGAAGGTGTCCCTGCCCATGACAGGGGGGTGGAATGAGATGATCTTTAAGGTATGTTCCAATCCAAACCATTCTGTGATTTATGCATGGTCCCATCAGATACCAAATCCACAGGAGACCAGCCCTCTAAGTCCCAAACCACCATGGCAGGGAGCTGTAGCCCCCATTTTCCCCAGTCAGGCCCACCACAGATGCCACCCCAGCCTGCAGCATCCCAGTGTTGGAGGTCCCACCTGCCCTGTACCCTTCCCTAATGCTCCTGCTGCCAAAAAGGCAATTCTCCCACTCCATCCCTGGCCCATTACTGGGGGCATTTTATTCAGACCTAAGAAATCATCAACTGGAAGCCAAACTTCTCTCCTGGAGAGCAATCTGGAAGGGCAGCCCACGGGGGGGAGCATAATTCCCTTTCCCTTCCATGCACTCCGTGTGATATTTGGCTCTCTAATGTGGTTTGCAGCATGCTAAGGCTACAAAGCACAACAATAAAATAAATAAAAAAATAAATAAAGAAAAGGAAAATGAGCAGTAAATGAAATCCCTTCAGAACATCCATTTGTCGTCACATCTCGAGTTCAGAATTTCCTCGCGGTGCCTCTCGGAGCGAGGGTTTTGTATCAGTCTGATTATGCTGAGATAATCTGTCATGTTGCTCCAGGAAGCTCTGATGGAAGAGGACAAAAAAAAAAAAAGGAAAGATAATATTTTAAATCAGAGGGCTGCTAGATTGGTGACTCTGTCTGGCAGACACACATCACTGCCCCCTTTATGAAAATTTTAATTGGTTACCTCTGTCAGAGAAAATGAGAGATTTGCTGATTTTAATTTGTTGGAGAGAATCACTCCCTGCCAATGTTATCAAAATTAAACCGGAGATGGTTTCTTACTTTCCTTCTCCCACTCCCTCTGCATTTTCTTCTGAAATATCCCTCCCTAAAAGATTGATTAAGGAGTGACCAGCTGATGACAAACGAGCTGTTGAAGTGGCAAACTCTGCCCTGCTTGGTGTCATGCCTTATCCCTGGGACAGGGAGGATCAGGGAGAGCAAACAGCATGTGGAGGAAGAATGGGCAGAGACCTAGTAAGGAAATACAGATATTTTTGGGGAGGGGTAAAAACTGGAACAGATGGGCGTCACCTCATGTGGTGCACTGTATGTTGGCTGAAGTTAGTGTATGGAACAAGATATATAAAATATAAAATATAAAATATAAAATTGTCCTTTCAGTGTTTCAAATACCATTGTGGTTTTAGCTTGGTGATTTGCTCCAGGTAGAGCTGCTGTTTGCTGGCTTGATGTGGGCTGGGAGCAAGACAGAGGAACCCTGCATGTGTTTGGGGGCACCATTTCGTGCATGCCACGTGCAGGTACTGGTATTTATTATTGCCAACTCTTTTCCTGAACCCTGAGTTTTGGTCAGAGGCAGGTCCTGTGATACCTCCTGCCGGGATTTCAGCACTCCCACCTGCAGGCTCACCTTGACAGCTGCCTGTTTCCAGGCTGTCTTTGCTAGATGGAGATGTTCCCTCAGTTTTTTGAGCTCAGCTGGCCTATAACAAAGTCCTTGCTGTTTGCAAAATGGCTCTTTTCTTCCTCCCCTCGGTCAGCTATTAGGAATATCCCATTCCTGGCAGACGCGCCCTATTCCGTATCCATTGAGAATTAGCACGGCTCTCTGTCTCAATGTTTTTGGGATAGGGGTCATCATGATATCCTGCTAGAATAGATTTGGAGCTGAAATGCTTTGTCTCTGTCCCATCTGTGCTCCTGTCTCTCTGGGGATGATCCTGCAAGCCAACAGCTCCACAAACTGATGAAGTTTGGGCTGCCCAACACCAAACCCCTATGGCTCATTTTAAAAACTGCTGTAGTTCAATTCTCTCTGTGGGCCAAGGACAGGGGTCAGGGCACACTTAATTAAGGCTTTGGGCTTTCTGCAGGTTGGTGTTTTCTCATTTGTGAAATGGGGAAGCCTGGCTCCCTCCTCCCCTGTGTGGCTCCGTGCTAGCTCTGTGTCCAGCTGGATGTGGTCAAACCACATTTCCTCTGGGATCCAGAGGTGAAGGGAACCAGCTGAGCACCAGGGATGGTTTATTCTTCTTGTGTCTTGACTGTGAGCACAAGTCCACCCTCAAACATTCCTCCAGAGCCATCTTTTCCTGTCCTTTCTCAGTCCTTAATTTCTTGAGAACCTTCTATAACTGAAGCAATTCTCCCACTCCTGCCCTGGATTTCCTCTGGATTAAACACCTCCTTTTCCAGGAGAACCTCGTGGAGCACTGCAAAATGCTCCTTTGTATAGTCCAGCCCACTTGGATACCCCAATCAATCAAGGAGTCAGGCTTTGTGCTGGATGTTGTTGAGCAGCAATGTAACAATGGAGATCTCCTCCAAACAAATATCTGCTGGTTCCTGCAAATGAAAGTCGATACACCCTCACAAGGAAATCTGTCCCAGTGGGGTCTTTTGTATCGAAAGCCCTGTTGGTAGATTTATTCATTGTGCAGGGCCCTTCCCTTAACAAGTCAGTTATTCACTGGCCATTGCTCCAGGGCGTGGGGAATTTATGGTCATAGTCCTGTAATCAGATATTTTGTTATAGAGGGCTTTGCCACCATGAAAGGGCTGAATAAATCAGTATGCAGCAGAAATTGATCCTCTCACAGGCTATTTCTGGATTCAGCTCCTGCTCTAAAAGTGTTTTCTCCCTTCAGGAACCGAAGACTTTGCATGTTTGCCCTGTGGTCAGGTCTACCAAAGCTCTGCTTTAGTGCCTGTGTACAGACAGACACACACTTAGCTCTGCTTTCTGGGCCTGATTTTTGTTCTGAGATACTTCAGGTCCATGCTGCTGCCATTTCCCAGCCAGAAAAAAAGAAGAATTCTCCATCACCTGACTTAAACATCTGCAGGTTGGAAAGAATTGCTTGAAAAGGCTTTAATCAACTGCTGGGGAAGAAAGGGAAATCTGATTTTGAGTAGCTGCATTGGTGCCTTAAGTACTAAAGAGCTTGGCCTGCTAATCTCCACTTCTCAGATGTTGTTCCACAATCTGACCAGCTCTATTGAGCTGAAACAAGGGTTAATTGCTAACAAAATGCTCCACACCTTCCTGCCTACAAGGAAAGGGGCAAGGGTGAGCCCCTTGTTTTTTGGAGCTCAGTGCAATCTCACCATGTGCAGCTGATGGTGAGGGAATTTGACTCTTGCATGTGCGCCAGGAATATCCATCTGTGAAGGTAAAATTACAGCAGAGCCTCTGATTTTTATGGCAGAAATCAGGGATGGGAGAAGAGGAAAAATCTCTGTAACCTAGCAGCCTGCACAGCTGCTGCCTCCCAGGTCGTGGGTGATGTTAAATGTTTAAATGTCAATGAACCTCCCCCCTGAGCAGGGCTGAGCTGTCTTGGCTCTTACACTGGGGATGGAGTTTGGCAGTGCTGAGGTTCCTCAGTGGTCAGACACTGCCTTGCAAGCGTTCCCCAAGGCACAGCATCTTTCTAGGGAAACTCTGATGGCTGCAGAAGTTTTGGTTTAAGGAGAGTCTGTGACAAAAGACATTCCTGTTCTTGGTCTGCTCCGGTGAGTGCAGCCCAAACTGTGATAAGGAGCATGTGAATTATGTCCACCTGTGGGAGGACAAACCCTGAGGAGGCCTGAGGGTCTCTGAGCTGCCCACATTTCAGTAGAATCACAGAATGTCCTGTGCTGGAAGGAAACCACAAGGACCATCGAGATCCTAGACCTGCATAGAACAACGTCAAGAATCCCCCCTGTTCCTGAGAGGATTGTCCAAACTGGAACCCTGGCATGCTGTGACCACTTCTCTAAGGAACCTGTTCTGGTTCCTGACCACCCTCTGGATGAAAAGCCTTTTCCCTGTACCAATCTAAACCTGTCCTGACACAGCCCCAAGCTTTTCCATCATATCCCATCACTGGATACAGCACTGCCCTCCCAATCACTCATTTTAGCACTTTCAGGTCAGCCATGAGGGCAAGTGAAGGAATAACCAGACAGTGAATTAATGTTCACTGCATATTCTGAATGCTTTAAAAAACTGACATGAACAATGTTAAATATTTCCTGTCCTGTGTCACTCGCTGGCTCCTGCCAGCTCGGGGTTTTCAGATATGTTACCAGGGATAGCAATGCTGTCAGGACTTTCAGAGTCTCCAGATGGAGATGATGCTACAACCAGCAGGAGAGATGGTGACAGGCAGAAGAGCAGCAGAGCTGGGAGGGCAGGAGGGAAGCTGGGAGAGATCCCAGAAAAATGCCAGTTGGCTGGGGGATCCACTTAAGTGGGATGAGTGGAAATACCAGGAGGGGCATCCTTTGCTGTGAGAGCTGACATGATTGTGGATGTACCCAAGGCATCCCTCGGGGAGCAGAAACTGTGGGAAGTGCCTGCAGGCACGGAAATGCCACTGGAAGTGACATTCTCCAGATGGGGAATCCTCAGTCTGGATATCCTCTACCAAGACCAAGGAAGATGGTGAAGCAGCTTGCAGGAGGGGAATTCCAGAGGCCCCTTCCACCTTCGAGCACCTGTGATTCTTGTATGTGAATATGTGGAGGTGGGACACAAGTACTGCAGGTTTTGATGCCCTCACTGGACACAGAAGCCCCCAGGAGCTGCCTCCTGGTGAGCAGGAGGCCTGCAGGGTATTCAAAAGTGTGCTGGGGGAAGAACTGAAGGCTGTTTTGCAGGACAAACTCCAGTGTGGGGCTGTGTGGCAACAATTTTTGTGTTGTCCTCCTCAAAAGGGAGGAAATCTGATCGGGATTGAGGTCTAGGGGCAGAAAGCTGAGGTTTTGAGTGGAAGAAAAACCTTTTGCAATGGTGTGAGACAGGTTTACAACCCCTCAAGATATAGAGACTGTCCTTCCCTGTGTTGGGACAAAGGCCTGGTTTGATGTCCTGTTGATTTTATCTCAGTTTTCTAGACAAGGCCCTTCTTGGCAATTCCATACCCCTGCATCTCTCTGGAGTCTTACACTGATTTTTTTGGCTGGGCTGTGACCAGAGGCAATGCCACAGCATCTTTGGTCAGAAATGTGTGCTCACTGTGCTCTAAAATGTGATGCTTACATTCTTTTACTCCCATGTCACAAAATACTCACATTTTTGTGGATATCTTCTTCCGTTGTCCTGGAAAAAGCCTTGGCTTGTTCTGCAGTTGAGTTTTCTACGATGTGGAAAGGGAGGATACTCCACCAAAATCTTCGACATCTCCTTCCTAGTTCTGTGGTGCTGATGGCGGGTGGGTCCCTCCCTTGCCTGGTTTGGCTTTTCACTGGTGATTAGAAGGAATGATTTTCCCAAAAGGACCTCTAGGACCATCCTGGAATGTCCCTGAGAATATCACCTGGCTGCCAACAGCACCAGGTACAATATGGGACAAACTGCTGGGGATGGGGAAGATGGTTGGTAAAGCCAGCTGTGATCTCTATCAGCCCTTGGTATCTTTGTTGGATTGGAGCTCATTTCAAAAGCGTGAGAGAACTGAACCACCTTCCTCTTCCCTGCCTTGAGCAGGCCTTAAACGCATTTGTAGAAAATCTCACCACAATTATCTCCATTTTGCCTGGCGAGGGGAATGTGGGACAAACAAAGCACTGATTTTTTTTCTCAACTCCTTTCCCTTGCTCAGAAGAGAGGTTGGATGTAAATGGGACATGGCTCTTCCCAATCCTGGAGCTGGGTCAGCAGTGCTCTGCTCTGACAGCGCTCAACACAACGGGAGCGCCTCGGATGCGCCACACCAGGCACGGCGCCTTCCACGTGGGCTCAAAACCCTTCCTGCAACCTCCTGCTCTCATAAATGCAATTTATGAGCCTCAAGGTGCCCAGCAGGCCGTGGAGAGGCAGTTATTAAAACCCCAGCTTCCCACCTCAAATTACAACCCGAATGCTGTGTTTGTTTCCCACTCCACGCCATCCCTCGGGGGTTTTCCTTCAGCGCTGAGCCCTTTTGAAGCTGCTGCTGATTACAGAGCAGGCAGTGTAATAATCTCCCTGTGGAAGGCATTTGGAGCTGAGGGGAAGGAAATCAATCACCCCAGAGCAGGGATCACAACTGGGGTGGGGAATTAATGGTGCTGCCCAGCCAGCCCTTCCATCAGGGGCTCATCCTGCTCTGGAGGCTGCAGCTCCTTAGACAGTCAGAGAAGGAGCATTTCAAAGAGGGTTTAAGCCCTGAAGATTGGCTCCCAGTCTGGAAGGTGACTTCAGTGTTGTAATTATTCTGTCCAGTCACCCTCATCAAGCACTGGCAGCTGGAGCTCTTCTTGAACCCTGATTTTCTCAGTTTTTGTGGTGACTTGATTGGCTGTTCCCTGGCTCATCAAAGGACTGAATCATTTAAAGTTATTATGCTTTATTTCTTCCCAAGTTATTGACCAACACTGTCTTGTGCCTCTGCACTTTTCCTGATGAGCCTTTTTGGATTTGCATCACTTGATCACTGTGTGTTGCACAACACTGAATATGAGCATGGCCAATGCAGAACTCCTGAGCACAGAGGCAGCTGCTTGGTCTGTGGCATGAATTTGATGGAAAGTGAACCTCTGGCAGAGCTGAGGTCAACATCTGGAGGTTTTGGGATTGTGCTTCATCTCCAGCTCAGCCCTTTTCCTCTGTGAAGTTCCTGCAGAGCTGCTACTATCTCTGAACTGGTATTTTGCACCCTTTCCCTCAGGAAAATTTATTTATTTATTTGGACATCAGGACTCCTGCTGGTGAGTCTTGTCCTCCAGGTATTCTTGACTTGATCCACAGCAGGTCCTGGATGTCTGCAGTATTTGGATTTTGCCAAATATTAACCATAAATAGCTTTGAAATGTGCAACAACACAAAGCCTGGCATTTTTGCATTGGTGTGATAGGCAGATTTGGGAGTTGGAGGGCACTATCTGCTGATTAATTGCTGTTTCCTTTTAGCTCATAAATCAGTAGTGAGCTATTAGCTGTGGTAACTGTTCTTCCCCTTTAAGAATGAAATCTCTAACATTGGTAGATATTCAAGGTGAGAAGATGGCAGGGAGACCTGGGTAAATACAATGCTGTTGTTGGCACCATGGTGGCTGGTAGAGGCTCTGACTGAGGTCAACATGGCTGTGTTCTGTAAAATCACACTTTTTGAGATATCTTTCCTTCTTAGTTCAGGAGTGGAGGTGGGTTTCAGAGTTTGTCAGAGTTTCTTTCCTTGCTGATTAATCCTTGCAAGTACTTTGCTCTTCCAGCATCTCTCACGTGTGCAGGGGTATGAACACTTGCAGATCTTCAACCAATGAAATATCACATCAAATGTTAATTAACAATACATGTCAGAGCTTGTTCTTTGACTTGGTGACCTGGTGGAACTCGCTGCCACGGAACAAAACTCACCATCTGTGATTTATTCCTGATCCTAAGGTTTATTAGCAATAATCCCTGCCCCATGCCATTCCCTGGGTAGAGTTTGGTATTTCCTGGGTAGAAAATCCATGGTGGGGATGGATTCCACACAGAATCATGGAATATCCTGAATTGAAAGGGACCCACAAGGATCAGAGAGTCCAGCTCCTGGGACAGTTCATCTGATGATTCCTGAGACTGGGTTCTGTCCCTCAGCAGCCCAACAGTTCAATTGCAGGCAAAAATGCCATTTCTGAGAGAAATAATGCTAATAAATACTGAGTGACCAGGAGAAAAAGAAAGGCTAAAATGAGAAGGAATCCACTGGTACTGCAGTCCAGCACAGTGGACTGTGGCAGCTCAGATGAGTCTCCAACACAACCTTGACCATCTGGGCTGCTTTCCTGAATCCAGTCTTGCTGTTTCATAGAATCACAGAATTGTTAAAATTCAAAAATACCTTCAAGTTCATTGAGTCCGAATATCAGCCCAGCATTGTCACTACCAAATTCCCACTCATCCATGTCAACAGCGCCACCATCACCACATTCACCATCATCCATGGTAGCTCAGATGAGTCTCCAACATAACCTTGACCATCTGGACTGCTTTCCTGAATCCAAACTTGCTGTTCCATGGAATCACAGAATTGTTAAAATTCAAAAGGACCATCAAGATCATCAAGCCCAAATATCAGCCTAGCACCACCATCAAATTCCCAATCATCCATGTCAACAGCACCACCATCACCACATTCCCAATCATCCATGTCTACACATTTCTGAGCACTCCCAGGGATGATGACCCCACCACCTGCCTGCACAGTCCATTTCAATATTTTACAGCCTTTATCATGAAAAACAAAAATCCCAATATCCAAACTAAACCTAATCTAATTCTTTGATGAATGCTCATGGTTTGCAGAGCAGCACCAGTCCAGTGCACGCAGGAAGAGACAGCCAGGCTTGGCAGCACTTTTTTTTGTCCAAGTTTCAGTGACTTTCAGTGTCTGGGCAGGCTCTTGGCTCCTCCTTTGCACCACTTCTCAGCAGTAATGAGGTAACACACCAGTGACTTCCCTGAGCATCTGTTTCATGGGGGAAGTGATTTTCCTCACTGCTGTACTGATTGGAAGTGGAACAGCCTTCAGTCCTGTGTTATGTTCAGGGGGCACCGAGTCTCCCACAGGCTCAGAGAGCTTTTACCCACAAATACCAACCTGTAACCCAGCAGTGGCTTCAAAACCATATTTGCTTGTGAGACAAAACCTGATAATTTCTGGCCATTCAAAAGCATTCAGGAACATCCTAAATTGTGTCCTCTGGGCTGGGTTACAATGTCAAGTCTTTTATATTTCAGATTTTTCTGTATGATTATTGGACCAGGGGGATGGAGTCACTACATGAGCAATCAAGGACTTTCCATCCCCTTTTTCACCACCACTGGGGCATTTAGATGAACCCCAGGGCATTTTCTAATCCTCTCTCCCTCTTGTGCCATATTTAGGGCTTGGTAAACCAAACAGGGATAGGACACAGATCCAAAACCTGGCCTGGTTTTGTGCAGGCTGTTTAGTTTTTAGAAATGTTTCAGAACATCTTCTCAGGCAGCATTCTCTCATCCCAACACTGGTCCCAGTTCAGAGGAAAACGTGTCCAGGGACTGTTCCCAGCAGGGACATGAGTCACCTTCTGGCAGGGAGAGGGGTGAAATCCTCAGCTCTTGTTGCCCTGTGCTCATTTTGAGTCAAGCAGCAGCTCATGGGTAGAGATGCCTGCCTGGGGGCTCCTCTCTGTGCTGTAACATCCCCCTGCCACAATGCACTTTTACAGCTCCATAGATCACTGGGTAAAACCCACATTTAATTCTATGGTAAGGTCACTTTTTACTTAAAAGGGACAGAATGGATTTAATTTATAATCCTCTCCAACTTTATGGCTTGCATTTAGAGTTATATCTATTATGTGGTGCCAAACACGTATTATAAAAATTGATTCCCCCCCTTTTCTCCTCCCTAGATTTGCTGTGTCAGGCAGATTCTGATTGCCCTCCCCTTTGCTTTAAGCCAGCAGATAGACTGAGGTGGTGGATCTAAACGTCAGGGATGACATCTGAGCCTGCAAAGTGCAAGTTTATAGGGAATGGAACTGGCCCAGATCTATTCCTGGGTGTTTGGGAAGGAACACCATCTCTGCCAGCCTGTCACAATGCAGGACAGGAGGACAGAGCTGCAGTCTGCAGGGGAAAATGCAACTCAGAGTTGGGGTGAGGTGCAAAGGGGTTAGTAGGTGACCTGGTGTTGGTGCCTTGGTGTGGGTCCTGCCATGGCCACGTGATGTGGGCACATCCCTTAAATTCGACAGCAAATTTTAGGCAAGGGACATAATGTTCAGAGGAGGTCATAGGGAAGAATTGTTACTTTTTTTTTATTCCAGGAAAGTCTTCAGGCAGTTTTCAATGGAGTTTCAAGCAGGGAAGAGAGGGAATGGGGTGACACCAAGAGGAGTTAGCCTAAATTTACCACCTGATTTTTACCTGCAGCACTTGAGTTCTGTGTACCCACACTTTGGCACCTTTGACACCTTAAATAAGTTCAGAGGTGTTTTTGCAGAGCAGAGGACATCAGAGAGGGGCAGAGAAGGAAAGGCAGCAACAGGAATTGTTGTGGTTTTAGGGAATTGTTGTGACCTCCTTTGGCCAGGGCTGCTGTGTCCATCCCACAACAGCTACGTGGATGCTGTGATCTGTGGCAGGAGTTGGGTAAAGCTTCAGAGAAGTGCCTTCCGTTGATTTAGAGGCTTCCAAGAGGTGATGATGGAGCACTTAGAGGGAGATTTGAGCCTCAGTCAGGGCTCTGACAGGAATGGGAGCATCCCTAGATCACAGTCCGTTCTCTGGGAGGGCAGCAAGGCGGGATCTGCCTCCCTCTCTTGCAGCTGCGTTCCTGTGGCAACATTTTTCTATCTCTGTGATTAAGTTGTGCTCATGAAATCCTTACCAAACCCCCCAGACAAGCTGTTAACTGCCCTTTAAAGCTGAGCTGGGGAGAAATGAGCCACATTTGCCTACACACAGCCCTGGCCATGCTTGATTGAGAGACTGCAGTAAAACTCGAGCTATAAATAAAACACATGTGCCTGTGTCCACAACAGTGTTCTCCTGAGAAGATGCCATTTTCTTCAAGACTTCAGTGAAATATCCACATTTTCAACATCCATTTATATTAATGAGTGGATTTTTTTTAAGTTGTGGAGTTCTTTGGACCTTGTTTTTTGTTTGATTATGTATATTTTAATTTCTTTCCTTTATTGCAATGAGAATAAGGCAACAAAGAAGACTTAGGGACATGAGCAAGGTGGCAAGGGACAAAAGGGACCAAAATACCTGCTAGTGGTGAGGGACAAGCACCATTTAGTTGGGATGTTAGGGGTGAAGAAAGACCCCTCATTCCTTGAGCAGGGTCACACTGCTGCTCCTCCTGAGACTCTTTCCTGAAATCCAGGCTGAGTTAAACTTGCAATAGAACAATTTTCTCTGAGTAGAGAGATCTGTGGGCTCATCTTTGCTCACTGAGTAATGAAACAAAGCCAAAAGAAAAGAAAAAAAAGGAAATTATAAAACAGGAGCTTGTCAAATGTTGGGTTGCTTAATTTTGTTGTGTTTATTTTTTAGTCTTGACTATGGACCACCATCAGGCTCTCTAGCGACTCAAAAATCACACCCAGGTTTTATTTTAAGCATTACTTGCACTTGTTTTTTAATATCATCTGTCTTTCATAATCGCAGAACTTGAGAAACTTTGATCTGAATGCCAGGTACTACGAGGGTGGTGGAATGAGAATCTGAGGGCAGAGATATGTCAGAAAGGAGCAGGAGATTACCCAACAGTAATAAGGACTGAATAGAATCTCCATGGGGAGTGAAGGGTTTGCCTCTGCATCTTTTCTTTCGGTCTCCAAGGAGCTCTGTCTCTGGAACAGCAGCATCTCAGGAACTGAAAGCAGCAGTTCACAGGGAATGAAGGTCTCTCTGGCACTGGAGCCACATTTATCAGCATCCTGGCTGGAAAAGTCATGTAATTTAGGTTCATTGTGCATGTGAAGATTGAAAACCTGATTTTTTTACTTAAATTTGCCCAAAATTAGACAATGTAGATGCACCAGCTTTGGACTTGGAGGTAAGATTTAAACATGGGATAGAGGCTGAGTCACAACTGTGGGGACAAAAGTCCTAAAGAACCTTGTGCCTCTGCTGCAAATAAGTGGCTTAATACTTAGGCTTGATGATCTTTTGTAACCTCAATGATTCTATGATTCCAAATATGCTCATGGCACCTATGATGGGGAAAGTAATGACTGCAGGAGGAATGTGAAGGTGGGATTGAGAGGGGGAGACCTCATGGGATAATAGAAATAGGAAAAGGTCAGGGACCACTGTGCTCAGAGTGATCATTTCACCATTTGGTTCAGATTTGCCCATTTGCAAAGATTTCTGACACGTTAAAAGGGGCAGGAGATGGTTCATCATTGGTTTCTTTCATCTCTCTTGGAATGTTCAGCTTGACATGGAGAGCAAAGTCAGGCAGGAGGCGAAGAGTTTTCTGTCCCCATTTCCGTGGTGTTCAACATCCCCCAGAGGAGACTGTGGCTCAAAGCTCAGACAGGGAAGAAGAGAATCATAGAATGGATCATTCTTCAATTAGAAGTTCTCCTGGGCTTGGACAGAGCAGTTTAGAAGTGTCCCAGCTTTTAACATCATTCCCTATCTTATCAGGAGCATTCTGCTCCTTGGAATTTTCCCTGGGCTCCTAAAATCTCTGTACCCTTGAGGACAAGGCATTAGAGGTGGAGGACCTTAAATTAAAAATGAGCAGAGAAATGGAAGGAGTCTCTGCTGCCTGCAGAAGGTCATCAGTCACACTGCAGGCTGTCACCTGAGTCCTTGAGCCATGGGAGGCTCTGATGTAAGGTTGGAGCAGAAAACTTTCACTGGGTTGCTGATGAGTCACCTGAGAGGAAACAGAGGAGGCATCTCAGGGGTGGAGAACCACAGAAAAGCAAAGCCCTGTCGTGTCCAGCTCTGTAGGTGGGAGCTGCAGAGGGGTGAAGTTTCCACCTTTCTGCATTAAATACAGAAGGACAGAACTGGCAAATCACTTCCCAAAGGCTTTCCTAATGAAATCCACCTCAACATTAGCAGGGAGATTTCCTTCTTAATCATACAAGATTGACTGTCCTGGACAATAATTGTTCTGGTGGCTAAAATCTCAACCCAGGTATATTTTTTTTTGCCAAATCAAGCCTGTCTATTCTCACAGCATCACTGCCCTTTAATTTGAATTTTTAAAAATTCCTCTGGTGCTTCCTTTTCGGAGCTTTAATTATAGCATTTTAATTTTCTCTTCATTTTCCTTTTGCAAAGCCAAGTGCACCAGTATCTTGTCGCAAGTCTGGTCACCTAAGTGATCACTCTTTGCAACCCTGTCTCACTGTGAATTCATGTTACTTGAAGCTGAGCACAAAAATTGATCTAATATTCTAGACATGGTCAAAGATAGTGTCTTCCTAATATCTGGAAACCTAGTAATATTCCCCCTCACTGTGTCCTAGATTGATACATTGTCTTTTTCACAGGGTGTTATTTGTTTTTACCCAATCTCTGTCTTTATCTTCTGTTGTTTTTTTTTTTTTCTGCTCTGCTGAAATCACTTTACTCCTTTTCAGCTTTTAGCTTAGGAATGTCCTCATTACCCAAATGTGACAGTGTTATTTTCACGTCACACCTGGGGGAAACTAAGGCAGAGGCAAAAAAAAAATAAAAAAATTACTTGATCTTCAGGGTGGAGGTGACAAATCTTTGCCAAAAGCAAGGAGACAGCGATTCCTCGGACATCAGGCTGCTGTTGGCATCAGGGCTTTGTCCTGCCCCGATGAAGCCGAGGTTCCAATGCCTCCCCGTGGGCACAGGCTGCCTCTTCCAGGCAGGAATTCTCATGAGGAGCCCGGTTGTTTTTCCTGCATCCCCCCTCCCTCCTTCGCCGGGACGGGGATGAATGGGAAGAGAGAGGCTCTGAGTGGACTCTGTTCTCCAAGCCCAGTCGCTGCTGAATTTCAAATAACTGCCCAAACAAAACCCACACAAGCAGCCCCTTGTGCTCCTCTATCTCCTCTCTCTTTGGCCTTTAGTCCCCAGGCTTGGCAGCACTGCTGCTCTTCTGTGGCTCGTCACATGCGAGGCGGGGAGGATGGGCGGCTTTGTCGCCCTTCTCTTTGCTCAGGGGTCTGGAACAACAGAGCCCTTTGCCTTGTTTGCTTTGCTGGCCCACGAGGGAGCAGGAGGAAGGAGGTTGGTGTAACCCCCTGGCAGGTTTTTTGGCGAATTTTGTATGTTTAGAGGAGCGACTGTCACTGCTCGTCCTTGTCCCCTGCCTCCCTTGTGTTGGTGGGGACAGCTCTCTTCCTTGTAGCGGACAGTGGGTGTTTGGAGAGAGAAAAAAATGCTGTCCCATACCTCAGGACAAGGCATTACTCCTGTCCCAGAAGGATTTGCCAGCTGCAGAGATCATGGCTCAGCTTTTGCCTTCAGTGCAGGTAGCAGTGAAAAGGGACAGAGGGACAAATCCAGCTGGGGGCTGTGGTTTGCCCACGGTGCTGAAATCCTGAGATATGTGGGACGGATGCCATTCTCCTGGCAGGGGTGAGAGTGTGGGGGAGTGGGAAGGAGATCACAGCTCCTCTGATCACCTCTGCACCACTGCTCCCCAAAGCGGCTGGGGCAGTTGTGGAGAGAGGACCAGGTCAATCCATGTGGTCTGAGCAGGAGGAATTTTAGGGTTCTCGAGATGCTGAAACTCATTTTACTCATTATTCAAGTTGGGCTTGAACTCCTTCACCCTGCAGGGAGAGAATCTCCCCAGACAGAATGGTGGGGCCAGACTTACTGCAGATTAGGGCAGCTCCTTCTGACCTCTCAGTTTTCAGCAAGCCAAGCCTAATAGACTGGGACAGTGTAGCATTTTCTGCCAAAAAAATAAAAAGAAAAAAAAAAAAGGAGAGGGGGGATTTAGTGCTATTTCTTTATCTCTTGTGTCTTAGACCAGAAAAGGCCTCTGTGCAAAGCTCACTCAAGATGCACTGTGAGTATTTGGCAGCATATTGTGGTGTTGTTCGCTCTGCTGTGCTCAGGCACAGGTCTCCTTTCAGCCCAGCTTTCCCTGCATGAGAGGGGCAGCTCATCCTGCCAGCCCTCTTGGAGTGGGCTGACTTTGAACAGCAGGACATGACCCCTTCCTTGTGATAGGGGATATTAACTCCTGACCTAAATAGGGAAAAAGAGCCTCAAGTTTATGGAAAGCCTGTTCCACCGGTCCGAGGAAAAGCCAGATGGCTTCTGCCTGTGATCTATGGAGCAGAAAGGGAAGATCATTACCAGCCATGGATTGCCCATGAGGAGGGGGTTAAGGGGTGGTTGATGCCTTTGCAAACTCATGGGGTGGGTCAGGAGACTCTGCCTTGTGGATAAATACAAATTTTCCTTCTGCACAGCTCATCACTTCTGCTTTTTTTAATGGGAAAAAATGGCATCCAAGCCACTGTGGTGTTAGTCACCACTGCTGAAAGGTTCATGGGGAAAAGACACAAGCCAGGGATAACTGGTGGTGGGGGGGAGTTGTGCTGAACTTTGGGTTAATTAACACAGGAATTCTCAGATGAGAGTCAATGGCCTCATTCTGCCTGAGGACAAACTGAATGAACTTGAACATCTCCTCTGTCATTATATATATATTCTTAAAAACCAAAATATATTCAGGATGTTTTATGAGGAATTACATAGATTTAGTAGCATCCCAGTGTTTCTCTCAAGCTGAAGGAATAATCCTGAAAAAATTCCTTGAGAAAAGTGCTTAATGGGAGTTGATTTTTGCATCTGTTGCTCTGCAAATCCAACACTGATTTCCCATGCTGAGCCACTGCCTGTGTGTGATGCTCCACTGCTTTTGCAAGGATTTGGCTTTTTCCAGTTCTGCTCAATACTCTGATTTTGACAGGGAGCTCCTATTAATAAATCTTGTATATCTCCCTAAATATGGCCTCTATAGCTAAGTATATATATGGAATAGGGAACACCTCCAACTGGGAGTGGTGTGGAAGGAGTCTTTTACTGCTAGGCAACCACTTGGAATCCAAGGCTGCAAATTGTTACTCAGGCTGTGACAGCTCCTTAACCCCTGAGCTCTTCTGCTGCTGAAACTGGGAAACAAGAGGCATTTTGAAATGAAAGTGAATTTGTTTCAGAGAGAAAATTCAAATCCTTTCTATGTGTTTGCTTTCTAAATTGACTGAGAAAAATGAGCTGATAAGGGTAGCTGATAAGGGTAGTTGTAACAATTAATAACATACATACACACAATTTAATAGTATTAGCAATACATTTTAATTTTTGTTAATAAAAAAAAACCCAGTTAATCTCCTTCCTTCCTTCCTTCCTTCCTTCCTTCCTTCCTTCCTTCCTTCCTTCCTTCCTTCCTTCCTTCCTTCCTTC
>JAXCLO010000114.1:150478744-150504371 GCA_035583995.1 Arremon aurantiirostris
TCCCTCCCTCCCTCCCTCCCGACCGTTCCCTAAATCCATTACTAAAAGATTTTTAAATTTTTGTGAACCATTTTTTCATTCAGAACACGTTATCTCAGAACTAATTTTTAGCCAGTGATTTTTGCCAAACTCTCTTTGCCTGTCAGATATTAATGATCCCTTCACTTGAACTCTATACCAAATTATATTTGATAAAATATAGATTGTGAATCACGATCATTTCAATCATAAAGTGGTTCAAGCAAGTCCACATATAACAAGTACAGGAAGTTTTCCAAGATTTTTTAAAAATGAGATATGTTAGTTATATAATAACCCTTCCAGATACAGATTTTGGGATTTTTTGAAGTCTTCTTTCAGATTGGGCTTTATTATTGGGGCTTATTTATTAGGGCTTATTTCAGATTGCACATATTTCTTCACCTATTTCAATATGCATACATTTAATTCTGTTCCTTTTTTGAGTAGATGACAAGAAAAGAGAGTGCTGAAAAGTTGATAATAAATAAGGCATTTTTTCATAATATCTCAGGGCCTGGGGAAGCTCTCTATGAAGAAGGAAAATAAGGGGCAGTAAAATATTCTTACAGCTTCTGTTGCCTGTTCCTCCTTCTCCCTCCAGCCCAGGTCCACCAGATTTATGAAATCTGAAGATTTTCCATCTGTAGAAGGAGTTTGCTAAGAAAAAAATATCAGATGGTGGTAAGAGGAGAATGTCTTGGATAATAAGGAATTGGAATATTTACAAAGCATGGTAAAGGTTGCATGAGAATCCAATTCTGAAAATGGGATACTAAAAGAAAAGTACAGATTTTTTAAAATATTAGAATACAGGATGCAGAGCTGCTGAATTGCAACAGCATTTGCAGATTAGTGCACTTTTGATCTTTTCCTTACCTGGAAAAAGAGATTCTCTTTCCCTCTAGTGGCTTTTCTATTACCTAAATCACAGAGATTAAAAACCTGCTGCTTTCAACCTAAACAGCCTTGGTGCCATCCCAAACAGCCTGAATGTGTGAGGATTAAAAGTTCTGCTGAAAGGTTACTTACACTGCTAATTACTATTTGTCATTAATGGCCAATCAGAGTGTGAAGAATGACTTTGTGTCTTTTCCTCCCATGACCTGTGTAAGTGAGCCCCACTGGCTCTTTAGTCCCATGAAAGATTTTCCTTCTATCCATCTTAAATAACTGCCCTGCTAATTATTTTTGGAGTATCAGCCAGGAAGGTTGAAGCTCTGTGGGTTTCTTTTCTTCTTAGTTGTGCATTTGTGACACTTAGGATTTGTCTGCTGGGTTAAAAATAAAAATATTAAAAACTTTGATAGATTTTGGTCTCTCCACTTTGGTGGTAAGGAAGCATCTCTTCCCTGCTCCTCTAAATAGAGGTTTCCACTCTCCATATAAATAAAATCACAAGATTTACACATAAAACACCTGTGGTCAGGGAAAAGAGTCCAAATGGAGATTAATTACCTCATCTTTCATCAGAGCATAATGTGCTCCTGATCCAAGGCTTCCAACTCCCAGAATTGCAAAAGGTGTTTTGTAGCATCAAAGCTGAGCCAGGGAACTGAAAAACCAAATTTTGATCCACTAACTCTTTCCAAGGCAAGACTTGCCATGAACCCAAGCTCCCTGGAAGGGTAACTCAAGGCCAACTCTAATTTAATGTCTTTGTCTTTCTTTATGGAGAGTGTTGGTGTCTGGCTGAAAGCCTGTTGAGAAAAGGTGACTGGGGAATTTATGACAACTTATTATTGTCCATTTGCACTTCTGCTTTCACCAGTGGTGGCCAAAAAGAGCTAAAAGCCACAGCTGCAGTCCCAACATCCCTGAGTTGCTGTTAATGTCGGCTTAAGTGTCCAGGTAATTCTGGAGCAGAAGCCTAGACCAAGTTTTGCCCACCTGGTATGTGAATGTGAACTAATAAACCTCTCCAGGGAGAGTGTAACTCCATGGAGAATCCCAGGATCAATTTAGGTTGGGAAAAAACCTCTTGAAATCATTGAGTCTAGCCCATGACCCAAACCCAGCACACCCAGACCATGGCACTGAGTGCCACATCCAGGCTTTCCTTGGACACCTCCAGGGATGGTGACTTCCCCAGCTCCCAGGCAGACCCTTCCAAAGGACATTGATCAAAAACTGATTGTCTCCTGCCCAGGTTTGGCTGGATGTGGCTCCCCCTACACTCCACAGACACCCCACTACAGAGCGGGCAAATGTTTGGTCACGGGTCCTGCCCAAAACTCTCCTAAACCCATGGATGTCATGAAAACCCTCCAGCCAAAATAAATAGAGCCACCAAGGACTTTCCCAATACAGAAACCATGAAGTTTGTGTCACTTATTTCATCTAACCAGCAGGCACTCATTTTTTTCTTGAGGACATCCCACATCTCCTCATTCTCTCTGCAGAGGAGGGGCCCATTTTATGCTGATTTATGTCTTGGTCTCTGAAAGCAGCTCCAAACCTCTTGTGCCACAGTACGGGAATTGAAAAAACAGAATCTTCCACAGATTAATGAAAGAGTTTGCTGCAGCCTTGGATTGATGTAAAAATATAATGCACAGACATTAAGCAGAAAAATCATAAACTTATGTTTCTATAACTGTAAGTAAGAATGTGCCTTAAGTAAGTGAAAAACTATATTGATAAGATGGTAAGGGTGTGGTTGCATAGAGTAGCTAAAAGTTTAGAAGTTATAATGGAAATGTATGTGTACAGAAGCCTATTAGACAAAAGTATCCACAGTGCAGCAGAAGTAGATAAAAATAATAGGTTAAAAAAAAAATAAACCCTGTGACAACTGTCTATTGAGTTAGAAAGTCAATATATTACCTTGTGACTACTCTTAAACTATGGCTGACAGTTTACTCCTTTAGAATCTCACAGCCTCAGAAACTGATGTTTATCTAAACAATAAGTCCTTCTTAGCCCAAAAATAGTCCCATCCCTTCATTACTAGCGACAACAGTGATACCACAGTATTTTCAGTGCTTTTGAAGGGTGCTGAGGATCATTCAAAACCTCAAAATCAGTATTTTTGGTATTGAATACTTGCAACAAAGAGATGTCCTGGGTGAAAAATGGAAAAAGATGACAGACTGGATGGAGAACAAGAGGTGACACAAACAAGAGATTTGATAATTCCCTTTTTGCCACAACTTTTTTAAGGCTTGAGCCCCTCTCCTAAATTCCAAACAGGGATTGAGGGGAAAAGATTTTTTTTAGGTGCCAAGGGGAACAGAGTTTCTTGAAGGTTGGCAGAGCGCTGACATTTGATCAGCTGCGGGAATGGAAAATTACAGATCTTGACCTGCTCGGGCACATCAGAGGACGTGGCCATCCCAGGGGAGCTGTGACTGCACCTGCCTGCAAAGGGCAGCAGGAGGACAAACGTCACAGAGGGCTGGAGCTCCTGATGCTGCCAGGACAGACAGTGCCCTCTGGTCCTTGGCTGGGGTCACTGGGATGCTCTGCACTCAAGTCAGGAGAGTTTTTCTCTCCTGAGATAAATTCCCCTTCTGTGATGACTTTTTGTTGTGGCCCTTCCTGCCCAACATGTGAATGATAAATGTTATTTAAGTAATTTTTATTAATTTCTTCAATCCTCCTCAGCTGTTTTATCATAAATTGGGTGTTGACCTGGCTTCATGCTCAGTTTGGAGAACCCAAACTGTCTCTCCTTTTTCAAATATCAATGGTAGGGCTCTTCCAATGCTTTCAGCAATTTTTTTTTGGAGAGGAAAACTCCCTTGTTATGTTTAGGAGTGTCTCATTCCTGAAAAACCATCACAAAAAATCTCTCAGTGTAGCATCTCTATCCATATTCATCACAGATAATCTTTATTTTTGCCTCTGAAATCACACCACATATCCACAGCTTGGTATAGCTTTAGATTTATGCAATTACTGCATGTGGCCATCGATTTAAATGACCCTCTGGCCTGTTCCTTCTTGCTCATGCTCTGATCTGGGCTTTTCCCTGTGATTCCCCTTTCCTGATGGTGAAAACAAAAGATCTGTGATAACAATCCCAGGAAGACAGAAACCAGCTGCTCTCTTCCTCCTAAGCCTCCTCCCCATGGCTGAGCTGAAGGAACAATCAGTGGATTGCCTTCAGTTTGAGGAGGCTGAAACAGAACATCAGTGGGATTGGAAGGGTTAAGGGATATTGGGATAATTTGCACTGTTAATTTCCTTTTCTGCAGAGGGAAATACAATTTTGACTAAAGGAGAAGCACCTGGGTGATGCTCAGGAGTAGTGAAATGAATCAGGAGTCAGAATAGGAATTTAAAATGAACCCAGTGCAGCAAGAACTGCAGCTTTGGTGAAAAAATTATCCTAGAGAATGCCATGGATAAAGTTTGGTGGAAAGCAGCAGCCCAAGGTGGAGGAAGAGAAGGGAAAGAGGAGCAAGGACTGGAAGCTCCATTTGTAACTTGAACTGGGGAGGGAAAGAGGAGATACCATTGCCTTTTCTTGTTATTTGAGGAAAGAACAAGAAATCTCTGCCTTGCCATGTCTGTGAGGAAGCTGAGATATCTGATTAGATTATCTGATATCCCACGTGCACCTTGATCTCAGCCAAAGCCTGAGAACAGGACACACCAGCACCTGCCCATCCCTATAGTGGGGCACCAGAGACACCAAAACATGAACAAAGTTCCCACAGGAGCTCTTAGAAACCAGGTTTCCTTAGAAAACCCCTACAAGCTGCTAAACCTCAATGCACCACATTAAAGAGCAAGAGGAGGGTTCCTGTGGCGCATGGAGCAAACCCTCAGTGGATCCTCCAGAGCTGCATAATGCCAACTATGGGGAAGTCTGTGAGTTTTAACCTTTGAATGTATTTTCTCTTTTAGAACTAAGGAAAGTAGAAAATTCCTTGGTAAGTCTTTGTCACTTGATCCCAAAAACACCCCTTTGAGCTCCTCACATTTCCTGCCTGGAGTATTCAGCAAGAAGTTGGTTAAATCCTGAAAAGGAACAAAAATTTGCCTCAAACAAGAGCCACAGATTCTGAAACTTTGTGAGCATAACTTCCCTGCTCCCATCTTCAGGCAAGTGAGAAGGGAAAGTGTATGATTAACTTATGAAGTGCTCGCAGAGGCAACATCATTAGTTCCAACAGGCCCTTGTGAAAATGGGAACTGCCAGAACATGAATTTTTAACGTCTGGGCTGCATTAAGATCTTGAACGTGACAGAGACTAAACTTGGAGCCTGAACTCGGAGAGCACTGCTGCTATTTGTGGCAGAAGCCAAGAGATGGGTTTAGAGGGAAAGGAGTGGAGTATTTTTTTTTTCAGGGGCTCTTGTGGCTGGGGAAGTTCCAGTCAGTCCAAATTAGATCAGTTTCAAGGTGTCTGCCTGTCTCCACCAAGAAAATGCTGTTTCTGCCTTTAAACTCTTCCCTTCCATCCATCACTGCACTCACCTTCCCTCCTGGTGGTCTCTCCTCACCATTCTCTTGTGATTCTTCCTTTTCCCAAGATTTCTGATCCCGTCTCTGCACTGCTTTGCTCACCACTCCCTCCCTGCCACCCCCAGGAGGAAAACTCCTCTGATGTGGAACCAGGAGCTGGCACTGGAGGAAAACAGCACCGAGCAACCCCAGGGATGTGGGAGATGGCCAGCTAGAGGCTGCCATGGCAACAGCTGGATCTCCTTCATCCCTCTCACCCTGCTTCCCTGCTGATTACATTAAAACAACAGAAAAAATAACAGTTGCTGGGAATCAAAGAACCCTTCCTCCACAAAATCACCTGGCCTGCTTCCATGTTTCCCAGTGCAAATCCCCGGCATCCTCGTTGCAGGTGTAACAATCTCGTGACTCTTGCTTGTAGATGATGAGGAAAAAAGGAGTTGGTTTGCTTGCCCTTGATGGGAAGACCTTTCTCTGCACTTCTCTTGTGGTCTTTGAGCTCAGTGACAAAGCTGTGGTCAAAAAATATCTTTGGAGGTGAATATGACTTTCTGGGGGCTGTTGCTGTTGTTCCATGAGAGGATTTGGGGTTTGGAGCCAGAAAAGGTTTTGGTGGTGCTGCTCCCCCTGTGACAGCTCTGAGGAGAAGCAAGCCCAGCTCTTTGTCAGAGGTCATTGCATCAACCCTCAGCACCCTTCCTGTGCCCACAGACATGTTCAAATCCACCTGGCATCACCCAGCACAGGTAAAATGTTGGCTGACTGTGTGACTCAAACACAGCAGGAATTTGATTGTTGTGCATATTTCAGGGGGCTGAGCCTTCATTTCTTCTCTTTTGGGTTTGTCTTTTTTATAAAAGAGATGACTGATGTGCTTTTTCCTCCTTCCCTCCTTTTGGCTCTTTGCATTGGGAAACGTCAAAATTGCATGGAACATGGGGTGGAGAAGAAATTCCCCTGAATGAACAGGAAATTCACTGCAGTTGCAAATTGATATTTAATGTTGCATCACTGAAGAGTGGCCGTCTGGGGATGCTTGGGCTGCCATATCACAAACTCTTTTATTCCCAGCATTCCCTGCCTGACACTCTTCTTTCAGGGCTGGAAAATGCTTCCAGGTCCTGTTCAGTGCCAAAACCAGTGAGCTGGGAGCATCATAGTCCTTGGACTCTCCAATCCCAAGTCCCACCTCTGACAGTGGCCACAATTGGTCCCTTTGTGGACAAACAGCACATCCCACCCCAACCTCCAAAAGTTCTATGCTGAATTTAAGCCCTGAAGGATGGATATCCCTTTCCTGAGCCCGTCAGCAGTGAGAGAAACAAATTCTTTCATTCTTTCTTATGTCTCCAAGCACACTCCACACTTAAAATATCCCCAGGGACTTCCCTTCAGGCTGGAGGCCTTGAGTTGTCAGAGTAGGTCAGGTTTGGGAAGACTTGAAGCCTGATTTCTGAATGAAGCAGCATCTGAGGGATAACTCAGCAGCTGCAGCAGCAGAATGGCTCTGTCCTAGTCAATGAACCTCCAGCCATGGATCTCATCTGGGAATATAACCATGGACAGTCAGGCTTGTGATGCAGACAAAAAAAAGCCCTCCTAGTACCAAGATGCCCTGGTTCTCCTGGAGTCCCAGCCTGAACAAGTTTTCAAGTGAATTCTAAAGAGCTGTTTGGTGCTTTAATTGCTAATAGAGCAGATTCTTTCTTGGGGAGAGGGAGGTTTGGCACTTGCTGGTGTTCATTGAGGGAAGCAAGGAGTGGTAGACACACACAGAGGAGGATGCAGCGAATTTGGGGCAAAGAAGCTGAATTCCAGCTCTGTCTTGAGGGTATCAGACTGCTGAGCTCTCATATCCTCACTTAGCTTCACGCTGTTTGTTTTCCTGCCCCCCACCCCCCTTCTCCTCAACAATTAACTTTGCAATTAGACTTAATTATATTCAGCAGCTACTGAATGTGTCCTGTGCCCCTGTTGCTGCCGGTGGGGAGAGGCAGCAGCGGGGGTGAAAGCTGCACAGTCAGCTCAGCAGTGATTCACACATCCTCTGCACGGCTCAGAACAGGGAGCTCTCCTAAAGACTTGGTCCTGTGACTTCCTCACCCTCCTTCTCCCACTGAATTTCACCTTCTTGTCTCATCTCAAGCATCAAGGCAAGGCTTTTAAATGCCAGGGAAATCTGGAAGGGTCCCTTGAGGGGTGCTTTTTTATCCCATCATAGGGGGCAAGTCTCACAACCAGGAGGGTGCTTTTGAAATGCATCATAAACCCAAGGCAGAATCTTTGTTGGTGGAACATGGTGTCTGTCCTCTCTTGGTCTCTAGGGCACACAGAGATCACCCTGGAGCTGGCAGGCCTCAAAGCCAAGTTTTGTAAAAGCTCTTTTGCTGCCAAATATATCTTGTGGTGTTATTTGACTTCAAAGGGTCCAGAAATCCAACACCCAGTGATGCCCTTGGGGTGTCAGAGGTGGAACTGGGGGTGATGGAGATGGGAGGCTGAGCATGAAGCAGCCAAAACCAACCCAAATTTATCCTGGGGTGCTCCCACAGTGTGGGCAGCAGGTGAGGGGGGAAATCTACCCCTCTGCCCTGCTCAGGTGAGACCCCACCTGCAGAGCTGCTCCAGCCCTGGGGTCAGCACAGGGAGGACATGGAGCTGCTGGAGAGAGTCCAGAGGAGGCACCAGGATGAGCAGAGTGTTGGAGCGGCTCTTCTGTGAGGAAAGGCTGAGAAAATTTGGATTGTTTATCCTGGAATGGCTTCAAAAGAGAGTGGGTTTAGACTGGATATTAGGACAAAATTCTTGACTGTGAGGGTGATGAGGTCCTGGCACAGGTTGCCCAGAGAAGCTGCGGCTGCTCCATCCCTGGAAGTGTCCAAAACCAGACTGGATGGAGATTGGAGCAGCCTGAGACAGTGGAAGGTGTCCCTGCCCATGGCAGGGGGTTGGAACAAGATATTTCAAAGGAACCTTCCAGACCAAACCATTCTTTGACTCTTTGATCTGTGGTACCAGTGCCCTTCCTCTGCTCTCTGGGTAAATAATAATTAGTAAAGAGTGTGCACAGTGAGCTTTTTTACAACATGGAGTTTCATGGCATGTATCAGTAGCTAACAGCTCCTTCATCAGTCTCTTAACAAGTTATCTATTAATTAATTCATTCATATGACTGTTAGATTACTCTCAGTCCCTTTTGGGAGATATGTAGCAGTTTTTCTTCAGGGAGGATGTGGTGAGAAGTAGTATTTCCAACCTGATGATGCAAAGTGGGAATTGCTTCACATCTTGGGAAGAAACATTTCAGTTCGGAACAGCTCTGTGTGGAAGATGCTGGAAAGGGCCAGTGGTTTGTAAAATCTGGGTACAGAAAAGCTCTGAAACAGATGTTCTAGGTCTTGGTGAAAATTGGATTTTGTTGATAGGAAGTTTTTATTGCTGGTGAATTAAATATCAGTAATTCTTGATCTTAGATCCTCCTAAATCCCCAAAATTTGGGTGTTGGACTAAATGACATTTAAATGTTCCTATAGAATCCTAGAATGGTTTGGGTAGGAAGGGACCTTGAAGCTCATCCTGTTCCAGCCCCCCTGCCATGGCCTGGACACCTTCCACTATCCCAGGCTGCTCCAAGCCCCATCCAACCTGGCCTTGGACACTTCCAGGGATGAAATAATTCCAAGATAATGATTGCCATTGAATAAGAGGAAGGAGCTTTGCTATGAACATCAATCTGCTTCAGATCAGGTTTGCAATCTGCTTTGCTTTCCTTGTTACCTCCTGATTTTACAGGAAAGTGAAGTTATTTCTCTGATTTTCTGGCTCAGAACCTTCATTCCTGGAGGACTGATCCTTTTATGGCCAAAAGACAAGTAGAACTCCCTGCAGAAAGGCAGAGACCTCCTCTTCTCCCAGGAAATTTTCTCCTAAGGAAATTTTCTCCTAAGGACAAGGATGGGAGGTGGAGCAACATCTGAAACTGAAGCAGCAGCCCTTAAGTGCCTGGTCTGTGAATAGAGAGCTTCATTATCTCGGGCTGCCAATGTAAATTAATTTTTAATGCATAATACCTCCCTCATCTCTTTTTTCTAGCTGGAACTTAACTAAACAATGCATCTCTCAAGATAAAGAGAGAGAAATCCCGGCCGTTGGGTCAATTTGCTGGGAGTAGAAACATCAGTCAGACACAGAACATTGACCAAGCTCTTCCTCAGGTGCTTCAGTGGGGGAACCTTGGGGGAAAGCTGAATCCCTCCATCTGCTCGGTGAGAAATCGTGCTGAGAGAGCTGAGGAGCCTGGCTCTTCCCAAAGAAACAGTCCCTCTGTGCTTCCAATTAGGCATTCCATGTCCTGCTTTGTCAGAAAGGTATGGGATTGATGAAGAACACAGAAATACACAGCCTGTTGCTCCCACCTTATCCCCTACTGAGAATGAAAACTTTCTTGCTGAAAATTTTCTTTTTTTTTCTTTTTCTGATCTTATTTATTTATTTATTCCCGTGCTTAGGAATTAAAACCTAGTGTCTGGCAAAAAAAGGAAAAAAAAAAAAAAAGAAAAGAGAGAAATACCCAAAATACAACCACCCCACATTACCAGAGGAAGAGAAAGGCTGCAATTGCCATAAATAACACAGTGGGTCATGAATAATTCAAACCAGAATATGGTTGTTATTGTAAGGAGTTATCACAGCTAATTATAGTCCATTGCCATCGTTCCCTCCAAAGCTCTGGCATTGATCGCTGCAGGACATGCCAAATATTTCACTAAAACAAAATATTGTGCTCCATGCTTCCCCGTTGATCAGCAGGCCTTTCACTAAGAGAGTTTGTTGTTCTTCAGTGGCTTTTGCCCTTGGGTCATGGTTGGAAAGAAATTAAGAAAACCTTTCGCTTAACCAAATCGTTCATCTCCATCAGTCAATTGGTCCCTGCAGACCCTTCCCAATGTTGTTCCAACTCCCTGGGCACAGGAAAAGCTCAGGCTTCCACTATTCTGAGAAAACAGGGACTAAATTTCTACAATTTTTCTTTTTTTTTTTTTTTTTTTTTTTAATTCTGATGGCTTTTTAATATTCTAATTACGATTTTTAAAGAATCTGTTTCTATTCTCTTCAGAAAAGACTTGCATCCTGCAATGGGATGAGGATTTATGCACCTTGTAAAATAGTATCTGTAAGGACATGTGGCTTCCCAGTTGGGTTCCCTTTGAGATATCCCAGTGATCTGCAAAATTTCTGGGTTTGTACAAGACTTGACTGGTTTTAGACTATTGGCAAACAGCAGATGTTGACTAGACATGAGCTTGGAACTGGAGATGTTTAAGGATTGAGCTCCAGAAAATCAGAATATGCCAGAGAGCTGTCTGTAAAAGAGATTTTAATGAGAATATTAATCATGAAATGCAACAAAGGAAGTACAATAATGTAATAGGAATAGTTCAGGAGAGAAATGCAAAGGCAGTATCATTTCTATAAAATTGACAGACAGGGAGGAAAATTACTGATATCTTTAGAAGTCTGAAGAGACTAAGGAAGGATAACAGATGGCCAGCCTGGTAGGAGGAAATCTTTCCCAAGCTTCAGATATTAAGTTGCAAGGAAATGAGGGTCTTATTTTACCTGCAAGTGGGAACTTCAGCACCAGCAGGAGTCCAGTGCCAGCAAAACGCTGCTCCAGGGGAGAAATCGCCCCTTGTCCAACCTCTGACACAAGATTTACAGTCTGTTGTATCACTGCAAATAGTTGTTGTCCTTGGCCAGGCTAAATCTAACTCCCAGCCCATTCTGAAATATGAATCAATCTGATGTTGCTGTGTGGTAGAGGTGGTAGGTTTTTTTTTCTTTCCATACTCACCCATATCTTTAATTTCTATTCCCCTGCCATCTCTCTTTTGGCCTAGCGTTGGCTAAAGGCGTGAATCTGTAAAGCATAAAATTTACGTTAAAAAATTCCTAAAATCTGCTGACAAGTCTTTAAAAATCCATTGTAATTATTGTTGTTATTATGCAACAATTTTATTAATGCATTTCCTATGAGATTATAAGGTAAAGTGAAGAGCTTTCCATGCCTGCACATCACAGGTTATGAGTTTGGTCCATCATTTTGACTCAGATCCCTCTGTGAGGTCTAACAAGGGGCAGAGAGTTTGGGGGTCTGTTCCAAACTCCTCAGAGCTACAGAAAAGCCCTTGGTGCACCTGCACTGCTCCTCAGAGCTGGCACTGAACCATAAATGTGGTGTGCTCCACTTTTCACCTTCTTCCACTCTTTTGGGCATTCATTTGAGCACTGGAAGGAGACCTCCAGGTGATTTCCTGATGTTTGTGCTGCACATGGGGCACCACAGGTACCTGAAATTGCCTGAATTGGTTGAGCTTCCAAGGTGACAGGCAGGGAAGTGCATTCTTGAAGGCAAGCAGGAGCCATCCTTATCTGCAGGAACAGAAGCAGCCTCTTTCCTTCCCCGACAACTCATCGAGCCCTCGCTTGCATTATTTGGGAGGTGGGGTGTATATGAGATAAATGAATCCCATTAGATTCCTTCCAGATTTTTAAGACCAATTATTTCACACCAAGACCCCTGTTTATTTCATAGTTATACTCCTGGTTTTGGAATAATAAGGAAATAACCTCCAAAATGTTTTACAGAAAAGATAATCAGAACAGTGCATGGCTTTTTTTTTCTCTTGCCTTTTCTTTTCTTTTCTTTTTTTTTTTTTTTTTTTTTTTTTTTTTTTTGCTTTTTTGGGGGGGATAGAGAGAAATCTCTGTATTGCAGGAAGAAGGAGAAACCTGTGCATGCATTTTGCATGAACAGGTTATTTGAGAGCACGACAGCTATAATGAGAGAGAGATCGTCTTGCTTGTGGCTGTGCAGAGTGGAGGTCAGACAGCTCTGAATTAGCAGAGTCATTAATAATCTACTAAAACATAAAGCTGGAAGGGACCTTCTAGGTCACCAAGCCAACCATGTCATATAATCCCGTTTGAGAAGAGGGGGTGACATTGGAGGCTAAGTAGTGGAGAAAATGCTTGTGGAGACAAAAAAGTGCCAGTCACTGACTGAGTGAGGGGTTAACATGGAATAGGGATGAGGGATTTGTAAAGGGGCTTGAGGGAATTACAAACCTGAGTGAGATATCTTGGAAATTGCCAGTATTTTTACAGTAACTTCTGTCTTCCTTGCTGGCTTTGGGGAGGAGAAGCTGGACTCTCCATTAAGTATCTCCTGTTATCAAACTTCAAAACAAAAAGAGATCCTGTGTGGATCTGTGCAAGATTCCAGAAACAGAGAAAAGGGAGATATAACCTGGCTGCTCCTGGTGGCCTCAGATCTTGCTGGAGCAGTTCAGCCCTGCAGAAATTCCCCTTTTTGGGGTTTTCTTTGAGTTGTGAAGGACACATAACTGTGACTGTCCCTCAAGCATGGATGCAGGAGACAGTGCCATGGAGCAGGGAATGGAGGTGGCAGCTTTTATTCCTGGGAATCCCACCTGATTCACCTCTCAGCTTTGCCTGAGCAGAATTTCAATTCCCCTCTCCCTTTGTTCTCATCCATGGAACGTGCTAAGGTAATTACATTTCCGTGTCTCACAGGGATGTTCTGAGGCTTCTCTAATATTTATCAAGTGTTTGAAGATCTTATGGAGGTGGAGTGCGAGTACCATGAGCTCCTAACAGTCTTGATGAAATCCTTCATTGGAGCAACGTAGACAAATTCAAATTGGAGCCACGGCAAACATTTTTAACAGCAAAAAATTAATTAACTGCTACAGCAGTTTCCCAAGGGAAGCGGTTGATTTTCCATTGCTCAAAATGTGTAACTCTGAGCTGCCTGTGGTTTTGAAAGACAGGTCCTAGCTCAGCTTCAAGTTGTTTAGCTCCATGCAGGAACCACTGGATGATGCAGACAATAGATGTGATGGTTCAGCGGACTTACAAAAGTTTCATCATTGTTTTTATTTGCCTTCACTCTTTTTCCCCTTGTTCTACCTGCTGTTATACCAGCAATGCACAATCCTGCTTCTATTTGTACGCAGACCTCAGACATGAAAAAGAGAAGTGTTCTGGGAAACCAGGCTCCTTCACATGCTTATGAAGTTGGAAAGAACACATCAAAACTGGTTTGATTCCATCTTCCACTTCTGCCTCCCTGCAATATCTGTGTGGGATTTTGTACAGATTTCCATCCCAGAGTCACTACTTTGTGTGCAGGGGGCTAGATCTAGAAAAATGGGTTTGGCCATGGATGGCACCCAAGGATTAACAGTTCCAGATGTTTGGGAATGTTTGTCTGTGATGTCCTCGTGCAGGAAGTCAGTGGACCTGGTGAGAAGAGTGTCTTGGTCCCATAAATCACACCTGCCACCACTGCATACACAAGATATTGCCAAAATCCACATGGGATTCTCTCTTCATCTCTGTTAAAGAGCTTAGACTGCCTTGTGATGCCTCAAAACCAAAGAATATTGATGCATAATAAAAACCAATTTTTTTGCCAAAAAAATCAAAATGGTCCTCAAAGATCAAGTGTGATTTGCTGCTTATGTCAAATTTGCAAAGATAAGTTCCACCTGCAAAATTCTGCTTTCAAGAGAGGCATCCAAATAACCAAGTGGTGGTCAGTGCCTTCCAGTGGGATAGGTGAAGTTTTAGTGGAGGAAGGACATTGTGGAAACAACAGATGAGTTGTCCTTATAAATATTTTAAAGGTAGTTATAAATGAACTATGATGAAACAGAGTTCAGAGGTGACCTTTGTGCCAGAAAGTGAGGGAAGAAAAGCAGTTCATCAAAAATATCACATCTGAAAAATTAATTTGACGGTGCTGATGGAGTGACTGCTCTTGTAAATACAATTTTGTCGATTTTCAAAGAACCATTTGGTTTCCAGACACACAATTCAAGCCTGCGCCAACTGGCAGCTTTGGTGTTTAAAAATGGATTGCGTCGAGACAAGGTAATACCCAGAGGCAAATGTGCTGTTATGAAAGAGCTGTACAGGTTTATATTGGAGTCAAAAAAGGGTTTTGTGACTCTCAGGAGGCAGGGAAAGGGCAATCTCAGATCTCATCAACACCCTGAGAGGCTGCAAAAGTCAACTTCTGTCTTATGGCTGCATGGGCTGGCTTTCAAAATGCATGAGCTTGGGGCATGGGACCTCACGTCCTTATTTCCATCATGTTCAGGCTGGATGGAGCTTGGAGCAACCTGTTCTAGTGGAAGGTGTCCCTGCTCATGGCAGGGGGTTTGGAACTGGATGAGCTTTAAGGATTTTTCCAACCCAAACCATTCTGTGATTCTATGATCTATATTATGGGGGTGCTCAAACGATTTTGTTTAATTTAACCTGGGATCATTTCTAGCTGAAGAGATTTCCCAACCAAACATGTACCAAATAAAGATGTTTTAAAGACGTTTTGTGCTCCTTGCTGCTGGGCAGCACAGAGAACAGAGGACCCCCGAGGCCTCACTCCATTTCAAAGCCAGGAGGCAGCAGAATGATCTGCAATCTGTGTGGAGAAAAGCAGGGAGCTGCACTCAGCAGTTTCTGAAAGTCCCCAACTCAGACTAGGCAGGAGAAGTAGATCCAATCCAATTCAACATTTTCCAATGACAGAGAAGCATCTGCCCCTTCTGAGGTTCGTTATCACAGTTTAGAACACACACCACACACAAAAACATTTTATTTCCATTAATTCCTGTGTGTATTCCATATCACTAGCTATATGCCATGCTTTGTCCATGGAATGTTGATGGGAATGGTGGGTGAAGGGCTTGGTTGGTCAATGTGGCAGCCAGGCTGATAGAGGGCATGGATATAACTTGGTTCCTGGTAGCATCTGTTCAAATCTCACCTATCTTTGGGATCTTCCAGCATGGATACTGCGATTATCCATGTTCTCTCTTTCTTTTTCTATAGGCTTTTCTATTAGAGCCAAAGCCATCTTCATCCCTTCTCTCCTTGGCCTCCTTCCAGCCATCTCCCAGTTCCTCCTTGCACCAAAGATTTCTTGTCTTAAGCAGCAAAAATAATTTGGTTTCATTCATTATTGGTGCCATTTTTAACCTCCATCAATGTCAGGGAAGAAAAAGGGGAGATACTTCATGCTTCACCTGTGTGACAGACAGAACACAGGGGTTGGTCAGCCTGGTCCATGGCTTGGGGGGCTATGAAGAAAGACTCCAGAAATATTTCTTGTTGTGATTTAGAGTAATTTACAATCTCATGATCTTTACCAGATTTTTGTGACAGGTTTTGTCCCCAGTCCCATCTCTTTAAATTTCCCATAGACTCACTTGTTTCCAGGTTTGTACATTTTGATAAACTCAAGGGTTTGGTGACCATTCTTTGTGACTCATGGGGACTAGCTGCCCCCACCCTGCTCTCTGCAACTTCTTCCTCTGGATTTTTTTCTCCTAAAATGGGGAATATCATAATTTTTCATGTATGGCTCTTCCTGAGATGAGTCCCCAGAGCCCAGGACAGATCATTCCACACGGAATTGTTGTGGCAAAGGACACCTCATTTCCATCCCTTCCAGCAAGGAGAAGTTGTGCAGGCTGCAGACTTGATGCTGGGAGATGGGAACCTTGTTAATTAAAGTGTCAGTGACTCAAATCCCCTTAAGGTGAGAGAGAGCTGCATTTTTTATTACCATTGCTGTTAATGATACTGTTGGCTGGTACCTTGTAGAGGCATAATACATTTCACTTACCTTGACAAGGTCTGCCCACTGTTTCCTCTGTGCCTCATATGTGACTTCAAGAGAATCATGAAATAATTCTGGAAATTGAGAGAAAAGGGAGGAAAAGCCACAATGTTTTTATTTTTTCTATCCTCTTAGACTAAAGCCAAAGCCATTTGTCAGGACAGGAGGATGTATCCTCAAGCTGTGCCACGAGAGCTTTAGTTGGACATCAGGAAGAAATTCCTCCTGGAAAGGGTGGTCAGGTATTGGAAGGGGCTGCCCGGGGAGGTGGTGGAGTCACCAACCCTGGAAATGTTCAAGGCACATCTGGATGTGGCATTCACTGCTCTGGGCTGGTTGAAAAGGTGGGGATCAGTCAAATACTGGACTCAATTATCTCAGAGGTCTTTTCCTAAGTCGTGATTCTGTGATTCCTCTCCAAATACTGAACACAATATTTTAAACTCATATCAAGCTCTTAGGAGAGTAGGAATAGCCTAGAGGGAAATGGATCTGGAGCCAAGCAGGGAGAGAGGTAAAGCTGGGAAAATAGAAGGCAACTGCTCCAGGATGGGTTCCAAAAGGGTGATAAGTGTCTTATGACTTGAATGTTCTGCTTAAAAACCTTAATTGGCTCCTGCACAATTGGAAGTATCAACTCCCCTGCCCTATTTCACCCTGTTAACTGTGATGGATGTTGTAAACCTGCCCTTCTCTTTATAGAGGATGGAGAAAAGGACTGTAAAAGGAAGGACTTTTAAAGTGTAATGGAAGGGCTTAAAAGCTGTGGCTAAAACTCTTCCCCATTCCATCAGGTACTTAACAAACACACAGGGCCACACCCATGGTTCATTTAGAGCAACAAGCTCCCTAAAATCCTTGAGCTGATGAGACCTGAACCCTGGTTTGCCCCTGCTGTGCCAAAGACAAGCAATGAACAAAGCGATCAAGGCTTTTTTTAGGGCAGAGCAGGCTCAGACTTTCCCATTCCAGCTTAGTGGCACACGCAGGAGGTGTCACTTCTTCCACAGCTGCTTAAGCACCTGCAGGATCTGGCTGTAGCAGAGCTGCAGGGACTGCAAACTCAGCTCCAAGGTAATGGGCCTTTTCTGGGCCCGAGGTACAAAATATTTCTGTCAGGACAGCGTGGATGAATCAGGCTCCAGTGGCTCTAATTCCACCTGGGAGCAGTTCCCACAAAGGCCAGCCAAGTCATTAACAGTCCATGGCTAATTGCCTGCTGTAAGAATGGCATGAAGCACCTTTGCTTTCAGATGAGCTCAGCTTGAGTCCTGCTGCTGGTTTTGGTGGATTTAGCCGGGATTTATCTCCTCTCTTGGTGCTGTCACTGGTGGCAATCCTGGTCACAGGATGGACCAGGGAATGCTCTGCTTCAAAACCTGGTTTTTGCTATGGTGAGGAAGGTGTGGCATGAGAGGCACGAAAAGTGCCCTGGCAGCCTTTGCACGTGCTTGCTGTCACAGATTCACACGTGCAAGGATCCCGTGAGCATCTTCTGGGGGATGACACTGCCTTGGGCTGTGCCAAATCGTGACTCAGCAGGTTGTAGTAGCACATTTAATTATTGTGAGAGGGGAGGAATCAGCCCCCAGCTGCTGAGAGGAGCCTGAGGAGCAGAGAGATGCTGGAAGCAAAAGGTCGAGCAGGAGAAGGACCCTAGGATTGTGTCAGGGAGCAAGAGGGAGTTTCTTCCAGGAGTGAAAACAATTTCAGCATTATCTAAGAGGATTTCTGCACTGGCACAGCACAGAGCTGTAAGGAAACCTGGGTAAGTCCTTTCTATATCGTGTCACACTTTGGAAGCGTCTTAGACACATGAGCATGGCCTAGCTAAGGAGAAATAAATGGATTAATTATTCTGGACTTCAAGAATTCCCTGCTAGGACTGTGTGCATGGATGCATCAGGTGTCCAAGGCCAGGTTGGATGGGGCTTGGAGCAACCTGGGCTGGTGGAAGGTGTCCCCTGCCCATGCGACACACACTGGGTGATCTTGAAGGTCCCTTCAACCCAAACCATTCCATGGCACCTTGTGCTGAATTTTAGTGGGGTTATTATCAGCTCTGGTAATTAGGGGGAAAAGCATGCAGCTGATATTTAGGGCATTTGCCAGTGAAAAGCTCTGCAAAATTGTAACTTTTTGCCCAAAGGGAGAGAAAGAGGTAATTTTGTCAAAATCCTAAATATCTCTGGTCTCGTATAAATATTTGATCACGTTTTTTAAAAACCTCCATCAGATATCAAATTATTCTGGTTTCTTAATCTCTTATTAACCTCTTCCATGCTAGACATGTGCATGGGAAATTAATAGTGTCAATTCAGTGGCCCACACTTGTGCAAACTGCTGCAGTGTGAATAAATAATAACAAACACAGTGAATATTTCATTGGCAGGGAAAACAGGTTCTGGGAGGGAGGAGAGTTAATGTGCACTGGTTTTTACCATCACACAGGAGTGTTTCTGACAGCAGGACTGTCACACACTGCCCAAGAAGGAGCAGGAGCAGCAATCTGTGGATGCTCTGGCTGATATCAAGAACCAGCGTGGCATCCAAATGGCTCTTCTTGCCTTTGTGGCATTGAAAAAAATAATTATGTTCACCAAGGAAAAAAAATAAGTGAATGAGTGAAAATAACTTATAAATATATTGAAATCCCAATCTCTCAGTAGCGAAAAAACAAATTTTATTGGATCATTACCTGAGATGTGCTACTCACTAAGGACTCACATTTCAGTGGGAACAGTCAAAACACTGAAAAAAGAATATTTAACAGTCTTCCCTGACCTGGAATGAGTAGTGGAACTAAGTTTTTGCTACAAATCTTGTCCTTTCAGTGTTCTCTGATTGATAAGCATGATATGGTCTGACATGTACAGCATCAACATGAGTGTCTTGACTAAAAGTTTGTCCAAAAATGTCTTGAGCTATCCTGAGAGGAGGAAGAGGCAGCCTGCAGTGGATGCAATGCTCCTGGGCTCAGTGACAGAGTAACAGAGCCTGTTTGCCTGCCCCTGAATCACAGCTTGCTTTGGGAGAGATGCTCATGCCCTGCAGCAGCAGCAGAGGAACTTCTGTAGAAAACCACTGCTGTTTTTGGACTGCAGCCTCATCTTCCTGCTGGACAGTTCCTCTCCTGGCCTTTCAAATCCCTGTCTGTCCCCTCTGTCCCTGTGGGGTGTTTTTTGATGGATGCCACTGACACATCCATGGATGTGGTCTTCCCTCTGAGCTGATGGGTGACAGTTCTTAGGGTCTGGGTTGCACCCAGAGTACTTTGCTCAGGAGGCTGTCAGGTTGGTGTGAGCTGTCAGACAAATGACAGAGCTCTCTGTGTAATGATCCTGACAGCGTTTCCCCAGCTGTCACTGCTGAGATGAGCCCAGGACACACAAAGCAATCGAATCCCTTGTCTGCGCCATGTAAGTAAACACCCTCAGCTGTTTCCCCCCTGCACCACAAGAACTGAATTAGACCTTTGCACTCCCTGAATTGAAAAGAGAAGCGAAGAAGAGTGAGGTCCAGGATCAACCATCTGGAAAGAGGAACAAGAGGCCAGAGCATCACAATAGTTCTGACTTGTACAAATTGCTGCTTTATACCTGATACTTTCCTTTTCTGCCCAAGACACCCTTAAGGGGTGAAATGCCTTATGTGTCTACTGCAGGGCTTTGTTGGAGAAGAATCCTGCTCCATCCCCAGCCTCCTGAATGACTCAATAATTACTTTAACTGATTCAAGGCTCCTCCTCAACCTCCAACCGCCCCCCTCGCCACCATTCAACTTTAACACAAGACCACACTGTTTCTCAGTTTCCAGTGTGCCCAAAGCTATTCAGGCCACTTGTTCCTCTCTGAATGGAGCTGACAGAGCTGCTTTTGTGCAGAGGCAATTTTGGATTTAATTGGAGACCTGCTGGGGGGCAGGGCTGGGGGGTGGGGGAGGGAATGGGGTCACTGGGTCAGTGTTTTGGAAAGATCAACTCAAAAGAGAGTCCAAGAGGGAAAAGAAATGAGCGTGGATTGGATGTTTGGGAAGAGGTTTTGCATGGGCTGTGTGTGTAAGGGCAGTGCTCCCTGCTTCCAGAAATGACCATGGTACCTATTTGGGATCAGAAAGCAAACAGGGTCAGGCCTGGGGCAGATGGCCTTAAAAGGCATTTTGAATCTAGAATGACAGATCCCAGGGTCCTTTCTGCAAGGATCACAGGCTAATTCAGGCTGTGGTGAAGGAGTCTTGATGTCGGAAAGGTCACTTGCTGCAGTCAGTCCCCTTAGGTCAGGCATTCATCATCCACATTAAAGGAGCTTTGCTAAATTCCCTTCTCCAGTTCTGCTCCCTCCCTGGAGATAAGTTCAGCTTCTGCCCTGTCTTTACCACTTATGGGGCACTTATGGGTTCGTGCCAGAGCTGTGAATGCACCACAATAAGAAAAGAAGCTTTTTTCTAGTGAGGCACATGTAAGTCACACCATGCTTTGAACCAGCACAGTCCTGCTGTGTAAGGGGACCACAGGTCATAATGCACAGGAAAAATGGAGCTCAATGAGCCAGCACAAAAGCACTGTGACTCTTCTACTTCACTGCTCAGCTTCTTTTTGGATGTCTCCTCTTTCCCACCTGATCAAAAAAAAAATATAAATTAAACTGGAAGGAATGGTATTGATTGTGCTGCAGAAAAGCCAATATAATCCTGGCAGAGAAACTAGACCACGACCCAACAGAGACTCAGTAAGCTACTTATGCAAAACTAAATCCTTTTTTTTGGTCTCAAAAGGCAGGTGAACATGATGATATAAAATAGGTGAGACTGCTGTCATTAGCTTGAAAAATTCTGACCATCCCCTGTTCACAGCACACTGAGGTCACCATCCCTCAGTTGTTACCAGTTCTGGTCCCTACTTCTCCACCAGTTATGGGTCTCAATTTGCTGACCTAACTTTATGTTTAAAATGCCTGGGAGCATCCACGAAAAGTGGGACCACCTCCTCTTCATGTTTAAAATGCCTGGGAGCACCCAGGAGAAGTGGGACCACCTCCTCTTGAGCTGCTCCAGGTTGGTGACAAGCGTGGAGCTGACAATGGCCTTGTACAGCTCCATTGTACAGGAGACAGACACCTACTGGGAGCGTGTGCTGGGGGGGTGATGCATAATTTAGGAGCAAAACCAGCAATCCTGCTATTATCCTGATGATGCTCCTCAAACTCTGACATCTCCTGCTCCCAGGAGGAGCAGGCTGGCACTGCTGACAGGGGGCTGACCAAGAGGAGCTCCTGGTTTTTGTGGGTGTGTGGCAGGGTGGCCTCAATGCAGTGAACAGAGAATGAAAAGCTATTTAGTCGAGCTTCCCACACCCCTGGGAATTATCTTTCCAGGCAGCATCACAACTTTCCTCTGCTTCTTTCCCTTGCAAGCCTCTGGCTGCACATCCCTCTGGGATGCCTCTGCTGCCGTTTCACATCATCCCCATGGACCTCAGATCCAGATTTCCTCTAGGGAAGCTGGGAGAGGTGTTTAAAGGTGTCAGTGACCTGTTGAGTTACATTTTCATCAGCAGCTCACCAGCCTGGCTCTGGCAGCATTAGTCAGACTGGAGTAACACAGAGCAGCCTTTGCTCTATTCCCACCTCCTACTTGAAAACAAACAAGGCTGACATTTATTAGGCTTTAGAAAGCCTGGGTTTAGCATCAGATCTGCTCCCAGATTCCTACTGTTCTCCTCTCCCTGACAGCTACTTCTTCTCAAACTGCTTGTTTCTAGGATGGCAGCAGATAGGGATTGGTGACCTTCCCACACAGGAGATTGTTTGGAAGAGATAAAAAACATCTTATCTTCCCAGAGATTGCCCAGAGAAGCTGTGGATGCTCCATTCCTGGAAGTCTTCAAGGCCAGATGGATGGATGGAACTCTGAGCCACCTGGCGTGGTGGAAGGTGTCCCTGCCCATGGCAGGGGGTTTAAATGAGATGATCTTTGAGGTCCCTTTCCAACCCAAATCACCAACTCTGTGATTCTGCCCCCTCTCAGCTTAAGGCAAAACACCAGGCTGCCTCTCAGTACATTTCTGTCCCCAGGGAGGTTAAGGTTTCTGCCCAGACCCAGGATGCTGCAGTATTTCAAGCACCACTCCATAATGTTGGTTGCAGGAAAACAGGAGTGACCTGTGTCAGGCCAGTCTCTGTCAGAATCTTTACTGGATATCAACTTTGAAACACTATTCTGGGCTGTAATTGAAAATACAATGACAGAATCCTGGAATTGTTTGTGTTGGAAGGGACCTTCAAGATCATCCTGTTCACCCCCCTGCCATGGGCAGGGACATCCTCCATAAGACCAGGTTGCTCAGAGCTCCATCCAGCCTGGCCTTGAACAGCTCCAGGCATGGGGGTGTTGTTGTGGAACATCTCTGGGCACCCTGCACACAAGGATGGCCGTAGGAAGGACTTTCTGGACCAAAGATGGATGTCTGGAAATTCCTGCTAATCCAGGAATTAGCTGATAGTTGTGAGACCTCATGCTGCTTGAGGATGATGGTGCTGATAATTTGTAGCCAGGTACAGCCACATCACAGGTAATGAATGAATGAATAATTCAAAGGGCCTGGTCAAGGTGGGCAGAGGAGAACAAGGAAATCTGCTCTCCTCCATCCCCAGACCCAGGCAACAGAGCAATCCCAGGGAAAAATGATTCTGGCCTCTTTGTAAGGCACACCATGACACAGATCAGCACCTCAGAGGAGGGTCAGCATCCAGCATAGCTTGCTCTGGAAAATGTCCTGCCATGCCATGGCTCCTGCTTGGCATCATGAGGGGATGATGCCGCTTCCCATCAGCCTGTGGATCAGCACTGGTCCCAGTTCCTGGGATGGGAGGGTGTGGGGACACTCAGGGAGCAGCTGCTGCCAGCTGGGCTTTCTACGCTCCGCAAAAATCTGTGTTTGACCAATGCTGCCCATACTTGCAAAGATCCTATATCCAATGGCCTCGGATGAGGAGCAAGGGAAGAAGGATAGGATAGCATTCCTTTCTCCAGAATCTTCTCACCCATACTCTCATAAACAAATCAGGCTTTGCTGAGTGTCTTCAGGAGAATGAGAAGCAGCCATGCTGATCCAGATTCTATATTACAGGATCAATTATATATTGAACCTCCTAAAATGGTTTTGTTTAAAGGGAAACCATTCTGCTGTTAATAAATCCAAGGAGCACCTGGATTTTCAAGGCTAGGATGTATCACCAGTGTATCTATCTCTACCAAGACTAGAGAGTGTCAGAGAAAGTATAATTAATGCACCTTTAGCCCTGTGAAGGTGTTTGCTGCTCTATTTATACCTCCTCAACATGAGTCTGGGTACACCAAAGCACGACCCCATCATCTCCAGTAATATTCTCTCACTTAGTTGCAGAGCTCTAATGTCCAGGCATAAGTATGAACAATCACCACAGCTACAATTGCTGTTTCCCAGCACTGCTCCATCAGTATTTAATCTGCTGCTTTATAGAGCACTGTAGGAGATCCCCAGAAAGGAAAACAGCTGCAGCCAAATTCTGCTCCAAAAAGTATTTTCAATTGAGAGGCCTATTAATCCAGGCAATAGGCATTAAATGACGTAACAGTGGAGCTGGAGGGCTGATATGCCCTTCTACCCAGGGCAGCAAAAATTTCTTTTTATGCCTGGGAGAGCTGCTGTAAAAGAGAGCCCTACAGGAGTCTGAGAAATTTGTTCCAGGGTTTTTATTTTCCCTTTTTTGAAGCAGCAGCTGTTGCCTTTATCTTTTTCCCTAAACCAATATAATGCATTTATATGTCTGTATAAATGTATTTTTATAAATATATATGTATATATTTGCATATAATACATATTCATTCATGCATTTATATATGTAGCTATATTTATGGATGCATTTATATGTACATATATTTATATTACAATGTATTTAAGTTCTCTGGTTGTTGCAGTAATTAGCTAAGTAGCTACAGATGCATGGTGAGATTCTTGGGGCTGTTCAGAGCCAGAAGTCAGACTTGGATGATTCTTGTGGGTCCCTTTCAGCTCAGGATGTTCTGCAATTCTGTGATTCCATGAGATGCCAGTGAGGTGAATGTTTCCAGCTCAAAAGGAGCCTGGAGATGTATTCCCTGTTTCCCCTGTATTCCCAGACATTTCCATTCAGATTCTTTCCTTCTCTGAGCTTGCAAAGAGAGACTAATCCTCCAAAGAAGGGTTGATTTAATCAGCAAGAAACTACAACTTACTTTTAGGAAAAAGTTATTCCATGTTTCTGCCTGAAGTCCAAGTCTGCAACATGGACAAAACATCTCTGAGTCCTTTCATGAAGAGGTGGTGGACACTCATTTGTGACTTGCAAGGGCTCCTTCAGAGCTGAGATTGCCAGGTAGGAGATGTTCACTCTTCTCCCAAAGAACAGCAGCCAGTGATGTTTAAACACCAGGGAAAGGCAGGTCCTGCTTGATCCTGAGTCCATCCTGCAGGAATTGCCCTGTTGTGAGAACACCTCATGGCCAGGTTAGTGTGAGTACTGCCAGAACTGTGAAAATCATTCTAATTCTAGAATTATTCTGGAATCTAATTCTGGTTTATTCTAGTTCTACTATGTCTTAATTATTCTAGAATCTAATTCTAGAATCTAATTCTTCTCTGACCAAATCCCTGTCATTTTCTAAGCTACATCATCATAAATCCCTCTATGCTGGGTTTTTCTTTTCGCACCTCTTACTTCCCAGCAAGAGAAACCTGAGATGAGATGTTTGGTATCCCCCACAATGATTAAATTTAGAACCCCACTGGGCATGTCATGTCCTATTTTTTTCTGCTTTTTTTTCTTCTTCTGCCATGTTTGAGAGGCTGAGTAGGTGAGTTGGGAGGATATCAGTGTTTAGGGGTAATATCAGGAAGCCAACCAGGACATTTTTCCACCTTGGTGTGTTGGCAGGGGGTTCATGGTGATAAAATAAACCTGTTCGCTCAACCATGGTATCACAGAATAGCTTTGATTGGACCAAATGTCCTTTAAAGGTCATGAAAAATGACATCTTCAGCTAGACTAGGTTGTTCAGAGCCCCATCCAACCTTGTCTTGAGTGTTTCCAGGGTTGTGGAATTTACCAGCAATCTCTGAGCAACCTAGCCCAGTGTTTTACCAGCCTTGTGGTAAGAAATTACTTCCTCATATTTGGCCTGAATCTTCCCTCTTTTAGCTTAAAATCTTTATTGCTTGTCTTATTTGCTACATGTCGGGGTCTCCAGCTGGGCAGAGTGACCCCGAGAGAGGTTGGAAAGTCTCTTTTCCCAGCCCGGCGCTTGAAGAAGGAGCCAGGGCTCTTCAGTTCTCGGTCTCAAGGTTGTTTATTGTATCTTATCTATAAAATTCTTTCTTCTGTCCTGCTGAGATCCATCCAGCAGGACAGTTCCAGGCACTCTGCCTGCCCCCAGGGCAGTGTTATGTCTTTATACTAAAAACTACG